>VSMA01000043.1:0-351813 GCA_009194965.1 Coniochaeta sp. 2T2.1
TACATGGAGCGCTGCCTCAGCTTGTTGCGCGTGATCCTGTGGTCCTGTGTCTACAGTACTCTCGGCCCATGGCAGTTCCGGTCCAGTGGGTCCTTTTTGCTTCATTGAAGTTGGTTCGTAACAATCATATATAATGGATTCAGCAGAGGGGGCAAGTGAACGTCTAGCGCGGTCGGCCTCTAGAAGACCCTCCGTGGAGTTATCCTCACTTTGCAGGACTCGGAGTCGGAGATATATTCTATCAAATGCGCATCCGGTCTTTCTTCGGCTTCTTTGAAATAAATGTCTGATCTTTTCCTCTAAGGCAATCCGAGTGCGTCCACCGAACATTTTCCTGGGTGAAGCAAAGGTCACAAGTATGCTAAAACATGTCAAAGACACATGTCAAAGACCTGATTACATCAATGCAGGTCATGACCCCTATATAGTTATAGGATCACCGGACAGGTAGCGAGTAAAGTAACCCAGACTCGGTTTAGCCTTCGCGGCCCCCCTCCCCCCCCCCGGCCATCCCCTCCGTACCATCTTCAGGTCAAGATATATGATGCCTTTTCCGGAGGTGACTTAAAACGGCGTTTGAACTAAATATAGCCTTTACACAATGTTTAGACACAAGGCTTCAGACTGCCGCAGATAGAGGGACTACAAGCTAGAGGCTGGTGGCCCATACAAGTACCGTGACACGCAAAGCACCATAGCCCCTGGGCTCTGTCTAACATATCGCCGCGATTCGAAAGCAATGTACTTGTCTGACTAACTCGTCGGAGCATTGTGGAGAGTTGAAGCTCACCTAAGAAGCATATTGGAACGCTAGCCACCCTTGCCTGCGCTCTACACGTAAGCCCCTTTAGATATGCATCATACTGAATCGCCTTTCAGAGTAAGGACAAGACTCAGTGTATCGATGAATGATATCTTCAATTTATGTTACTGAGATGTACCAAGACAACCAAACTGCTTGCAAGTGGTAAAGCCCGCCATATCAACTGGACACCTTGCTCTCAAGCTTGTGATATCAAGGTTCATAGCCACTCGACGAGTCTCTCGCCTTACTAGGGCTTTAACCGAAGATCTTGAAACGACCTTAACAACTCTTCAGGGCCCGAATCTGGCCGGGATGAAACTCTTCGAGGCCGTCTTGCAATCTTAGCATTCTGTGCGGCAATCAAACGGAGGACTTCATCGTCTCGAGAACGGCGGCTCTGTTGGTCAGACTCTAGGAATGTGACTGATTTTCCTGCGCGGCCTCGCTGCATATCTCGCACCGCCCTTCCGTCAGTCCGAAATTGTCGCCGTTCGCCGTAGAGCGATTCAAGCGGTGGGCGCCTAGAGATGCGCTCGGATTCTATGACCACGCGAAGACGACCGGAGCGCGGTCGATGAGGGACTGCCACGGTGCGAGGCCCAGAGCTCCTGTGATTGGTGTTTCCACGCTGCGACAATCGGTACGGAGTCGGCTGTCTGTCATACGGTGCCTCTCGGCGTGAGTCCCGGGCTCGGTCGCGTAACGAGTAACGCAACTGGTGATGGTTGTCACGAGACTTTGCCAACGGAGGCCCAAAACAGTTAATACAATCCATAATGCGGCATCTATTTAGCAATTGTCACTAACTTGAGGACGATGTATTTGTTCGTCTACGATTCTCGTGGATGTATGTCCTTTGCATCAAAAAATTCTGTGTCGACGTACTGAAGAGGTTATATCCTATTTTCAGGAAGCTCTAGTATTAGAATTGTATATAATGAAATAATACGTAGAGATATGGGCGTCCAAACCCCGAACACGCAGAAAAGGCCGTCCAGAGTCGCCTACTATTGCTTGATATGTCTAGGAGCTATTTTTGGCGTAGTGACGATTTCGGCCCCTTAGTGCCCATGAAAGGCGCTGCTCGTATAGTACCAGAGCTCAAATTAGAGTCCTAAAAACATTTAGAAAGCGGGAGATCTTTATTGAGACTGTTCTCGTGCCGAAGGAACCCAGACATGCCAAACTCTCGTTCTCGGAGACGGAGTTCGAATGCCGAATGCCGTGAAAGAGATATTGCCTTGACATCATATCTGGAATTGAAACCTGCCTAATAGGATGGACGTTATCTCCTTATCGGGTCCGGACGCCATTGTTAAGGTTCTCAGTCAGGGATGTGGTAAGGCTGTATATGCTACTTCATGTATTCTATGGTAAGGCTTAGGAGTGCGACCGATGCGTCTAGAACTTTGGTATAGTAGCAAGACAAAGAGCAGACGAAGAACCGAAAGAGACATCGAAGTAATTCTGGCGCCTCAACGTTTCACTAGCTAGACAGGCATAACAAGCAAGGTGTTGCTCTTGACAGTTGGCAGTCTAGACAGTAGCTCGTAGGCCAGAAGAGAGGACCGGAGAAAGCGTGGGTGAGACTGTTTGGAGTCGAGTATTGATCCCGAGCCCAGACTCAGGGAGTCAGAATGTTGCTTCCTATGTACCATAAATAATCGTTCTGTTTTAGGAGCCGCACTTTGGAATCCCAGTCGCAATGTCGTAATGTGGTGGCGGCCATAAATAGCCATTATATCTACAGACAGCCTGAACCTTAGGGGTGGCAGTGAGATGCGAGACGCTGTTTCTGACCACCCACTGACCACCCACTACATAATAAGAGAGATCGTTTCAGGTGTTCTCTATCTGCCTTAAGCAACGACTAGATCTGGACGACTATTCTCCACTCATCCTTATCATCGTCAGCGTATCCCAAAGGGTACTCGGCAGGATTCTTACCATGGACTCTACGGACTCGGGACAACAGCAAGTCGTTCCGCAGAGAGGTGTACGTTTCTTGCGCCAGAAGTAAGAGTTGCGAGGCTAATCGGCATTTGCAGGATGATCCATCGAGAGGACTTGACCACGAACTCTGGCTTGCCACTATCACGATGACGAGCGCTCGGCAACGGCTTGCGGAGTTTCAGGCTGCCTTTGGGGAGACCCAGCTTGAATGCCGTCGCTTAACCCGCAAATATGAGACTCTGCAAATTCTCAATGAGGGCAAGAGCGACGCTCTAGTACATGCAGCGGATGAACATAAAAAGCTCAACGACAAATTGTTAGAGCAAACCGCTCTGAATACGCATTTATCCGAGCTTCTGGACCAGAAGACGCAACAGTTGCAGTACGAAATATATTACAAGAAGATATTCGACACTTCTCTAACACATTACCAGATATGCCTCGCCGAGCACCAATTTACTATCGAGGACAAAGAACGGACCATCCGGAAGCTTGATGAGGAACTTGCACGATATATGGCTATCACAGAAAGTCTTAAATGGCAGATACAACAAGAACGGGCTACAGCGGAGGAAGTGTCGGATTCTGCGGACCGGCTGAGCGGAACGCCAGATACAGACACCTCCAAGAGTTTTGTAGGGTAAAGGCAGGGCACTTGACGCGATTTGCATTGAGATGGATGGAAGACCATATTTATAGCTGCATTATCAACAAGTTGACAAAGGATAAAGCCAAATCGATTTCGTTATTCGTCGCATGCACCGCATCCACCGCAGCCACCGCAGCCACCGCAGCCACCGCAGCCACCGCATCCACCGCATCCACCGCATCCACCGCATCCACCGCATCCACCGCAGCCACCGCATCCACCATCTCTGTCAACAGAGCTGACCCCGTATTCCTGCCCTATGTCTCCTTGGCTTTGGCGTGTGCTTTCATTGCGAAATACGGAATACATGTTGCACTATTACAGGCTAGCTCTCTGAAACTTCTATGTCACGGCTGTAGCCAAGTTACTACCGCTTGCTAGCTGGGAGGTCTGGTAAAGTAGGAGTCTGCCCAATTTTATCAATATTAAGGATTATTTCTGTGGACTTATGCTTGCTGGAAAGTGCTTATTCACATACTAACTCCTAAAGGAGATGAAAATGACTGATGCAATCGTCGCGAAGATCCAGCAATTTAGAGCCGGACTGGTTGGTTCCTCGAATTCCGAATCATCTTCCCCCGTGCTTTCCAATGCCCGTCCCGCAAACTCCAATGGAGTCCAGCACACGTTTGGCATGCCTACACAACGACCACCTCAGCATATCAGCGCCCGCCCACCCTCACCGGCTACTTTCGCCAGCTAGCTACCACGCCACCTCATTAATTTCTGTGGCAGTCTAACTAGGTACTACAATCCCACAGAATCAAATAAGCAAACACCCAATGCCGTCATTACACTTACCAGGCTCTTTGATCGAGGGATGCGGACTGGCCGTTGGATGTCGGACCACTTGTGCCTTCGACCTACAGGACTGTTAGCATGCCACCAGTGTGCCAGGGGGAGGTGGTGCACAGCCTCAAACCCGGCCAAACATGTATACTGTAGCTGCCTGTCACGGGCATTTCTTCATACGCACTGTGTACCGTTAGCGTGTGCCCCGGCCTCAGCTCAAAGGCGCTCCTTTGCTAAGGGGATAGGAAGTATGAGAGAGGATGTCAGAAAGTGTGCTCTTACCACCCTGCCTTGTAACTCCTTACATACTCAATATGGTCGCCTCCCTCTGTTCGCAGACTGGACGCGTCGTGGGAGCCGCACGCAGGTCTGTTGCCGCTTTTGCAGATCAATTTGGACCTGGTCGTTTCGAGGAACAGAGATCCAATAGGAGCAAAGACGCTCCCTTTGGTGGTGGGCCTTGGCCATTGCTAATCCACGGTTAGTCTGGTGACTGTGCTAGTGCCGCCTTAGCCTGTTTGCACGAAGCGGGCAGGCAAACCTAAAAACGCACGGGTGATTGGTTCATGGATCAAGTCAGGTGACTTCGTGTCAAAGAGCTGGCCGTGTTTAAAAAGGTGGCACCACCCTCGCGCGCTTTCCTCTTTTGCGAAGGTCTCACACTGTCACACACTAGTCGGTCGCTCGGTTTCGACGACAATATTTTCGTGACTGTTGACAGTTTCCAGCAAGTATACACCCTATCTATACTTTATCATGATTGCTAATTTGAAGCTAATGGACCAGGGGATTACCACAGGAAACGACAAAGGGACGTTGCGACTTCACCGGACTGTGCTCGCAGTTCGAATGTGCAAGACTCATTTCGATGCTCACTATTGAGTAAATACACAGTCTAGCTTTTATCAACAACCCGCTAATGTTTGTTTGCCTCGGTTGTTGTGCATACTCCTGAGATGTCATAAAGAGTAGGGTCGGATTGTACGTCCTTACGGCTAGCATCTCCCAAATTGTTCTTGACCAGCAGCCATGTCCGCTGCGCGAGATCATGACAGCGTCAATATCAGAGCCCGACAACGTGCGACGGCAGATGTCACGGAACGACTACGGTTGCAGCCACCACTACAGCACATGGCAACTATTCTCACCATGCCATCACGTCCAACCGAAGAGAAAGCGCGTACCGGGAGGCAACCTGGTCGAAGGCGCATAACGCGACCCGAGCAAGGCTCCCTCTACGACATCATGCACGACCACGTTAGCACACCTCTCTACCTCAAGCCCATCTCCTGGGTTGACAAACATGCGCAACTGCTCGGTGTGCGGTTCCACGAGCGCCAGCGGATACTGTGCCCTCACCCCGGGACGGCCGTCCGCAGTCTCGAGCGATCCAGGGTTGCCGGCGACATAGCTGACAACCTCAGCGCACTGTTCTCGGCTGCGAATACAACGAGCTGCGTCGCCAAATCAGAAGCCGTTAAGCAAGTCATGAAGACTATTTTCCCGGCAACCCTGTCGCATCCCGAGTCCAACGCAGAACTGCACCTGTACATCGGCAACCGCGTGTATCAGAAGGTTGTGCGCGCACCCGTGCTATGGGGGCGGGCCGACGATAATAGCATGTCGTTCGACATCAACTCGGCAGTGACGCAACCTGCGACACCTCCATCGAACATTCCCGACACCTCCATGATTTCCACCGGCCCGCACATGTCAAGTCGGCCACTGCTAGCCTACCTTGACAAGGAGCAATGCAAGGCGTTGCGCTCAAATTTGTACAGGGTATCGTCGGGACCCATCCGCGGCGACCAGGCCAACACTCCAGTCCAGTGTCTGGCACGGCTGCGATCGAAGCAGCTGCTACCCTCTGAGGAGGACAAGGACGCTTACTACGTAGCCATCATGCTCGCCATGGCACAGTCGCACATCTACGGCGCGGCTGGCTCTACACCGCGACCGGGTCCGCGGTCTGGCGGCGGGAACTTCATTGACAACCCGCCCACCAGCTTCACTAACGTCAATGTCCGTCTGCTGACTCATTCCGAGGAGACGGCAGAGTTGATCGTCTACGAAGCCGAGGTGACATCCACTTTTCTCTCGCGCTTCGCGAACCCAACGAAATCCCCATCCCAAGACACCTCCGGCCCCGGTTTGGACATAACCTTTAACCGCATTCCTGTCTGGCCTGTCCTGGGTCTCAAGGAGCGGTTAGCCCAAGCCTTGGGGTCGGAGATAGCGGGCAAAGCAGCAAGAAAGTGGGAGGAGAAATCGAACTTTATCGAGACGTGGCGAGACGCCGAGGAGAGGCGGATTGGAGAGAAGACCGCGGCAATGGGGGGTGATCACAAGCGCCGGAGAGAGGAGTATGAGGGTGATGCTAAGAGGAGGTGCACGCACACTGGACGCCCGAATCCGCTTGAGGCGTGCTAGGAGCTTGTAAGAGTTCTGGCTGGAAATGCGTGGTAAGGTGCTGGGCACGCCAGGACTGCGAGGTGCCGTATCGGGTTCGAGGCATGGTCTCTCAGCCAGCGTGTTAGCACAGATAGCTCTGACTCCGAACATGACAGCGGAATAAATATCCTGTTCATATATAGGATAACCCTGGCAAGTTTACCAACTGAATCCAGATTGTGTCGATGTTCATTGTAATTTGTTATTCGTTAGGAGCTAATGCACCGGTAAACGAGCAAGAAGGCAAAGGTTCCAACGGAGATAACAAGACCAGCGAGCAAACAGGCTTCATTCACTGCAACCCAGCCCACTCTCACACTTCACTAGGCGCCAATTGTTAAGAGGCAGCTTCTCCTTCTTCCATTACTGAAGGGGTGGGTAGTCCGTGTGGTTGCTAAAGGCTATCACTGTCGTCTTTCCATCGTATCCAACCGCAACGGCGACGAAATCTAGATTGCAGTAGATCCCGTAAGCCAAGCAAACGCGAACAATGGTTTCACGAGGGCTAACCGAGCACGGGCATACCAGAGAGACTTACCTCATCGCGCCCGATCCTGGTCAAAGCATCAACAAATGAGTCAAGATCCGTGGTTGGTTTCTTATTGATATGGGCGACAAAGAGGTTGGATCTGCTATATAACGCGGCCGGGGATCCGATGGTGACTGCTGAGATGAAGACGTTGCTGGGAAGACTGCTGACCCGCAGACGGACCGCGTGCGGCGGCTTTTGCGCGACCGCATCCAAGGCGTAGACGACATGGTCAGTCTCGAGGTCGTCAGCGGCGAAAGTTGGCAGCGTGATGGAGAGCTCTGCACGATTGCGCACGACTTGAGGTACTGGAGCTTCCCGGCTCTTCCAGCCCTTCCAATGCATGGAGTCCAGGTCTGAATATTTGGTCACAGATGTACCGTTGATCGTAAGCAGGACGTCGCCAACTTTGAGCCCGTCCAGCCAGCCGGATTCGCACGCAGGGGCCACCCTATTTGCCCGCAAGAATTGGTGTGATGCTGATGGTAGACGACTCCATACCGATCCAGCGCTAATGGACGCCATTATTCCGCGCAATATACTTTGGATTCGGTCAGATTGAGCTCCGAGGATCCTGAGAATTGGGTGAGGCCGCGGCCTGGATCAGCGATATCACGGGCGGCACTCTTTTCGCAGAAAAGCCGCAATTCCAACGATCCTCTTTCCGTCTTCCACCCGCTGAGCCACAACCTCGCCCGTCTGGTTCACAGAACGCCAGTGTCGCATAAATCGCCAAGCTTTGTCCCGACTTCCGTGCGGTCGAAGTTGATCGCACAGTACGTGGGTGTCCACGATGTATCACTGAGCAGTTTGAGCGAAGTTTGATTTGCAAGCTAGGAGTGTCGGTAGCACATGTTCTGAGTCCAGGGTAGCTGCGAATAAACGGCTTGCATGTCCTGGACTGTGGGGACTTCGGCGAAACCTGAAGACGGCATACTTAGGGAACTGCCTTGTGACGCTATGGAGGCAGGTGGAAGCTGGGCTGCAGGAGTGCCGAGAGACGGCTGCGATTGACTGAAAGAGGCCAACATTGGAGCGTTGTTCGGGAAGGCTGAAAGCCTCGGCCTCAAATATGGAAACTAGACGTTATGTCCACAACAAGCCGTCGTCGTCGTGTTGAGCCAATGTTCCCAGGAGGCGGCGGCGACAGTAATGAAGAAGACACGGCTGCAGCAAGGATCAATAAGGGCAAGATGCACGTGGAAGGACCAATGACCAGCAAGCACAAGCGATCTGACCTGAGACTTTCAAAGACAAGGCTAAGTTGAGCAGAAATGCGTAAGAGGCTTTAATGCAGCTGGCGAGCTGCGGGTATTATTGCGGGTGGAAATTGCATGCGGTGTGACGAGCGATGGTGCATTTGCATCGCCTCCTCATGCGCAGCAAGGCCTGGATCAGCTAGCATTGGTCAGGCAATGCGCCCTGCATGCATATCCAACAATAGCGTCACACTCTCGCAGTTCGCTGCATAACATGCGGTGTGGAGTGTGACGAAGTAGAGGCATCCGTGTAGCCTGACTCCGAGGAAAAGACAGGCGTGGAGCTCACTGACGGTCGCTAACACCTGCCGTGACTCTATAATCTTGGATGTGCAGGCTGACGCCCCTCACGGTTCTGACCATCTGCGATCCCTCTTCAAAAAGTATCCTACTTTATCGGTCATTGGTGGCCCCTTCAGGCGATCTTCCGAATGTACAAAACGAGCTTACTTTAGCTGCTGAAAGAGCCTCGGAGCCCTGAGGAAAAGACTCAGGTAATGCTCAATGCCGTAGAATTCGATAGCTTAGGTGAGCTGTGATGACCTGAAGAGAAAGTGTCTCGGCGCATCCGCAGCTGATCCGGTCGAAGGGCGCGGTGTACATCGGGCCGTGCGAGCCTGTTGCAGTGTACCTCGACTCTATGTAGCTTCGCAGTAGCTGAGTCCTGATAGACAGCGGTCTCCGCTGTGGGGCACTAGCGCAGTCTTTGCAGATACCTCCTGGTCAAAGATGGCAACCACTACCGTGTACCTCTTGGATGATAATGTACGCCAGCCCTACTCCATCCTTGACCTGACGCAGCTAGACTTCCCAGCGGGTACCGTCCCGTGCCCGCTTTGTGCCGACTTTGTGCCCGCTCGCTCTCTGCCCGCTCGCTCTGTGCCTGCTCTCTCTGTGATTGCTCAGCTTGGCTCGCGCTCTCGCCCGCTCTCTACATCCATACACAGGTGGCTGTGTTGCTTGATATGATCTTCGTATCACGCTCCTGTGTTTACGGCACTCGACATCTAAGAAATATGGAAGAGCAACGCAGTTATTATATCGCTACCGTCAGACCTCAACCGTAAGGAATGTGCACTTTCGAAGTTTCGCCAGGTCTCTAAGAGGCGGTCTGACTCACTAAGCGTACTTAATCACCGTCGTCAAGGTTATCGTCCACATCATGTGTCTTCGAACTCAGCCATTCGAGGTGATCGCCCTCATAGTCGGCTATCTGGACCTGGACGATGTTCGCAACTTGAGCATCTGCAGCCACCACTTCCGGTACTTGGCCTACGACCAAGCCATATGCAAGAAGGTGTTCCAGGTACGTCACGCTAATTTCACCGTCCGTGATTTCCTGACTGTCTTTTCTGACAATGACCATCAGACCGGCTCGATCTCAGGTCTTGAGGCGGACGAAGCCCACCGGGACCGTGACTACCCACGAGGATTCCGACGACTCATCAAGAGGCGGGAGGCAATATCTTCGGCCTTTCCGTTTCTCACCGCCGTTGTGGCGGTCGCAGACTCTTCGTTGTACGAAAATGGCGTCCTTTGCCACATCCGGGAGCGGCAACTCTGTCTCCTCGATGTCCACCGCTCCGCCGACCAAGAGATCGTCGTGGACATTCGGAAATTGCTGGACGAAGCCATCCCGGAGTCTGAAGGCAGCCGGAAATACAGTTTTCAGCTGCTCTACCAGGCTGGTGGTATTGTATCTTGCCTGTACACGCATGCCAGGCCGCACCCGGCGCACTGGCTTGTCGTGTTCAACCCAAGCGAGGGTCAAATCATTACTACACGTCGCCTCGATTCGGCCGAGAAGATCTTCGCGCGGAGCAACTCTAATTTCGTTTACTACGGTGTCCAATCGGATATAGGCGACGATGGGTTTCGGCGATGGGTACTCGAAGGATTCGATATCCTGCAAGGGAGGTGGTTCGAGGACAGTCTCCACTTGCCAGACACCGTTGGCTCCGACATCGACTCAACAATCTGTTTCGAGATTATCGGTAACTTTTTTTGCGTGCTGACGAACGAAACGTCGTTTGAGCTGGATAGGATCGAATACACCTCTTACTACGACTTCTTCCGCTTTCCGCTCGACCGGCCACGCCGCAGGGAAATTGAGCGACCTTCGAAGAGAAACCTCTTCCGGAGACAACACTCTGAAGGTGCCATAGACGACCGCTGGACGTTTATGAAGATCTTCTGCGACGAACTATCGGGGGAGCTCAAGATACTGGAGTCGAGGAAAGAGTGGCCTGGTGGGGGTAGTACTCCAACGCGGACGTACTACACCAAGACTCTACACATGACGGAAAGGAGCGAAGAAAGGAGAAGCTTATTAGACTTAGAAGAAGAAGAAGAGGAGGAGGATCAATATGCGGAGAACGAACGGCTGGCACCATTTCCGGGGATAACGGTCAAGAGTAACCAAGGTTGCGCGCCGAGTCGAGATCCTAGCGAGGTGCACGTCGGGGACGACGGGGCGACCTCTGTTATGTTCACGCTATGCAAGTGCTTCATACGTTCTTATCACCCGTCAAGCCAGACATTCATGGACTTGGTAGATGACCCCGATCCGTCCAACCCTAACGAACAGCGAATTCGAATCCGGGCAGGAAGTCGGCTCCCGTGGGCACAATCTGGTCGGGATGGCTCAATGCTCGCTGACAACCTGGAGCAGCAACCCATGCAGACGAAGACGCAAGAACAGCTGGATAACCACTACGAGCAAAGCGGGGTTATCTCTTGGCCACCAGAAGGCCGTTCACGAGCCCTCGACGATCTGCACAACATTCTTAACCCGCCTGGGTATACTGGCAACGTGCAAGGAACATGGGACACCAGATCGCTAATATATACTACAGGCGGGCAAGCAAATGGAGGAGTCAAGGCTTTGATCCTGGTCAGCTTTGATCCAAGCATCCATTTGAAGGGCAGCAGGGCATTCGATCACCAAACCTCAGCCACCGTTTGGAAGGGGGACCTGGGCAAGAGACTGAGAGACACGCAGGCTTCGCTCATTCCTGAAAAAGTTGTCGTTGAGCACAGGACCTCGGTATCTGCTGGAAGCGGCAGCCGAGGAAGAGGGTGCGGCGCCGTGGAGGATGGAGCTCATGCCTGGGCTTCGGACGAGCCAGCGCAATACCTGGCCATAGACATGGGGCTTCACTTCGGCAAGGTGGCACGTCCAACATGAGGGATTTTGCTCCGGCTGTTCATGGAGAGGGTTATCTGGTCTGAAGTGCCGATATTGAGCTCGGCGCCAGCTGCAGAAATGTGGCCCCTATAAATGCGAATTTTGAGGCGCCACTTTTGAAAGTTCAGGGGTAAACAACAAACTCCTTAGTTGAGATTAGCGCTATCTTGGCACTCGAGCTCTGGACCTCCACCCACCTCACTCCTTCACCATCTCATAAGGACAAACGCCATATCGGGCACCTATAGTGTTTCCATCGTCTTCCATGGCCAAGGCCTCGACGCAGGCTAATCTACCATCCCTCTGACCGCGGCTCCGGCAGTGATTTGTTTCGAGCCATAACGCTACCTGACAACGCCGCAGTTTCTGGTTTATGTATTACAATTAGTTGTTACCGCAAAGGCAACATGCTTTGGTTGCTCTTGCTTGTGACGTCGTTAACCTATTGCGCCGGCCTGCAACGGTGTGCGCATCGGGGCTCAAGAGACCACACCACATGATACAATAAGGTACCTGCCAAAGGCGATCTATTATAACTGATCCAATGTACCAGTCTTCGGACACTATGCCCAGGTCTACAGAATGGAGAGGCTGTCTACTCCTACTCTGGGCAAGTGTTCTCGAGTAATTAGGCTTCCGCTGGTCTACTCTTCCAACATCATAAAGCATGCTTGTCCTTAATCTGAAGCGTGCTGTAAATGCTCAGGAGTGACTTAGAAGTTGTCCTCCGACTGCAAAGGGATCGTTGATGAGAGACTGGGACCTTTGTTCATCCGCCGAATGTATGAGGTGCGGTAAAAGCGGTGCTGGTGTGCCTGACCAGTCGATGCCACGCTATGTAGACCTTGGAACACGCCTGCAGATGCATGAGGGGCAGAATGACCAGGAGATAACGACCAGCCATTTGACACTTGCTCACTGGGATTGGAGAAACGGAACAATCTACGAGGCCTGTCGAGAAAAATGGTTGAACACCCCACAACGGTGTGTACTAGAGCAGCCGCCGTAGGGACATTCCCCTGTCGAAATTCACTGCCTCTTTCAACAGGAGCCAATGCACAACTTTATGTACTATCAGGGGCCGGTTCTACTTCGAATCCGGTACGTGATTGCAACGCTATGACATGACACTCGTCTCGGACCATTTTGGTATCGATCGAATGGGAGAGAACTCCGTCAATCACCGGTTGTGACGCAACATGGGCCAGGAGATCAGTTGCGCCCCAACAGTGCCATCCTAACCTGTGTGGCGCACCACATATCATCCCGAACCTCCCCAGCCTAACGTGTTCGTCACCAAGATCAATTGCAAACCTACCCCGGATCTGGAGTCGTTCTTTGCTATTGTGTCCGAGATTGGGCGCGACGATGGTCAGTTATTTTTAAACTCCGTTCCCCCTGGTTCCTGTAAAACCTTCTCTGTTTTGCCTGCTAGTTCTCCGCAACCCGGACTTCCCTCATGTCAACCGCGCAAGTCCGGCAGTCGTGAAAGAGAAAGTGATCAATCTCTGTGTTGGATCGGCGACGAATAATTTGATACACACTGATGAGGCTCGAGATGGATACAGCTTCCCCTTACCATTACGCATCTGATCGAGCGCTCTGGCCGCTCCTGGTGCGCCAAGCGAGCACCGATTGCGTCCTGAACATGGGTCAGCTTCCGGCGGGACTCCGGGAATAAGTGGCACCGAACGCCTCTGCTTATGTTTTAGTGGGAGCATCTCATGGGAGGCGGTCTGAACATCTCCTTTTCTAGACTTCCAACCAAGTCTCATCTAATTATCCTGATCTGCCAAAAGTCCAACATCATGTCAGGAAGCGGTGGCTATGCAAAGTACCGATGCAAGTACTTCTCGGCATACGGCTGTGATAAATGGGTTTGGGTGATGAACACTGCCTGCCCTTACTACGTGGTATGTCGAATGCTCAACGTGGCTTGGAGTTGAAGTTGATGGGATCTGTTTATGTAGGCGCAAGGCAGAGATGAAGATACCGTTCCCGATCCGAGTCTGGTCGACGTCCTACCTTCGCCCTACCTTCGCCGCCGTGGTGTACCGGTCTGGAGTGCATGTCGTGAAAATTATTGTGCTAATCCCGAAGCTTAACTACTCTTATATTTTGCATCCTCTGAGCATGTCGCCTGCCTCCGCCAGTGACTTCCCAAGTGTGTCGTTTTCCTGTGGCCCCGCCACCGAAGAAGCTTCGATGTAGCTACCTCGTTGCAAACAGCGTACCCCTCAAAAGCTTTCCTATGTCCACAGAAACAGCTACTGCTTGCCAATTCATTCCTCGAGCCTCCTCAGCGGAAAACGTGGGCTCTCTCCGAGGTGTTCAGGCGATGTGAACCCGTGAACGCTTTAACGAAAGCCACCTCCTCGCCAACATCCTCAAACATCCAAACGAGACGGTTGTAACCGCCGCCTGGCTCACTGAGAAGGGGACCCCCCTGCCTGCTACTGCAATCACAGTGAAGTAGTATCTTGCAGATGTCTGGGAGCCAATCGGGGGTAAGCTACCACAGGCTCGTTCCCACTCCATTGATGACCGATTGCCAGGATGGCGACCTAGGTTGCTCGCTGTCTCTGATGCTATTTTACTTCTGAAATGGATGCAACCATGCCGGACCTTCCCCTTGTCAGGTGTAGGCGTCGACCATCACACATGCCTGTCAGCCTAGCAGATCCCACAGACATATAAACACCACCATAAGGTACCTTAGCTTGCACCTCGTACCAGAACTTGACTTATTTCAAGCCCTGGGTCCGGCCACCGCTCTGCAAGCGTTTTCTGCGTCTTTCTCAACTCTTATCTCTGTCCGTCACAGTCACTCTGAAGAGCTTCGTCTGTCTTGGCACTATCCAATACACCAAGCAGTTTGTACTCAGAGACTCACACGTCGTTACGGACTGGGCACACTGCCTCCCAAACCGGTCCCTCGGAGCTCAACAATAACGGACCAATACCTTACCATCCAAAGACAATCCATCCATCCCATCACCGCAGGCAAGCCAAGGCTCGGCTGGCTCGGCGAAAAGACGGAAACAGCAGGCCATGGAAGACACAGAGGAGCGACAACGCTTCCTCGAGCGGACGCGGCAGAGCCAAGCGCGCGCCCGTAACCAGAGAAAAGAACGCCTCAATGAGCTACAGCAACGGGTTAGCGATTATGAGAAGCGCGGGATCGAGGCCTCGTTGGAGATGCAACAGGCCGCCCGCCGCGACGCCGGAGAGAACGCGAGGCTACGCGCCTTGCTGGCCGTGAAGGGCGTGTCTGATTCTGAGGTGGAACAGTGGTTAGGGTTACCTCTGGCTGCGTCGACATCGGATTCATGGCATGGTTCCGACACCTCCAACACTCAGCATAGCACTTTCAAACGCACCACTACACCCCATCCACTAAACATGGAGGCCTACAACACCGAAGACTACTATCGCCCCCAACGACGCCCGCCCGTTCGTCTGCCTCGCGCCCCGCTGCGACGGCAGATTCAAACGCGCGTCGGATCTCGACCGGCACTACAAGATGCGGCACAGAGATCTAATCGTCAGCGACGAAGACAAGAAGACGTTGTACTGCGACTATAAGAAGTGCCCGCGAAACCAGGAGCCGTTCTTCCGCCTGGAGAGGCTGCGTAACCATCTCAGGGGCTACCACAAGGAGGACATGCCCAAGAAGGGCACCAAGAGCTCCGCAGAGTGGCTCAGAGAGAGGAACGTCGATCCCAAGTGGTGGCGGTGCTTCACTTGTTTGATGAGGATGCAGATAAAACACGACGGGTTTACGTGTTCTTCTTGTAAGAAGCATTGTGAGAGTGATCGCCAGAGCCTGAGGGTTCAGATGGCGTCATGAAGAGTCAGGGCGTTAAGATAGTGAACTAGAGTCGCAGGATCTCCCTCCCTTGGATGACGGAGTTGAGTATCGCAATGCTGGTAGTGGAGCGAACGCGGGATCTTCGCAATCAGTATGTTTGGAAGGAAGAATTGAAAGGTTGAAGGCACAGGTGCATTATTTGATAATGGTGGTCGGAGGAGCCGTTGGTTTTGTTGCGCGGCTTGGTGGCTGTTGCTCCGAGGCAGTGCTGCATTGTGCAAGTCACGGTCGTCCCCTAAAGCAAGGCTTGCTAAACGGACACCCACGGACCCGCTCATGATTTCCGCCAAAAGACAATCGCAGTGGCTCACCCATGCGAGAAATGTACCGGTAAAGCATACATGAGGCCACACGGCCCTGACGAGGCGGATCGTTCCCTACCTTCTCTTGCTGCACATGAGTTGCAGTGAAGCGTTTAGATCAGTGTGATCGGCGTTGATCCCGACTCCTTACAAGCCTGGTCGGACTCCCACGTTTGTTCCCGCAGAGAAAGATCTCCAGCTCGGCTGGCCACGCCACGGAAATGCCGATTTTCCTTGACGCGACGAAACTTGACGAATTTCATTATGTTCTGTCACTGGTCCTGCAGTCTTCACGGGTCAATCTTTTGTTAGCGTTGATTTGTTTTCCCTGCTATTTTAGTTTTGTTTATTTGGATTCTAACATTGGCCGATTTTTACAAAATCGTTCGGGTTACGCCACACCCCAAAAGGTTGAACTATGATCATGACCCCTTAATACAAGTCTTCTATCCGTTTTAATGACCATCTTAGCATCACCTCGTTACCAACAGCTCCTGCCCGCCGATGAAAAGCGTTTCTTTCTTCTCGATGTTTCCTCCTCCGGTGATGTCCCCCCGCGCCTTGGTGTCCGTAGTTGCTACTGGTGCGCATTCGTGTCTCGGCAATCCTACTTCTTTTCTCCTCCACCAGTTTGTCGCACAGCATATATGATGCCGCCATGCGATTAAGTATGTCGAATAATATACCGATACGAACGTGGAGGTGGTCTATCTCATACGAACAGGCATGTCTAGTAGCTGTAGCTCGTCGAACATGAGTGTTGCCACTACAAGCCCAGCAAAGGCCATGCGGTACAAGTTATCACCCAACAAACCGGTCCGCGTAGCACACGGAATGGTGCGTACATCCCATGTCAAGGGGAAGAGTGGTCAGTCACTTGTACTTGGCAGGCCAAAAGAAATTCATTTGCAATACGATTTGGACGGATTCTGCTCCCACCCCATCAACCGTCCTTTCCCCTATCTTCTATTGTGCGGTCCACAGTTGACTTAAAGGTGAGTCCTCCGTCTTCAAGCCGTGGCAAGTTGAATCAATAGTCGAGCTTGGATCATAGCTACTGTCCGTATCAGCACCGTCGTCTGGCCGTTAAGGGACAAAGGCGGCTCAAATAACTTCTCTGGTGCCTTCATTTCCTTCTTGTCATCTCGACCCTTACCCGTTTGCGTGTCAGCTGGACGTCTTTTTCTCATGCCCCATCTTCTCAAGCAAAAGCGCCAGTTGGCTCTTCGACCGACCGAGGAAAGGGGCAGGTGCCGGGTTCGGCTGTGTTGGCGTATAAAGCGAAGCTGTAGACGGCCTCCGAGCGATCGTGATGCTGTCTGGTAGATCTGGGTGTCGGTCAATATCACCACTACATTGAGTCGTGACACTCTCACTGTCGAATTGCACCCGGACAGGAAATTCGGCGGCCATAATTGCTACCGGCGTGCTTTTTGGCGTGATCATCTTAGTAACGACTGCCATTTTGGTCTCGGTGTCACCGGCTTGGCTGTATTCCTCTCCCGGTCCGTGTCTCCAGCTCGCAGATCCTTAGCCGGAACCCTCTGGTGCTGCTTGGCTAGCTCCCGAGCTGAACTTGTTTCGTCTTGCTGTCGGTGCGCAATAGCCTGTAGTGTCTTATCTTTCACACGCGATGCGCCCCCACGATCCGTGTGCTGATGCTCTTTGGGTCTGTCCTTCATGCGACTATTGCCAATAGCCTTGGCACTTGTACCAGTATGGGCAGATGATTTCGATATCGGCTGGCGCTTGAGCGCATGCCCAGCGTGCCCGCTGGCGGAACTCGACACTGACGGATTCCGCACTGGTGGCCTTGCCATCTTCTCTCCCGTTCTTCCGGATGGTCCGTCAATCTTCTTCGCGGACTCGTGGGGCAAGAAAAACCTCGTTCTCTTCTTCAGTCCAAATGTCGCGGATCTCTGTGTCTTTAGAATGGACGGTCGGGCGGCTGGCCTCGAGGATGATGATGCTAAGCTATCTTTCGTTGTATGTTTCTCTTTTGTACTAGTCCCTCTTATCGGTTCTTGGCTGGTTTCGGGTTGGGTGTCGGCATCATATCCTGCGTGCTCCTGGACCTAGTCCATGGTTAGCCAGCTGCCTATAGACAAGGAACGGCGGCTTACAGATATGTGCCAGCGGTTAGAGGGGTTCCGGGGGGCGAACAGCTATTGCCCATGGCTATCTCTTGATACATCTTGGCCAGAGCCTGCCCGTTCAGAAACCGCCGATCACTCCCAATAACACGCCACCAAAATGCTTCCAGCCGTGAAGCCGTTGGATCTCCGAGCATCCGGGTATTAGTGTACACTGGAAGCGACCCGTCAGTCCTGGGTGCTCCCGGAATCAAAGGATGGCGGATGATATATACCATGCCAATACTCGTACAGCTTCTCGGGAGGAACAGCGCGATAGCTTGCGATCTTTTCGTACACTTCATTCGAGGCCCGGATGAAGGCCGCAGGTAGCGGATTCTCCATGCAGTATGGCTGACGTAAGAGTGTGCTGTTTTGACTATCAAGCATGTCGCGATGGTTGACTCGGAGTATGATTGTGTCGGACCATGGACGAACGGAGCGTGAATTCACAATTCGAAATCTGTCGTCGCAAAACGATCATTGATCAGTGTCGAGTAAGGGGCGTGCCTACTAGGCTATGTCCAGATGGAATACTCACAACGGCTGGTCGGGGACCAGGAATGCTTGGAAGAGAGAACCGCTTTCTAGAAACGGAGATTATAAGAGCATCCACTTTAGAGAGGAATGGTTCGAGGCTAGTTTGGTTATCGTTCACAGTCCGGGGAAGAAGCTCGCTTTATATGGAGCGGGAGTTGGAGAAGGGTCACCGCACACCATAAAGCACTGGGGAAGAGAGAAGTCACAGGCTTCAAACCGGCTTTCAGGGAGATTGGGGCCCAGCTTCAGGGTACCAAATAGCTACCGTCGGTACCCCTCTTACCGCTGGACGTCAGCTTGTCCGGAGCATTGGCTAGAGGTGGGGGCAAGATTTACATCGCTGGGAAGTGCTGCAGGGTGTGCATGACGACCCAGGTCGCAGATCCACTCGGGCACTGAAGGTAGTACTGATAGAGATGATGGCAACATCTTGGTGCAAAACGTTGAAGAGGCCAAGTTGATGGAATTGGATGTCAGTCGTAGAAGAAGGGAGGGAAGTGAGATCTCAGAATGAACAGATGGTGACGCGGGTGACGCGAGCCTCGACAGTCTCGTGTGGGAATACACCTGTAAGTAACACGGAGCGCGTGGGATGGGAGAAGAAGACCCTGGCATAACTTGACCGTGGGCCCCGTTTCCTCTTGATGCAGGGAACAGGAGTCCGAACATGCTTGCATCCATTACTAGAACAGCCAACGAATATCTTCTATCTAGGTGAGACCTCATCAGCACCGCTGATCACCTTCAGCGTCAAGAAGCGCCCACGTCACGCCATTCCCAGCCTTCACTTGACATTCGAGGTACGGTTGATCATATTCTCCCACGGCGGGTACGTTTTTGGTTTGCACTCTCCACACAGCTCATCTGGCCTGTATCGATCAGCATCGGGTGCAGCACGGCCCGATGTGCGACTTACCTGTATTCGAAGTGATTCACGTTAGGCTTGTATCTCCTCTGCGTTGCGGGCTACTCTCTGCACCAGCGTGATGCGATCCAGCGGAAGTGGCCGCAAGAGTATTCTCTCTGAGTGTAGTCGCACATATCGAAGGGCGCTGCTGGGTGTAGTTTTAACGATTGCGTCGGTTGAGCGGGAGAAGATTGATCACGTCAGTGATTACAAGAAGATGAACAATGAAGCTGAGAAGTGAATGTCCCCTGCGTTTTATGTTGTCTCGGTTGAGGGAGACATACTTCGGAGGTGATGGTTGCAGTGAACAATGAAGTCAGGACGCGATCGATCCGTTCCCCAGCTAACCACATGGGCATGCAATGGGTCGGCCACACTATCCAATAGGCGCGCGCCCGTCAGGAACTAGGTTGTGTCCAGTGCCGATCGACGGTAGCTGACCATGCCCTTGCTTGTTCGCCTAGGTACAACGAACCCCAGCTCGCACCGTTGGCAAGCTCCACAGTCCTGGCAAATAGTGATCATGCAGCCCCAAGAGCGCCACAAAAAAGCAGCCAATGGTCGGGAAAGTGTTTGGGTGAGAGAAAGACGAAGCGTTTGGGTAAGAGATGCGATAAATGCTGGAACGAGCTCAGCAGCGTCTCATGTGGGGAGGCCCTTGCAGGGTGACATGGGATCAGCGCAAATGAGACGCAAGCCCAGCATGCAGCACCGATCGATGTGCACTTTTTCTGGGAACCATTTGTTATATTGCGCGTGTAGGTACCGGAATATGTACGTGGTTCAGTAGCTCGCTTACTGGGATACATGGGCCACGATCCATGCTGATATGCGGGATATGGCTAGCTCGGCACCCAATTGGGGTTGGGTGATTTGGCGCACTTGTTATAAACCGGTCGTGGTTTACGACTTGAGGCACAGTTATAATACCCCCTTACCCGCAGGGATCCTTCCTCCCCTTCCATGACAGACCTCTCTTCTTCCCATATCTGGCTGGCCAGAGCGTCCCGACCTCAGGCGGCGTGAAGAATAAGTGTGCACAATCAACTCAGCGGCTGCACTTTCTCTCACGTTCCTTGCTCGACCCTAATAGCACCTTGTTCGACAGCCGTTACGTCCGAAGCCTTGACAGTTCCTCAACTGAGCTATCCGGCATAGCAGCTGAAGCTCCCACCTGAAGCTCATTTGGCTTTCCGAAGAAATAACACCAGATGCACACCCTGGCTTGGTTGAGCAGTTCTTGCAGGTGCTTGAACGTATAGGTGCATCGTGACACGGTCGGGTCTCTTACACCCGCCGCGGTATTGGCGAGGTCCGCAATACCTAACACGAACCGTGCTGCCTTTGTAGTGACCGCCTGCGAACTGTGCAAGCCTGCTCCTAGAGGTTGCGAAGAGCCTGGAGGTTCCTTTGCCACGCATGCCTATCATGACAGTCAAAACGACGAACGACGATCAGCCGGAGGACATGTAGAGTTGACCAAGACGAGTGGCATGCAGCCCGCGACAGGGGCAACGGCGACCGACATCACCACGGTTCACCCAGACTGCGTCGCTTCTTACACTGACAACAACGACCAGGCTGCCGAATTGCTTCTCTGCCGCACGAGAAACTTGACGAATTTCATTTGTTCTGTTACTGGTTCCTACTGTCTTTTAAGGGTCATCTTTTTGTTAGCCTTGTTTTTTGTTTTCGCAGTCATAGTGCTCCCTGCTTTTCAGTCTTGCTTATTCGGATTCCGAAACTGGCCCCTTTTCTACAAAGATTGGTATGTTTACGCCTGAGTTAGCACCCCAAAAGTTCAACTATGATCATAGTAACCCTTGACACAAGTTCTTTCCCCGTCTTGGTGATCATCTCAACATGACCTTGTT
Organism: Coniochaeta sp. 2T2.1; assembly: GCA_009194965.1. Classification (NCBI taxonomy): domain Eukaryota; kingdom Fungi; phylum Ascomycota; class Sordariomycetes; order Coniochaetales; family Coniochaetaceae; genus Coniochaeta; species Coniochaeta sp. 2T2.1. The sequence goes on from VSMA01000043.1 coordinate 21,252, forward strand.
CCAGCCGATGCGGTGCTTCCTCAACTTGAGTTTAAAAGATACAACGAGGTGACTCCATGAGGCTAGACATCAGGTGGTTCTGAAAAACCACACTTACACCACGCTTCCAAAGCAGTACCAGGTTGAGCACCACTTCTCGACGAGCAAACAGTCCTCCAGTCTTTGATATCACCTCGCTACAAGGTTCCCATCCGCCTACCAGCGCCTCCACTCGACAACGAGGGGTCCTACAAGCGAGATAAATGCCAGACGGAAACGTTTTCAGCTCCTGTTTGCTTCTAAGTACTGGTAGTCCCATCAAAACCCATCTGAACCCTCAGGCTCGCGCGATCACTCTCACACCACTGCTCGCAGTGGGAGCACTTGAACCCGTCCTCGGTCTTGACGCGCACGAGGCACGTGTAGCACCGCCACCACTTGTACCGCACGTTGCGCTCGCGCAGCAACTCGGAGGAGCTTTGCTTGTGCTTGGAGCTTTGCTTGTGCTTCTTGTGCAGGTCCTCGTTGTGGTAGTTCCTGAGGTGGTTGCGTAGCCACTCCAGGCGGGAAAACGGGTTCTCGTTGCGCGGGCACGTCTTGTAGTCGCAGTAGAACTTTTCCTTGTCTTCGTCGCTCATGTGCACGGTCTTCTGGTGCCGGTCGAGGTCCGCCACGCGCTTGAAGGGCGATTGCTGGCACCCGAGGGCGAGGCAGACGTACAGGGGGGTACCGTTGGGGGCGCTACCGCCATCGACGTCGTAGTCGTCGGTGTCGCAGGCCTCTATGTCTAGCGGATTGGGTGTAGTTGTGCCGTTGAGAGTGCTAGAGGTGTCGGAACCGTGCCATGAATCCAATGCCGGCGTAGCCAGAGGGGACCACCATTGACCCACTCGTGTTTGTTTCTGCCACGTCCGCTCGGGGCCCTCTGTGTCTTCCATGGTTTTCTGGCTTTCCTGCAGTGATGGGATGGATGGAGCTCGACCGCGGCCTCGAGATCCCGCGCTCGATCCCAGATGCCGCCTCCGTCCCCGGACGATAATCGACGCCGTCTTCGCCTCGGTCAACACGACCTCGGATCCGTTGGCCAGGGTTCCCATGACCTTGAGGTGCAGCTCGAAATGGGCTTGCAGCTCATTTCTCCTTCCGTTGTTCGCCGTTGCACTAAATCGAATTAGTAAAGGTGTTCCTTGTCAGAGGCGTCGTCTGCCGGGCGACTTACTTTAGGAATTGTAGTCTCCTCCACCCTATGGGATACACACACTCTCCTTCGGCTTCTGAGCCGTCGTCCTGGAATGGAATTAGGGGAAGCGATGCCGGTTCTTGGTCCGGCCCCTGAGCCACCTCCGGCATGTTGGGTGGGGGCGTCTTCCGTGGAATCACAATCAGCCGCACCGGATGGCCATCGACCGATTCGATGGCCGAGACGGTGACCTCGGTGCTGCTCACGGCCACAGTCTCGCCGGTTTCAATCACCACCGAGAGGGGGCTTCGGGGTGTGATGAGCGACCCGCTGATCTCGAAGAGGTTCCGTCGGTAAAACGTCAACTCCGAACCGTCGGTGGTGTTGGCCGGCATCTCGGAGTGGAAGAACATGCCGTGCAGCCGGGCGGACAGTTCGAGCTGTTGTATCCGGCCATGCTGGTCGAGGATGGTGTGCTTGTCCTGCGTTTTCCTGAACGACAGGAGCTTGTGGTCGTGGTTCACGCGCAGCTTGTTGCCGTCGTCGCGCAGGTCCTGAACGATTTCCTGGTACGGCGGTTGCTCCGTGTGCGAGTAGGGCCTCTTGAGGTTGGGGTAGCTGTGATGTGGTTGCAGCGACTGATGCTGCTGCTGTTGTCTGTCGTAGGCGTCTCCCTCGTCCTGGGAGTGCAGCGAGTAATGGCACGGCGGGGGATAGTCCATGCCGGGGTTACTACTCCTAGGCCGGCCTAGATGTGGCGATGCCGTTGCCGGGTTGGAGACGGCCGCGTCTATGGAGTTGAAGCGACCGGACATCTGCACCGGGCTGACATAATTCGACCAAAGACTGCCGTGCTGCGTGTCAGTCCCCAGCTCTGCCATGGTTACCGCGTATGTTGCCGTGGTTAGAGTCCGGTACGAAGAATCCTCGACGATAGCCTCAATGTCCTCGATACCCAAGACGAGATACCGCCCTCTTTCTAACGCGTGACGCCACCAAGACGGTGTTTGCCGTTCAAGTTGTGTTGATAGGTCGCGTGGTACTGAGACCAGTGAACACAGGGTGACAATGTCTCGTTTGATAGTTGATGGTTGAAACAAGAAGCAAAGGCTGAGCTTGACGAGAGTGGATGCTGCAACGCACTGGGCCCATGATTGCAGGGCGATGTGCGCTCTTTGTATAGATCGATGCGGTACGTGTTGGAGGGGGGTGATTTAAGCAAAGCCCTCCGGCGCTATTACCCTGTCAAGGTAGCAGCCAGCAAGAAGGAGCAAGGTCAACATGGGGGGCGTTTCGCGCACCTCGGGTCGAGATAAACCCGGCCGGGAGAAGGCCAGCGCCCAACGATCTGCCCTTTGCGGCCACAGGCAGCAAAGTGGACTGTCTTTTGCTTTGTCCAGTGCTCGTGCTCCCTTCATTTCGTAGAGGCAGCGTGGTCGCGGTACCAGCGGGAGTGTCTAGCTCTTGGCGACAAGGGTACATGTAGGGAACATTTCCCGAAACAGATCCTCTCGCCCTCCGGTGCACAGTCACCGGGTCCGCGGAGATCACGGCAGGTCCAGGCTGGACAAGGCCAACTCACGGCTGAGCGGAGTCACGCCAGCGGGCGCGCTTCCGCGGTGAACCTGCAGGGTCGTCGACAAGGGCGCATGGGCGCATGCGCCAGCCCTAGCAGAATGCTGCACTCGTGCGGAACCATTTTATCATGCCTGCTGGTAGCAACATGGCCTGAAGGCAATAGATTACGGCGCTGTGATGTCAGTATGCGTGGCGTCTTGTATGTGATGGGGAGTGATGTGCGTTGGTTCTCCGAGGTAGGCCGTTAAGGCTGTCTAGTTATCTGGCCCCTGCCCCTAACGCAGCCGTCGAACAGAAGCGGTGACATTTCTACGTGGCTTTCTTGCCGCTGATATGCCTGCAGGTCATCCACCCTGGCTTGCCAGCCGACGCACAACACAATGGCCAGGACAGACAGAAGTCGCTGCATGAACCAGCGTTTTGGGTGAACTATGGAGCTGAGTGTACAAGCAGATGGTGTTTCTCCTCATCCTTTTCCATGCCTTCCCGACGACAATTCGGCCGCCCATGTGCGCCGCAACCGAGCTTGCCACAGAGTCTGTGATTGACGGGTGTTCTCTCCCATTCGATCGATACCAAAGTGGTCCGAGAAGAGTGTCATGTCAATAGCGTTGCAATCACACCGCATGCCAATCCTCTCACTCACACATTTACCTACCCCTGGGTGACCGTTCCGGTTGCTGCCAAATCCATCATCATCAGGCAAACACCACAGCTCTTCTCAGCTCCGTTGCCAAACATATTTATCCGTGCCCTGGCAACACGAAATACCGGCTCAACCATCCTCAGCCTTCTCAACCGGGGTCATCAATGCGGCCGTTCTGACCGCATTGAACAAGTCTCAGGTCAAATCGCTTGTCGTTGGTGGTCGTTGGTCCTTCCACGTGTATCCGACCTTGATGGATCTCGCTTCTACCGCAACCCGTGCCTTCTTCGTCGCTGTTACGCTAGCGAATGAGGAAGAGCTTGGAGGACCTGGTGGTAACTGATATCAGAATCGGCGAGCCGCTGCCAAACCTTGGCTCAGGTCATTCAAGGGAGAGCAGACCCGGCGGAATCCGGGTACTAAGACGCAAGTTCTCCGGCATGATTGACCTGAGGCAGGGTAAGGAAATCGTGGCGGTTAGAATGTTCGAGGGAGAGTAAGGAAATCCATGGCGGTCGGAAAAGTCTGAGTGCGGGTAAAGCCTTACATTCGCTTAGAGGGGGAACCCCTGACCTTAGACCTACTCGCATTGACCAAGTTACCTCAGACCAGGGTACGGAGGTGGTGGCTGGGCTGGAGTACCTGTGGTGTTCTGCTTCCTGTCTCGACTGCATCTTCCGGTGCGCTCTTCGAAGTACACACGAGCTCACGAAAGTCGGTGCTAGGCGCAGGGACCAGCGCTTGGTTCCGGTGGGTCAGATCAGCCGCTTGTAACACTGTGTACGTACGGGGAACTGGGTACAGAGAGTGGCCTGTAAAAGCCCGTCCTCAACTGTGAACTAGCCGCATCCTCCACGCAGGCGAGCAAGCCCTTAAGAGGGTCCGCGAGGTCCCGCGGGAGCGTGTTTGCCCGACTGTAGTTCAGCTGTTTCGGATCCATCTCCTCGATTTCACTGGCGGCATCCAACTTGCCAGAGCTTGAATCATCGGTTGGACTGATGCAGTCCCTAAGCCGTGACTGCATGCGCGAGCCAACAGGCTTTCCGCAAGCAGCGGCGGCCTTGTGTAATTTTTCCCAATGATACTGTATCTGCCCGTTGTAAAGAACCAGTTCATTTGGGTCCCTCGGCTGAGCAAGATTGCCTAGCGTAAGGATGATCTTTTTGATTTTCCGAGACTATCCTCTGGAGTGTGTTGGTTTTCTGCCATGACTGCTTTTGCTGCCAACTGCTTGATGCGAGTGACTTGGATGGTCAATGGGTCAGGACGAACGGAACGCGAATTCAGGTGGACGGTGGACTGGGTCGGAGTATTTGATTGCGACCGGGACGCTCAGCGCGGCACATTGAGTTGCTTCCATCCGGCGTACGGCATGCCCGTTGCTGGAGGCGAGTTGCTGCAGTTCCGTCGAGACAGCAATGGAAGGGCGCTGCCCGAGGAGAGGAGATATTCGAGCGAACAACGGAGAGAATGGGCTGCTTAGTGCCTGACAGCCTGGTCTCCCGGCAAGGAGTGGAAGTGTGCAGCGAAGATGGACTGTAAATCAGATATTGAGGACCGCTGCGTCACGATGGTGTTCATGGGGAACTCGCGAGAATGAGCAAAGGATCCTCAAGCGAAGTAGTACGTTTAGGGGGTCTGCGCGAGATGGATGGCAGGCAGTCACTCTGGCACGCTGTTGATTCTTTGTGCAGTTTGCAACCGGAGGGTCGACCATGCTAGGTAGGGTTCAGTTTTACGCCCCCTCCCCCAATTTTAGTACCCGGCCTCCGCACAAGGGTTCATTCTTGGAAACCCCTTCGGATTCAGCACCCTGCACTGCCGCCTCTGTCTGCACAAGCTCGGTTTCCATTTGCTCCGTTCTGCCACAATTTCCAGTGTTGCCACTGGCGGTGCCACTTTTGGAGCATGCTTAATGCTATCCAGGGGTAACAACGAAGTTCTCAGTCGGGACTGGTGTATGTCTTAGCACTCAACTGGCGCCATTAGGACTCCGCCTTTGCCTGCATTAGTGTTTTAGAACCACGCCTCCTCACCCTTCGTGCCCCAAAATCAGCATATGCTGCTTCCATTGCCCGTCGACCCGTCGAGCTGTGGTTGCCACGGCTGACGGTGCAATATTGCGGTGTGCCTTACGAACCCGTGGATATTCTGTCGGTGTGACACTGGTGGCTGGGGGGCATTCACTTCGAATACTTGCACCGGCTCCAAGGAGTCCTAAGGACGTGTACGCACCCGGAGTACGATCCTAGGGGCAGCCCGCCCACTACGCAATAGGCTCTCCTAGAGTCCTGGTGCCCACGGTGAACCACACTGGACAATATAATCAACCGGCTCGCCTTCCTGCAGTCCTCTGATCAAAACCGGCCGATGCGGTCGACATCTTATACAGACCGCCTGTGTTCCGCCTCAACGGCGGCTAGGCTGCTTCTCTGGCAGCTTCATGCGACGTCGGCCTGCAGGCACATGCAGCGCTGAAATTGCATCTTTGCTGATAACGAACCCTAACAATGGCACCTCGGAAGTTCTGTCCAGCAAAGAACCCATGTCCGCGGCCTACATAAGCCGCGTCCTCCCCCAGACCAGGATCGCAATGAGGCGCTACCTCAGTCTCGCGGTCAGTATCCGGCACACGCCCCGCAGAATTCTATATTGATCACGATGCTGAAGAATCCGCCAACCCCACACATCGAGCCGCCACAGAGTGCTTGTGGCAGTCCCCACGAAAATCAGCTGGATAAGTTCCAGAACGAGCCGGAAAGCATGTCCGAAGCCACGGTCTTCGAGGATATTGACGATTCTGTCCATTGCTCACCCCAGCCTTGGGGGACCATGGGCAAGGGGAAAGATTCCGGAAGCACTACCCCTGAAGCCGTCGGCCACGTCCTTTCTGGCAGCACGGGGCCAGCGAGGGATTTTATCTCGCGACAGCAGGCCGACACATCAGTGCCTAGCCATGCACATCATGCTGCCGGAATCCAGGCAGTAGACGAATGGCTGGCGAGGTATGCTCACTTGTCACTGTAAGGATACGGGGCCTATGCTGAACGTCGCCATTTAGCATCGACGAGCCGGAGAACTTGGAAAAAACACAAGATGGTTCGACGTCCCAACTAGGGAGTGATCTAGGCTTGGGAAAATACCTGAAAGGGTTGGAATCAACGTGTTCTCTCAAGATTTGAGCCATGCTAATCCTACTTTCAATCCAGGTCAGAGCATTGGGAACCGTATGGCAGTGTGGAGGGCAATTCCCCGGAGGGCCTCAGTAAAAGTGATTGCACCCCGGATGGCGATGATTGGGAAATGATTTCGTCTCCTGACAGTCAGTAATGCATGATGGACATGCACGCTCACCACTGTCTTTCTCTCGTCATTTGTCTCTGCAATAGTCGTCAGGGTAACAAGGTCATGTTGAGATGATCACCAAAACGGGTAGAGAACTTGTGTCAAGGGTTACTAATGATCGTAGTTGATCTTTTGGGCTGCTAACTCAGGCGTAAACATAACAATTTTTGTAGAAAGTGCGTACCTGAGTGCATATGCTACATCGGGATGCCTGCCTTACACCCCCACACGAGCCGGGGTGTTTGCTGCATTGAATCAACCTCCGGAGTACAAGTCACTTCGCGAACCCACTCCTGCGCGAAGCCTCACCGCATTTGTCACCGCTGCCCCCTACCCTCCTTCTCGTCCTTGCGCCGGGACACTTCCCCGTGCATAAGACAGGAAGACAGCGTGGGGTTCCCACCCCATCACATCGCACATGGTTCAGGTGCACACCAGATCCTAACGTGGCGCACATGGGGTGCCGATCGATGTGTACTTTCCACAACCACCCGACGGATGCTTGTGACTGACAGGTCGATATCATGTTCGGCCCAGTTGCCGTTATGTCATCCGTTATGGTATCGCCACCTTGTTCTCGCAGAGCTCGCATGGTACCAAGTTGATTCTTCTCTTCTGGGTCTGAGCCGGAATCAATATATACTCAGACCCCCTCCTCAGGTGGCCTTTTGCCTTCTACACAACAACCTTCACGCCGTCGTACCGAAGTCATCCATCACGTCAACGCCGGCAGTGTAGCATAGCTGTCGTCCATACAGCGATCGTGGAAGCCCGGCGGTAAAGTCAAGCCGGTGCCACCCCAGCTTAAGAAGCCTATGTTCGCATTCGGCCCGCCCGTACTCAGACGAGACCAGCCCGGACAGCAACCCCAGGCCTAGCAACCTTAAGGCTGTCAGCAACATGTCCGACGACGAGGACGACGAAGCTGTGTTTAATGAGAGCGCCATTGACGACGACGACGAATCCTCGGAGTGGGAGGACTCCAACAAGGAGAGCGTGGACAGCAAGCTGGACTTCAAGCGCATCGACTCCACGACCAACCTCACTTCCCGCCGTTCGTTGATCACACTCGCCCTGACCCAGAGCGCGCGGCTGCAGCGCAGCCGCGGCGTTTCGCAATCGACGTCGGCGCTCCCCCGGGCCCACACGTCGCCCAACGGCCTCCATGGCTCGCCCAACGACTCAGATAGCCCTCTTATTTCCCGTACACCGCCCATGAAACCGATCAGTGAGATCCCTCGCTCGTCGGTGATGCCCATCATGACGACGATCAACGGCATCGCGGACCAGGCCATGTCGCCGCGCACGGCGCGGCGCACGATGCTGTCGACCGAGCTGACCGAATCTCTTCGCCACCACATCCTATGGGAGCGGAACCACAACGCGGCGTACATAAACAAGAACAAGGACGCCGGGGGCACCAGATGGGAATCGAAAAATAACTACCACGAGAAAGGCTGGTGAAGATAACAACGGACAGACAACAAACCTCATCTTACTTCACGTACGGAGGGCAACGTTGAGGATCGGGGAGACCAGGGTCGGCCCCAGGCACGTTACAATGCGTTTTCCGCTGCACTAGGGCGAGGGGAGCCGTCACTGTCATGTTCTAGGAAGAGGACGAAGAGAAGCGTTGCAATCTTTTGCCTGATTAGAGTCAAGTGGTGACAATGGACAGGAGCGGGACTACTGGAGTGAGCTCTTGCCGGCAGGGAGATTAGTGCCTTGCACTGTGACTGGTTGTTGATAGGAAGTTGAGCGACACTGGAGCCTAAGGTAGCTATTCTTTGCAGAGGCAGTCAGAGTTGCCAGTTCGTTTCTGGGAGACTCAAAGTTGGCGTGGCGAGCTGACGCGCAGCCCTGGTCCAGCCCTACCCTCAGTGAGCTTCACGTAAAAGTCGGTCGCGAGGAGTGGCATCGACGAAGAGGAAATTCCTTGTTGACAGTATCACAAATAGTAGAGCTGGCAAAGAGCGCAGCGCAGTCATTTGTTACTTGCCTGGCGCTTACTCTTCGGCATGCGATTCTCTTCCATCTCCCATCGCCTGGTCACGCTCCTCCAAGAACTCAAGTACACTGGGCCTGTTGTGGTCCTCGACTTCTTGCGGACACATCAGCTCTATAAGTTCAAGCTCCCCGAGTCCCTCGGCCTCTTCGAGCTTGTCAAGCCCCAAATTCCCCAGCTCCACGAGCTACTCCAGTACTTTCGAGTCCTCCGAGTTCCCCCCTCACTTCCCGTTCTGCGAGCCCTCCGAGCTCCCCCCTCTCCTCCAGCAATTTCACCCCTTGAGGCTCATCCAGCTCCATGTCGCCATCGCCAGCGCGGCCTAGGTTTGGGTCAGGCAAATTGCATGCATGGCCGGCATGTATGAAACTTGCAATACCGGCATTCGAAGATGCACCAGGACGGTCCCGAATGGCATGACTGGCAAGTCCATTGAATCAAGGTATTGTCCGACTTCATCATCGTGAACGAGTGGGCGCAAGGAACCATAGCCATTGTTGAGCGTTTGTTGCCTTGTAAGACTGAGGTCTAAACCCTACCCTACGGCGACACTTGGTTGAAGACCTGATAGGCGAAGTTAGCTGCTGCTTGGTACTAGAAATATTGAGCTACATACATACCTTATTAAAACGATGAAGTGTCCTGCTGACCGGCGTGTTCGATCCAAGCTGGCTGAGCAATTGAGAAATGTGAGCAGAGCAAGTCCTGGCGGGATCTGAACCAAATAGGTTTGATCTGGGGTCACCACTTCCACCTCCTCGAATAATTGAGTGCGTTCACTCGATCGTTGACAGGGGTACACATTCCCCGTTCCCTCCGTGGCTGATCATACAAGCCAAGCAGCCGTCTTTCCGCTCAGCAACCAAAACTGGGCTAAAAGCGCCTCATTCGTTGCCTCAGCCATCTTCTCGACGTGGAGTGATTTCGACGTCTTGACCGAATCGCTCGACGGAGTCACCCGTCGACCGATAGTCCGCCCCTTCGCACTGCCTCGGGACCAAAACAAGGCCATCACCTCTGTCTTTAGACCCTCGTGGGGGGCTAAGCCGGCCCGGACCTGGTCGGATCCTTTGACATCGCTGGCCTCCAAGACGGTCCGGAACAGACTGCCTACTAGCGGACACGCCAGCCATCTATGTCCCCCATGTATGACTCGAACTGGCTCCTGCAGGCGTTCGAACTCCGTTGGGCGACGTTGGCCCTGGTCTTGATCAATGCCAACCCACTGGCTGATTGTCTGCTGCTAGACACTGGTGTCGTTGAAAGGTGGCTGGACCCTTGAATGTAGCGTTGCGCGATCATACCCAATCCGAGCGAGCAGGCATGTGCAAGTGCCAGTGGTCTGCCGAAAAGGAGCCACCAATGAAACAAGCGGAGGATCTGGCATCACTAGCCTTAAAGACCTATCTGCGCATTCAACACTAACCCCTGTCGAGGCACTCTGCCCCGGCGCAATAAAATAAGGCACTCTGCCCCTCGCACACACATATAGGCGCTCTGCCCTGGTAATCCCGTCACAACGACAAAGCCCCGTCCCCGCGCTCATATGGATGAAATAACACGGCCGCTGGAGGAGAAATGGAAAGGCTTCTGTCAGGCGCCACTTGACGTTTCCGTCGAAGAATGCGAACATCTCATTGCAGTATTGAACTCTATGCTACTCCAGGTTCGTGCTTGGAAGCTCCTCGCCTTAGCCTTTACAAATCCGGATACATACAACAGTCCTGCAAAAAGACTCGCGCAGTTCCTCAAAATCACTTTCACCGATGATAAGAACCAACTCACTGCCAAGAAGCAACTGCTGCTTCGAAGCCTGCCGGTTACACTCTTGGTTCCACTTGCGGTGTTAGTCCCGACCAAAACACTGTATCGATGCGATTTGGGTGTTGTCGGGTGGCTGTGTAAGGATGTCTCATACTTCATTCAGGAGGACCTTGCGAGACGTGTTTTCGTGGATGCAGGTATCAGAACATCTTGTCGTGCAGTCGAATTGTACTCCAAAGAATGGAAGAAATTCCTAGAAGGTTGTTCTCCCTATCAGGCTGTCCCAACGTTTACTAACACTAGCAGAATTCAACAACCTTTGCGAAGGACTGGGCGATCCGAAGACGGACTGCTCAAGACCCAAACGTAAAGCTTCCAACGTCGACCCGTCTTTCCTTACACTCGTCAGAGCAGTCGACGGCCATGTTGTTCGCCGTCCACCGAACGAGGTCTTCACAACCGATGCATACCTGTCGGCCTACAGCGCAGCATCCCATCCAGCACCAATACCGCCTTCGCACCTTGCGACAACGCCTTCAGCCGACGCCACCTCCGCTATCTCGCGCCATGATGGCGCCCCAGCGCAAGAGATTCACCCGGCCAACACCGACGATACTCGCATCTCATCACCAAGCCAATCCGATGAATTCGCTGATGCCTCTGTCCCTTTATCGGTCAACAGCGATGTTCCAGCCTCTGGCACTTGTATATCCACAACAATGACATCTGGTGCGGTCTCCATAAGGGACAAGCCATCCCCCCTCCAAGGTTCGCATACTGTATCTTCGAATGCACCGCAAGACAGAGAGGGTGCCCCCCTGCGGAACCACCAAGCGGCAGACTTATTGCAACGTCCGTTGCCAAAGTACCCCTGGACCCTGCCGCAACTGGCTGTTCTCGAAATGCCGCCTCGCTTGTATGGCAGCCCTGCTCCATCCAACCCACTTACATTATCAAGGGGCGAATCCCAACAGCAGCTTACATTCCAACCTCTCGTCCAGGCTACTGAAGCCTTACCCGGGACAACAACGCTGCCTGGGATTCATGAGGCCGTCGACATGTCTGGGACGGCTTTTCCAGCATCTCATTCCTCAGTGTTTCCCCGAAGCCAATTGGCACACTGTCCTCCGCTTGCTCCCGGATCTGCAAGCGACGCAATCGTCCCCCCATTCGCTCATCTAATCCCGCATTTCCACGAAGTCTCTAGGATTCTACCCGATGCCCTCAGATGGGCGAGGTATCCGTTGGTGCAGACCGAACCCACCATCGAGATGGACGTGCCTACAACCGTAGATGATGGGTATATGTATCTCCGCGTCGATCACAAGAAGCTGCCAAATGCCAGTCACGTGTCCAACGGGACTGCGATACCCGACGCAGAAGTCCGCTCTCTTTTTGGGGACGTCCTCTATCAAGCGACCAAAGGGAGTGAGTGTTGGAAGCGTGGAGAACCGGCTGCGGTATACTACGCAGATGGGGACATGGGTCCCTCCTTTCGTCTCACATTAGGCTTCGAGGGCCTGACAAGAATATCGAGGGATATATTTCGTTGGAAGCTTGTGAGCTAAGCTTCGGCCGGCGTTATCCTGTATTTACCAACTACTCCAGGATTGGAGACGACAAAATAAGCCTTGTGACCGGCATCGATGGTTTCTTGACCATCAGCACCCCTCTGCCACTTTTGTAGGTTGTTCGAATCTAGACATGACACAGCTATGCAAGAATGCCACTCCACGATGCTTTTCCTGTCTATGTCAATGAGCTGAGGATATGTGACAAACATCCAGCCTTCCGTGTCCTGTATCGCACGTCAGAGCAGATTCGGCAAGTTGTGTCCAGATTTTCGGGGGACACCGAACAGACATGGGCGGCCGAGAGTGAGAGAAGCCTGCTGCGTAGACATTAGCGCTTGTTATCAACATCAATCCAGCGATGCTAGTACGCACTGTATGAAGTGAATAGGTCCTGGTTTTTGAGAGGTGGAATACGATGTGATGCGAGAGCATTTGTGAATCCTGCTGGTGGCTCGGTTTGCGCCTGACGGTTTCTTTCTCGTTTTTCGGGTGCCGACAACCCCTCATCAAAAAAAGTTGTCGCGGGACGAAGACCGCCGCTGAATAATGATCGGGTAAAGCCGTCAGTGCTCGAGCACGTGGTCTCACTAGCCGTTAATACCCGGGCTCACTACTGGAGCTGCCGCCGCTGGTTCAGGCATTGCGATTCGCTCGCGGCACGTCGCGGAAAAAGGAGACTGGGAGAGCGACGGTTCAAGAACTGAGGGGCATCGTGCCTTTATCAATCCTACAATGCAGGGCAGATACCGTCAGGGCGCAAAGTTGGTTAGAGCATAAGCGCGAAAACGGGTCATTCATTGCATCAGCACATCCTGTCTCGAGCCCTACACCTGTTAGTGCATACGCAGTAAGCACCGCCTGAACATGCGGGCTTCTGGTGCAGCAGCATCTGGTAGATCTGCGGTCCCAGCCACCGAGGCAGTGGCTACAGCCCTGTGTCTGCAGAACTCGGTAGTTTGCAGCTTCCTGTTCCTGCCGATGCTGCCACTCCCAGCCCGTGCAGGGCTTTAAGCGATGCTTCCGCAAATTGACACGCCTGGAAACTTAGAACATGACACCGCGCTAGATTCTGGGGCACCGGACTAATATGTGGTTGTCAACACTCGAGACGGACTCATCGTACATTGTAGGGAAGACGATTTACAGGATATCCAGCAGGGGTGCTTTCTCCTCCGCTTCACAAACGACTTTACGTGGAACATCCAAGACCAGAGCGTATGTCCGGGCCACGAGCCGACTCAAAAGCCTCCATACGGCAAGCAGCCACGGTAGTGGAGCTGCATCACCAGCCGTGTGCGGCTGCATACCCAGATGATCCGATGTCCTGGTCTGGGCCACCATTGCGATGAGATGATGGTATCCAAGCCGACCGTAGTCCTTCTTGTCGTGAAATATTGCCAGTGTCATTGGCACCGTGCCAATGTGTCCTTGTACACGACCAGAATCCTCGTACAAGATCTGTCTGGCGTTAGTGCGTACTGGTTCTGTGCAGGGAGGGAGATAGACAATGGATGTAGGACCGTCCCAGACTTCACTGCAATACACTCCAGCTTTCTCCCAGTCTTCAACTCAACGACATATTCCTGCCCTTCCCGCACGTCTTCCGACCATCTCACTTTCCTGCCCTGGCGATCGACGAAGGGAGACTCTGTGATGTTGATCAGGTGGCCGCAAACCGTACATTGATCGGCGGCCATTCCATTTCGATGACCGTCCTGTCCCTTCGTTAACGACGACCGATAGAGGATACACGATGCTTACCTTGCAATACCAGGAGGTTGCAGATAGTTGGTCTCTCCAACACCGCTGGGGTCGATTTGGTTTCTGAGAGGTTGCAGGCGACCAAACTTCCACGATTCGTTGCGGTTGTACCCTCCCTCGGTTCGAGCTGGAATGGACCTCATGCGTGATCTGAGAACCGGGTGAGCATTCCGGTGATAGGGCTTCTTACTGTGACCCAGATCCTGGGCGGCTCTAAATACTCTGTCATCATATCACTGGTTCATGAATCACTGCGCGTAGGTCAAGCATGAAGGCCATGTCCACTAACTAGAAAGTGCGGAAATATTCCCTTACTGCTGCCTTTATAACCAGCTCAATATCTAGCGAGTGGCAGTTAACTGAGGCAGATTGCCTGGACGTAGTGTGCTGGGGCAGAGTGTCCCCAGCGTGGAATGCGGGGGCAGAATACCCCAATGTGATGTGCTGGGGCAGAATGCCCGATGAGATTGTCTTGGGCAGAGTGTCTCGACGGGGATGTAGGCCCGGGTCGGCATTCGGACTAGTCAGCCCTGCACGTCAGTGGGTCCAAGTATAGGTGCTAGCCTTATCCAAGCATGACCCACCTGTCACCCCTGTTCGTTTCACGTTCCGCTCCCTCTCCCTGCCCCCTGATTAGTCGCTTTGCACTTCCGCGACAGATGGCCAATGTGACGAATGAGGGAAGTGCCAAGACGTAGCATAATGTGGCGTCCGCGCGCATTGCAAGCAACCGCGCCATCCCAAACGCTCCAGCATTCAATGTCAGTGAATGTGCACGCCTTGCCACCTTGGACACCATCCGGTGCATGACGGCGCGTGAATCAAGCGTGAATACATCTGTTCACATGAGTGGCCAGCTGCCGGATTGAGAAGAAGAGCCAACTGCCCCCCTCATTCCTCACGACCCCGCAGTTGTGGTTCGATGACCAATAAGCACCGTTGCGAGCAGGTACCACTCTTTATCAGCACCGTCTCGCGGCGATGCGGTCCGCCGCTAACCGCGGCTCGCAGCGAAACTTTTTCAGCTTCAAGGTCCCCATTATCCGGACGGAGATGCTGCCGTCTAGCAGCTCCAGACTTGCCCCTTGACGCTGCTGGCATCCTGGCAATACTTCCACATACACGACTTCAAAGACCTGGACTTCAACGCACTAAGCAAAACGCAACTGCGGAGTTTGAACAACAAGCTCGCCCAATTCATCCAGGGAACTGTGCAGACGATGCAGGCTGAAGGTACGTCTCTAGCTCTCAGTTCGCTTTTAACTTGCTATGTTATGTGAAGTAGCGATAACACTGAACTAGTGAAACAACTGAACTTGGATTCAAATCATGATGACTAGAGGGACCTCGATGGCAAATGACTTGCCCCAATTCTCTTCATGGCAACTATATCTCGAGGTGTTTATGGTAGCACAGTCTTGATCGACCGTTCGGAGTTACTTGTATGAAGCATCTCAGTTAAGGTCGTCAGGGTGGGGCGCAAGTTGGCGTGAAGCTTCTCATTTTCTTGCCAGGTACCACACCCGACACCGACCGCCAGACCGGTATGGAGGGTCATCGGTTCTGGACAGTCGCTGATGGGTCAGCCTGATGAATACAACCCTCCATCATGCACTCTACCGATCATGCCAATTATGCTCTCTATCATAGCGGACCAACATGTCGGCTACGAAGATGCCATTACGGCTCCCAGTTTAATCAGAGAGAGGGACACGGCTGCCTGCGAGCTTGCACAAATAGAGCGCTCTGTCCCCGTCGGAAACAATTGCTGTCCCCAATCTCAAAGCTCTCGCTGCGCCACGACTTCCCTCTATTGTTTCAATCTGGTCTCTCGATTTCAGCCTTGTCCTACGCCATGGCTGTCGGTATTCCGCAGATGCTCGTGGTTCACTGGAACTGCTCGTGTGGATACAACAACATATCGGGTGCCGAAACGTGCGCCGGAACTACCCCCGGCGGGGGTACGTGTGGCAAGCCGAAGAATGTAGCCTAACGGTAACTTAAAAGTCTGCCCTCTTTAACAGACCTCTTACTAACAGGCCCCTCTTAGATGTCGAGAAACGTTCTGGCTCTAGGTGCGGCAGTGCTGCGTGGGGCAGGCTAGTGGCTGTTGGAAGCCAGGGCTGAATACGATGTTCAGAATACGTTTGACCAAGAAGATTCGCAAGCGTGTCTCGTCTCTTAGTTTATCTCAATTCGATGCGATGCCCTCATCTTATACCGCATGTTAAACCACTCCTTCCATGAATTGTTGACCTCAGGAAAGCCCGTCGCACCAAGCCTCTCTGCAACCCGCTTCCTCCATTCTGCTAGCAATAGATCGTCGCCAACATCGCGCCACCCAAAGTCCATCCCCCACGACACATCGAACTTGGTTCTGATCCAACCACGGGGAACAAAGCCGGCCATCTCCCAGTCGATAATCCCGACCGAGAGATCCTCCCGGTCAACAATGATATTGGATGGTCCGAGATCGTTATGACCAAAGACGAAGGTGGAGCACTCCATGCCCAGTTGGAGGCAGTTGCCTTTGAGCGTCTCTGCGCGGAAATCATGCGGAGTACGACACGGGTCCAACCAGTTATCAGGGAGCTCTTTGCCGTCGACTCCTGTCATGGCGTCGGACTCCCAGCCTGATAGTTCGACGCAAATGTCGGCGATGCGGTTGACGTAATATTCTTTCTCGTTGTCACTCATGGATCTCCAAGCCTCATTCAGCGTGGTTCCTGGCAAGCGAGAGACAATCAGATATCTCTTGTCATCATCCTGAGCGTGGTACAAGACGCTTGGAACAGCAAAGCTAAGCTTGCGCTCAGCTAGCCATTTTAGCGTAACGTGTTCCTCCGTAGCGGTATTTGTGTCCTGGACCAGCTTGACCTTGAGGAATGCATGACCAAAGGTCCAGACTGCCGAGGCGTCGCCGGCGTCATGTATCAGACGGACGTGGCTCTCCGGAGGAAGTGGACTTGTCGAAGGCGGGAAAGGAGGCGGGTCCAAGATAGTGTAGCCCCAGCCGTGGCTGTCTCCCCACAACGATCCCTGAGCGGATCGCCTTCGACTGACGACGAATTCCCCGCCGATGAGCCACGACTGGGGATCGATTTGTCTGACCGAGTCGCGAACGTGGCAAGTCATCGTGTGGTCGTGTGGCAGGATCTCCGAGTGCAGGCGGACCGTCTTCGGAATTGGAGTTCGGATTGGGCTCGTCATGGGAAAGAAATTGATATTTCTTGTGCGTCGTTTGCCGCTAGGGTTTGAATGCGCATCGGTCGAGATCCGGCCCGGTTCTCGCACTTATCTGTGTGTGGGTCCGTACCTGTGGACCTCTGCCTATCGGAACCTTACATCTCTCGTTACTCTGACGTAGGTGTATAGCGAGCGACGCATCCAAGCGAGCGACGCAGTGGGGTATTCTTTTGCGGCGCTGCACGCAAAAAGTGACCTCGAAATTGTTAAAACAATCTTCAGGTACCCCGCACTGCTTTCTACAGCCACAGGCAAGGATTGGACGGCGCAAGTGATGGCAGAACAACTACAACGTCCCTTGCTTTTGGTGAGATGATTCCTTCGGTCGGCATCCTGCCCTTGAAACTTCACAAATAACGTCTATGCCAGATGCGAGACACAATCCCATGAGATAACATTCTACAGAACTCCGAACGCTGGGGATGCGATCTTGTATCTTGACGAGCCACCCCCCGACCCGCACAGTCTCCTGAGATCTATGGAAAACAGTCCAGTCTGCAAACCGCACTTGTTACCCTGAGCCCTGTTCGTGTCCATTTGAATAAACACACCACCAGTCACCACCTCCAGCCTGCGAGACCATGTATGTGACCTCCGTTACCGCCTGATGGGCGTAATCATTCTGTTGTCTGTCATCAGTCGTTGTGGCACAGGCACTTGAATTACCGGAGTGCGGCCGCCCTTCAGGACCAACGCTAGCATCGCTCATCATAGTTACCTAGTCTAACAGCCGGGAAAATGACGGTAGTATGGCTACTGTCCTGCGGCGCTACAATCCATCTGCAAGGACACGTTTCTTGCCAGTTCCTCAATTGCGATGTTGTTGATGGAGAAGAACGGGCACTGAAACGACTGTTGGAGAAGTAGAGAAGAGTGTGGCGTGCTCGGCAGAGTCTCCGGGGCGTTGCCTGTATAGTGAGGTCCCATGGCGTCTCTCAGAGGATACGGATACTAAGGGCGCGCGGGCGAAGGGGGAGGCTGCCTGTGTTCCTGCATGGCTGGATATCTGTCCGGCTCATGGTGGATATGGCTCGGTCCTGGTGGTATGATGTGGTGATGCTCGGGAGGACGAGAGTAGGTATAGGGTGGCGGCAGGGCGGAGGCGTGAGGAGGGGAACAAGCTTGTCCAGTTTCAAGCTTCACCATTGCGTCTTCTCATTGATGGCGTCGGTTCGGTCCCAAAGTATGTGGCGGTGAAGTGGAGAGGAGGAGGAAGAGAGGATGTGAAGGTCCGCGAGGGCGAGCTTAGGATGCGCAGTGCGGAGGTTGGCCACACATTCTGCATCAGTGCATCAGCCGAACTGTCCACCGGCGCGGGCTTGACCAGCCCCAAAGACCTCAGCTGCTCATGTCGCTTTGCTGTAGTTGGCCTGTGCTCCTTGCTTGTTAGCATGAGATACGACGGAACAATCCATGTACTGCATCAGCCAGCGACCCTCCCGGCGTGGGCTTACCAGTTCCCACCCATGTCACTCTGGTAGCTGGCTTTGCTCCTTGCTTTTTCTTGCTTGTTAGCATGAGATGCGACGGACCCCCGCACGGTGATAAAGCAGTTAGCGAATCAGCTTGCCGTGGCGCGGCCAGGGCTGCTCTCACAGAATGGCATTGCAAGCAGAGCCTGGCCAGCTGGCTTTTGGGGTGAGGACGCTAGCGATACCGAGATGGCTCATCTAACCCGTTTGCGACTGCGATGTCATACAATGGCAAAACAAGCAATGTATCACAAGCCATCTTTCCGAGAAAAGATTCGGATTTCGCCGAAGGACAACCCTCTGGCGCGAAGAGTGACCAAAGATAGCTCCGAGTGCGCAAGAATGGCACAGGGCAGATGTTCGAGCCTCAGGCAAGACCTGTGGTGTGGATTGCGCGTGGACTAGGCATCGTTACCTGGCGGCATTTTGGGCGAACATCCTCAGTGAGGAACAACAGCTTGAGGATTAACATGAGACGAATTGTGCCAATCTACCGGGCGGGCTCTGGTATTTGTAGGCCAGAGCAGAACACCAAACTACACTTTAGTGGTTTCCAGGATCTGTGCGTCAGGCTAGAGGACGGGTTGCCTTATTCCAAGGTTCCTGGCGGTGAGGAAGTGGTTCGCGCGTACCAGCTTGTCGAAGAACGCTGCACTAGCTGGTGCAAAGCAGACTCGCGGGCAAGGCTGCCTTCTGATCCCGCGCTGCGGTAGCCCTGTAAATAGACCTAACCGCTGCCGGTGCCATCTCTAGATCACGCTCCTCCAAGAACTCAAGGCTGGGCCTATCGTGCGCCTAAGGTGTGTCTAAGTCTTTGGCGACTTCTTTGGTGCTCTAGGGAGCGAGACTAACCGTCCTGTTGCCTGGCTGTGAAAAAGCTCGACCGCAGCCAAAGTCACACGCAATCCGTCGCTCCTCGGACTGCCGCATGACGGAGGGGTCGATGGCGGTGGCGACAGTTCCGTTGTTGCTGACAAGTGAATATAGCTTCTTGTGCCGCAGAAAATGCCTTCAACAATGTATGTGGAAACTACATCTTCGCGGTTTCCAGGATATGGATGACAGACTGTACTACTTGTTGCCTCATTCCCAGGGTTCCTGGTTCGCGCCGTTACCGTGGGCTACCATAACTGAACCAGAGACGCCGCGCTACACGTGCCGCTGCAGCCGTACGTTGGGCGCATGCTCCCAAATCCAGCGCCAGCCTGGTCGGAGGCGAGGCCCAGCGTGTCCCGGTGGTATGACCCAACCAGAGTGAAGCACCCGAGGAGTCAAATCTCTGCGGCCAGACAATGACCCTATCCAACGGTCAGCAAATGGGACTTTCTTCGTACAACATTTTGAAGACCCGAAGACAATGGTAGACGACCCCGGCCGACCCTAGCGACTGCAGGATAGCAATGCAATTGATACTACAACGCCCGCGTTTCCACGGTGCGGTCAGCCGGTTTGAATGGCTGTCCGTTACAATCCCTCCACTGCCGCACCTGTGATGCATCATGCTTATGTGTGGCGTCCTATCACCTTGTTTAGATCGATGCACGTTAACTCAGGAAGGAGGAAGTTAAGATTATTCATTAATCTCGCCCCTGCCGCAAACAGCAGTTAGTGCGCTAACAATTAGCTGGGATTTCGGTTTTGGAGGCTCAGCCTTACCGAACAGGTCTATCCTCTGATTCCACATCCCCATCATGCACCACATTGCCATGTCTGAGCGACCCACTATGGACGCCGTCCACGACAAGACAGCGCGCGACCAACTGCTGTCAACTGTCAAGAGGCAATGACGACTTTACCCAGCCCTCATACGGCCCCTCCTTCTTAGATCTGCCACGTGACCCACCCATCCGTCTGCAACATTAATGAGCAGTTTATCGCGGCAGGTAGGACGAAGGCGTCATGTCACGGATTCGCTTGCCGGTTGCCATCTACGCTGAGTGCAATCATCGAGGAACCATCGCGAGCGCGGCGGTACAGCGCATTTAGAATTGTTACCCGCCAATCTCCATTTGTCCATGCGACGAAGTTCAGCCTGAAGGGCTTGTGTACGTGGCATCGCCCAGTATCGGGTTAGCTGGTCAATACTCCACTGTGTTTTTGCCCATGAATGTTGGGGGGATGGCCCATCTCCGGCTTCCACGGCCTTCTGGGTGAAGCATCCGAGAGTCCTGCCCTTTGCGGCCATAGGCAGCAAAGTGGACTGTCTTTTGCTTTGTCTGTTGCGACAATTGGACAGCCGAACGAAGAAAATGATCGATGACTGGGTGCACATGCGTGCCCTTCGTAACTGCAGGCAATGCGATGCATCACAGGCCTCCCTCCTATCCAGGGCGGCAGCGACGGGATTTCGAACGGACAGCCAATCAAACCGGCTAACCGTGGAGGCGCGGGCCTCGAGATATCCAATCCTTATGCGTGGCGTCCCGTCACGTTGGGTGTGGCGGATGCACGTTAACTTTGTAAGGCGGGGAGTTAAGGCTAATCAGTAATATTGCCATTGCCGCAAACAGCAGCACTTGGTGCGCTAACATTGAGCTGGAAGGTAGGTTTGGAGGCCCAGCCTGACCGAATGGTCGCTGGAGATGATAAGTAGCAAGCTGCCCATCAAAGGCCAGCTCTCCTCCAATTCCGTATCCCACCCGTGCCATGTCGAGCGACCCTCCACCAACACTTATCGGGGCGGAAGAATGGAGTGCTCACTAACAACTCGCTCCTTCGAAGTCTTACCTCTGCAGACTTATTCTTCGCATCTTAAAGATGCTCTGCGAGATATTAAGCTCACCCCCACTATCCGCGTCGCCGCAGTTCAGGCACTGGTTTTCTTCAAAGAATTGCTATCAGAATCGTTTTTCTACGGATTTGGAAGTATGAAGCGAGCAGTGAGTGTGCACTCATTTCTTCAGACCCACCTGACCGTCCAGGGCAAGTCAGCGCGTCGACAATCCGCTGACAACACTCTTGAAGCAATGACGACGTTACCCGCCCCTCCTTCCTGGACCCCATTCGCCGCCCATGGTTCCGCAACATTTCATGGCGGGTTATCGCGGCAAATACGTGCAGGACGAAATTCGCTTGCCGGTGCATCTTCTACACTGAGCGGAGACATCGGGGAACAACTCGCGGCGGGACAGCGCATTTAGCGATCTGCCACACGCCACTCCATTTGTCCGAGCAGACGAAGTTCAGCCTGAAGGGCTTACACGTGGAATCGGCCAGTATCGGGTCTCTGAGCGGGTTTGTGGGCGGATCACATGAAGCCCCTCATCTGCCAGATACTTAAAGTCCGTTCTTGCCGAAGAGGAGAGTCCCTCTCGTAGGGAACTGGATCGCCTGATCAAGTGCCGGATGGAACCGGCCTTTTTCAGTTATCATCGGGTTGGTTCGCCCACTAGCATATTTAATCGTCGCCATCTTCGCTCACACTTTGGCAACAACGCCTCGCCCTCCTCGGCTCGAGCGAGAGATTCCCGTGAAACATGGCAGACACTTTAGTTAGCACGGTCACAAAGGAGATGTTGACCGCCTCACAAAAAATGTTAGTTCAAGACTGCTACGAAGTAAGAACTCCTCGCTGACCTACGTTAGTCATAACGGATTTCCTTCCGACACAGCGTTTCCCGATGCTAAGATTCCATCTCACGGTTTTGAAGCACTTTGTGCAGTAATCGCGAAACACGGCGTCGAGCAATCCGTCAGGCTGCGACGTCTCCACCAGCATTTCACGATCCCTGACGGCCATATACAACTGGGCAAGAGCATACCTCACTCGCGCGCGTTCTGGACCCGACCGACACCGATTGACGAAGTCGATTTGAAAAACATCCACGCTTATGTTCTTTCGCTAGATAACTGTCTTCCGGATACGGGACAATATGCTCCTCTCATTCCTTCCGAGTTCCGCGAAGGTCCGCCGGGCAATGTTAGAAATATCTCTACCGACTTTGTTAAGGAATTCGTCGACTGCCTTCGGACTAACGGCTTGGAAAATATGTTTGGACTTGAGCTGAGGGAAGCCCCAGATAGAACGATGATCGAATTTTCCTTCCATACTGCTAGTCTTTTGCTAGGGGATGAGGACGTGAGGGCAGAGGTGAGACAACAGGCCGTGCTCCAAGTCACAGGATGGGCCGTCGCAGTTAAGGACGGGAACGTTTTGTCAACAGGAGAGAAGCGGTGCGCGGTGTTAGCGGATGGTGTACATAGACCACTCACGAACACCAAGTTCAATGATGCATCGGACGCTCTGAAATATTTACAGGAGAAAGGGTATATTAGCAAGATGAACTAGAGTGAAATTGAGACTGAGACATTTGAAGCTGAGTCCGAGCCTTCCGGGCATCGATACTTCGACAGTAAATGTGAGTTTTTTACTTCGATGGTGACAAATGCAGTTTGAGATGTTTTGTTTAACACGATGTCACCGAGACCATCGCCTCCTGCAAGGATCTTCTCGAGATCACTTAACTCAATCGTGGGCGGGTCTTTTAGTTCCGAACCATGTCCTGGTTCGCGGAGGTTGACCTCGCAACCGGAATACTGAATGCGCTTTTCCACCCAGTCGGACAGCTTTAGTAAAATGCAGAGCGGAAAGTTAGGCAATTCCAGGAGCCAGATGTCGCCTTCAACCGCCTTGGGCAATTTGATTATCGTTTGAAGAGTATGTCTCTCTACCTTGAACGCCTCTGTAAGATTATGTCAGCCACAATACCCTGGGGCGCGGTAGGATGCACTTACTCAAGGGTGGACGAGATGCGGCTACGTGTCCAGTAACTTTATCAGCGGAGGAACCCGGAGACTTGACGATAATCCCCGCGAGTTCGGCGGTCTGCACACAAGCGGAATTGTTCGTCGGAGGGGTGGCATCATGGGGAATACGTCTAGCCGCGAAGACTTTTGTGCTGTCATGACGCGCAGACTCAGTCGGAAATTGGGTGTTGTTCCAGCCGCTGTGAGCATGGGCGTCTCCAGGTGGTGTCCTTGTCTTATCGACGGTGTATGTCAATCGCGACGGGTCGGACGGCCCAGAGTTTGGCTGATGCTGCTGCTCCTCAAGATATCGGGAAGGGGTTGGACTGCCAGGCCGCGAACCGAGAGCTGCGACAGAGGCTGCACCGTGGGGTTCACGCCCAGCTGGCCAACCAGTGGCCGCACCGGAGGCCCGAACATAAAATTTAGCGGACGAAGGGTGAAGAGGTGCCAGCAGTCCGTTGTGAATGCCGGTCGGAAGGGCGGTGCTGCCTGTATTGTTGGCAACCGTTCGGCCGGCATCGAGGCTGATTTCGGAGCCATGATGGCTGTGAAACTGGTCTCCAGGTCCTGTCGTGAGGGGCAGAGACAAAGGAGTCGCCTCTTGTTGGTCGTCGGTGCCGGTGACCGTCTGGGGGCTAGCAGCGATGGGAGAGACAGAAGCAGAAGTCCCCGAGGGTGCCAGTGCCTGGATCGCGTTGGGATCGGAAACATAAGGGGAATGGATCAGCTGGCAGATCGACAGCGGAGGGGCCGTGGGAGCACCAGTGTGAAGTGTTCCCGCCGGCTGTTGGACGCGTGTCGTTTGTGGGGGATCTCCTGGACCCGCACCGGGTTCGTCACCTTCATCGCGTGGTTGAGGCAGATTTATGGGTCGTTCGGGGAGCTGCGAGGAGCTATCCGACACCGATCGATTGGGGATCACAGCGTGGTCCGCGCCGTTATTGTGGAGAAGTTGCGAGTCGCTGTGCTTTTGAGATGATGCGAAAGCCGGCATTCCAGCGCGGGGAATGGTGTCTACATACTGTTAGGCGGTGGCGAGTGAGAAAAATGAAGCTGTACCGTCGGCTTCACTACCCCCCTGTGGAGAGCATCACTTACTGTCATATTGCGAGACCTCAGCATTCGGTCCAACGTCTTCTAAGCGGCCCCTGCAATGGTCGCCGGAGGGGGGGCATCGGATGCTGGGGTCGTTGTCATCGGCGCCGCTATCGTAGAGTTCGAGTACTGCGAGCCGGGCTTAGCATCGTACCCGTTTCCAACTGTGCACCGAACTGTTGCTAGCTGTCTGCTCTTGTGGAGGATTGTCCAGAGCGAGCATCGCACTCGAGTTTGAGTACTACGAGCCTGGGATTTAGGATTCGGCTCTATGAGGAGAGAAACATCGGCTCTTACCCGCTCCCATCCGTATATAGAGCTGTCTCATCTGGTCGCGATCCAGGTTGACGAATTTTTCGAAAATGTCTTGTGTCTCGCCTTCTGACGAGGGTTGTCTTGCAGCGCACTCGCTGTCAAGGCCACGCGACTCGGGACCGACTCTCCGCTGTCGTTTGTGCTCAGGCTTGTTGCCGCCATCGTCGTCGGCGGCGCCATGACCAAGCGGTTCGGTGTCATCTTCTAAGGGGCGTTTGCGTATATGATGCGCTTCCAGGAGTTGCAGCGCATACTCGCAAAACCAATGGGGGATCTCCTTTTTGAGGTTGTCTAGATCAGCAAGGAAGGCTTCGCGCTGGTCGTCCTTGATACTCGCAATCGCGGAGGGTGCGAGTCCAGCGCAGCACAGAACAAAGATCTCGGGCGCCTCCTCGCGCTTAATCCGTCGCAAAAAAGTTTGCGCTCTGGTGTATCGGTGTTGAGCTGCCTTTGATTCCCCGCCCCCCGCCCCTTCCCCTAGGAATACTTGGACATTTTTGTTGAAAACTTCCTGTTGTTTTGGGTTTAAAGCCGCCCGTCCTAGCTTTTGCAATTGGTTGCGCAGAGTATCCATATCAAAGACAGGTGAGAGTGAGACAGGCGAGAGCGAGAGCGGGAGAGAACAGGCGGGACCGAGAGAGAGCGGGAGAGAGCGGAGAGACCGAGAGAGACCGAGAGGGACCGAGAGAGAGCGGGAGAGATGGAGAGACCGAGAGGGACAGAGATCATTAGCTATTTTAAACGAGCGGTCCAGGTGGAAGTGGGGCCGCACTAAGCTCAGTGTGACTCAGATGTACTGCACTTTTGGCTCACACCTGGGACGGCGAGGGGAATTCAGGTCGCGGGTGACAGGGGAATTGCAGAAAAGGTGGGGAGGCTGCAACCTAGAGGCGCAGTTGTAAAGAAACTGCGCTACGGCAGCAAGGTGGATCCTTAGTCGGTCCAGGAACCCCAACAACGGCTGTATTCAGACCCCTTCCGATGGCACCGCGCATCTTCACATGTTCGTCTTGCACAGGCGCGGGAATATTCGCAGCGCCAGCTACAAGAAGCGAGCCGGGCTGGTAACAGGTCTGTATGGCCAGTTCTGTGCGATTGCAGTCGCTCATCACATCAAAGAATAGGTTGGCCGTGCCATGGCCAACCATGGTCCCATGTAAAAGTAGACTTACGTAGGAGGTGCCATGACAGGTGGAGAAGCTATAATCGATGCGGCCCGAGTCGGATACGCTAACCTTAATGTGGCCGCGTCGACATTTTTGAGGTACACGGGCTGTACCTTCGAGCTCACTCCGGGGGTTGTGTATAAGGAATGCACTAAGTCGCTAAAGCGGGAGACCACTTTCTAAGCTACTGCAAGGCTAAGGCTCCCTGCAACCGCCTTGCATAGCCGATGTGCACCGCGAGATTCATATGAGCTTAGACGCGGGGACATACAGCGACAGCTACAGCTGTGGTGGCCGAATTGGGACGATTGCAGCCGCTCATCACATCAATGAACAGGTTGGCCGTGCCATGACTAACGATCGTACTCGCACTGCTTGTACACGGGGCCGGACATCTACGGTCAGAATACCGCAAGCATCTGGGAGGTGTTGCAAGGCTTCTAGAGCAGGATGTGACGAACGCTGGAGAGCAAACGTGATGCTGTCTGCTCATCTAGTACCGAGAGCCAAGTCATGTTTGAAGGCGACCTTGTATGCGATCAGGTCCTGGGGCGAAGATCAACTCAGATACCAACCTCGCCTTTGCCTGTCTTTTGCTCGCTCTACTCTGTCTTTTGCTCGCTCTACTCTGTCTTTTGCTCGCTCTCTGTCTTTTGCTCGCCATGCCCTAGCGAATCTCCAGTGCCTTCCTGCAAGATGGGAGCCGATCTGGCATCATTGGCTATCGGAAATGCTCTCAAAAGCAACAGCTGACAGACTGCAGGTCTTGATTCGCTCTTGTCGTCTTCACCGGTCTTCCGGCCCTCTATCGGACAGGCATGTGAGGTGCCACTGCGTCGATGTGTTTGTCCGCCACCCCGGATTTGTTGAGGCGCAAGGTGGTGGTCAACGAACATCCTGGGCCTTGTGTCGCATGCAAGATACAAGCCACAAAAGCGATTAGACGCAATCCGCAACCAAAGCTTCACATATCGGCCATCGGGCTTCACTACGGGGTTGAGAACGGCCTTCAACCTCTGCATGGCGTGGTGCACGTGTGGAACGTAGGAGGCACGCATTCAAGACTGCAGGCTTTGGCGACCGAGTCTCATGCCTCTGCTCACAAAAGCACTGTGTACAAGCGTCATGTTCGGCTGCCCACATAGCGAACTACAGGATGCAGATGTCCGGCCGTGTCGTGCAATGTGAGCCAATGCGTTCTCACCGCTTACCTAGCTGAGACTCCACCAATATGCGTGCAGGACCTGTGATCTGTTTGGGCCAATGATCCGTGCACCACTGGACACAACCAACTCGGATCTTGTTGGAGTTCCATTATAACATATTGACCCTACTTTGTGCTCTTGAAGGGTCCATTATCTTCCGCCAATCCACGCTCTAGCCCCGTCACAGTGTTGAGTCGCAACTTGACTCGGGACTCCCTTCGAGCGGGCTACGCGTACTATATATCTCCGCTAGCCTGGCTCGGCCCGTCCAACAGTATCTCTCCGGTGACATCACTCCAGCAGCATCGTGCTCCGTGCGGTGCGGCAGGTCGTGGTTATGTCGCGTGTTGTGAGCAACCCCGGCCTATACCGTGTCCCGATCATCCGTCCCAGGCAAACAGCTGATAAGATGCGAAAGCTTCCTCTGCCCATCGACGAGCAAACTCCTGGCGCTTCCGAGGTTGAGACCACCGAGCCTCGCAGCGATCCCAAGCAGAAGGCCAAGGAACGAACCCGGAACAACCAGAAGCGATGCCGCGAGAAGAAAAAAGAGCACCTCCAAGAGTTGCAGGCAAAATTACGAGAGCATGAACAACAAAAGATGAAGGCAACCATTGAGATGCAACGCGCAGCTCTAAAGGTGATCAAGGAGAACGAAGAGTTGCGAACGGCGAACGCACGACGGAAAAAGGAGATCAGGCTACTACGGGAGAGGGTTAAGCTGAGAGACAAGACCACGGACCTGCAAAAGAAGGAGATCAGACTACTACGCGCCGAGCTGAACAGGCACGGCATCAGCGACGATTGTATACATGTCCCTCCAATTGACGGCGGCGCCATGGTCCCTTATCGAACCCTCATTTCCGACCATACACTTGCTGCCAAACCCAGCTCTACTGTCGAACATCTCGAAGAATTTCTGCAAGCACAGCGGCCTGAATGTCCCCCCGTCGTATCTTCCGGTTCTTCCTCCTCCCAGCCTCCTCTAGGTGGCTGTTCGGGACCGTCGAATTCTGCGCCGACGGGCGCGTCCTCCGCCGTCTGGGGAATTCCTACTCCTAATGGCCTGACTACTCAGTACCAAACAGTGCCCGCCCCTGAGACCGCCATGAGTAGGGCGGATGCCGCAATGGCACTGGGAGCGTTGAGATCGATCAACGATGACTCTCAAAGCCCAATATCCTCAATGATCTCAGCGGGTCAAATCATGCAACAGCAGCCGGCCTTCGACTGTAGCATGAACATGTTCCCAGAACAAGGCTACGGCCAACCCTATCCGAGTCGGCAGCGGCATTCTTTGGTGAGCCTGGCCAGTTGTTCAGGGCTCCCACCCAACCACATGGAGATACCCAGAAGCGAGAACAACTGCTCGGCAATGACCCAACTTATATCGAGTATGACCGGCCTCGACCCTCACCAGGTCCGCGCCGAACTCGGCTGTGTGCCCGCCATGGACTACCACGTCGACAACGAGACCTTCAACAGCGTCGTGGACTGGTACGCGGCGCGCTCTGCCATACAGATGTGACGACGGTCTGCAATCTAAGCTACACGGAGAGATTTCTATTTCTGGCTTGTGGCATTATAGACGGACACCACCTGTGCCCAACCGATGGATACACAATGGCAGACAGGACAGAGGACGGCTCAAAGAGAAAACTTCAGTACTAATGAAAATGAGCATACTCTTTGTCGGAAGGGAATTATGAAGACCGATGGGAATGCCCACCAGGTACACGCAAATCTTCGCGGGAAACGACTTTGATATTACAAAAACATTCAACATGCTACACTGCCACTCTCTAACTATTGGAGATGTCTGGTATTCTAAGAATCCAACAGCTCCCGCCTCGGCTCTCCAAAATTCTCGCTCCGCTGAATACAAGCTTGTTTGCGTCCAGCTCTGTATACGTACGTTAACAATTTAACGGGTGACTCCTTCCATGATAAGTACTGATGGCATAGGAAGAGCTCCCACAATGTGCGTCAGCATCACCTACTAGACAGACAAGATCATTTGACCAGGCGCCCACTTCTGATGACCGCTCCGAAAAGTCGCCCGGTCCAGAGAGTCGACCGGAGCACCGTGCACCAAGCGTTGCTCAAAGTGGATGAGGGGTCTCTTTAATACGTCTCGAGGCCCGCGCTGTGCTACTCTTCCAAGAGGTGGTTGGCGACGGCTGCGGCTATAGCGTCCGGGTCGTTGATAAGGTCGAGGTGAACGCCGCCTGAGCCGTGAGTGCGCGCGGCGTGCTGGGCGAGGTTGTCCGAGCGGGAGAACTTCTTGCCGCACTCGTTGCACTCGAATGGCTTGTCCTGCACGTGGAGAGAGTGGTAGTGCCTCTTCAAGTGCTCTTGACGGCGGAAGCAGCGGTTGCAGAGCTCGCATACGAAGGTCTTGGATGGGTCCTCGGTAAGTGATTGCTTGCGCCCGCGAGGGTTCTGGGAGGTGGGTAGCGGCGTGGAGCCGGCGTTCTTAGAGTATATGGTCGAGTTGTTGTTGTCCTTGGAGTCGGCACGAGTAGCGCCCTGGCTGTTGTACTGCTGCTGTTGTGGTTGCTGCTCGGTGGTACCGGGTAGGTACACGTAGCTCCACTGGCCGGGGATCTCTTCCAGGGGACCGAGCGGATACGCGGCGAGGCCTGTTTCCTTTGGTAAAAACGCATGAAACTGCTGAAACCCGGGCTCATGATTTTCCTCGGCAGCCATCGGGATGCAATCATAGGACCCTATCTCAGCCAATGCCTTGGCGAGAAACTCAGAATAAGAGGCAGCTGGGGATTGACTCTCCATAGCTTGGGACGTCGGAATTCTGGTAACAAGGTCCAGTTGGTGGTCGGCAGGTACAACGCTGGATGTTGAATATGTTGCTGGGGAAAGCTCGATCGTGGCTGGGTGATTTGCAGAATGCACATGAGCGTCGCTCTTGGGAGGGAGGATTCGGTCACTGTATTGCAAGCAATGCACCATATGCGAATCCACGCTCTTCCCACTGGGACCACCCCAGGAGCACTTGCGACACTTGTGTTGGTATCGCTTCTCCGTATGCCCAACGCGATGCGTCTTCAAGGCGTTCTTTGTGCTGAAGGGAATCTTACAGTCTGGACACTTGTGTATCCCCGTATGCTTGGCTAAATGACGATTCACACGTTCATATGTGTGAAACGCCTGATCGAGTTAGTTCTTAGTGACCATCTGTTGAAGCTGAGGGACGTATGGGACTCCTCATGACGAACCTTGTTGCATCCGGGCCATGAGCACCGAACATTCGCCGGTTTGTGCGTTGCCTGATGTTGATCTCTGCCCCCGGTGCTTGAGAAGCTCTTGTTGCATCCCCCTTCGCCACACGGAAACAATTTCTTTCCCCGATGTGCCGATCTGGTATGTTCTTCCACCCATGTCTTGTATTGGAAAGTCTGGACTCGAGTTAGTCAGATATCGCTCACACCGATTCATTAAGACTTGATGCTAGACTGACCTCGCCACATTTCAATGGGCATGGGAATTGGTCCTGTGTGCTCCGATCCATAGCTGGTTGATCGAATGCGTCCTTTGCCGAGGTGTAGCGTCGGTGGTTTGAGGCTGGAGAGTTTTCGCAATGTCCCTGGGCGCAGGTTCGGCAGTCGTGTCATGGAGGAAGAAGAGAAGGTGAGCGAAGAACGATGTTGATTGCGAGGGATAACTTGGAAGCAGCAAACAGTCACGCGTGGCAGGTCCCAGAGACCGGCGATCCGTACATCAGACGCGTTCAGGGCTGGGTGGTTGGGCCAACCGCTGCTTAACATGACGGACCACGCAGATTGACAAACCATTTAGCGAAATCAGCTTGCAGTGGGGCGGCCCGGGGTGCTGCTACGCTACTTAGCAAGGTCCTGCTGGACAGTCACCTTGCCAGATCCGGCCGACTCCCCCCGTCATGGAGAAAATTAAGCACGGGGGTTCTGGCGGTTGGGTCTAACCTCCCGGAAAACAGTCCCCGGGGCCCCGGTCGGCGTATTAACATTTGTCGAAGCACTTCCCCAAACCCTCGGAGTGTGAGTGTACCTTCTATGTTGGTTGCGGCCGATTGAATCGCCGGCAGCCATCCGCCGATCCAAGAGAACGCGAATCCTTTTGGAGCGGATTTTGGAGGAGAAAATGCCCGAGATCTGAATTGCGTGCTGCTCTGGACTCGCACCTACCGCGGATTGCCGGCATCAAGGACACTGAGCGCGAAGATGGCAGCCTCAAGTACGTTTAGCACCTGTATACTGGCGGCCTGATCGCGTATGTTAACTGAGTACGTGTCAGGGGACGTCGTGATGTCTTTGGGCAAGCAAGATGGTTAGCTCCGCATAAAGCTGTGTTGAGGAAGAAGGGACGGGTGGGGATGAGTCGCAGGATCCAGTAGAACGCAAAGCATGAACTTGCGGACTCGCTTTCATCACCCATTCAGATACAGTGTCCGTGGCAGACTATCACGATGGCGTCTGGTCCTTGCTTGTTGCAGATACGTCGCCAAACAGAGTCCTTCTGCACCGTCTCATTTGCGGTGGCCCAAGTCGTCTACTGTGTCACGTCCCAAATCTGTTGCTTACACATTCAAAGTGAAAATAGGCTCATTCACTCATTGTCATGCACACCGCCCAGAAGCAGAACCGGAGGATCGGCTCGCCCAGACAGACTGGCAAGTGCTGTGCTTTGATTACCTATGCTAATGATACGTACGCAAAGCTCGCCGGTACTTCCCATCCCGTTGAGACTGTAAATGAAAATTGCGACACCATCAAGCCAGGGGCGAACGATGCGCGTCGCCGCATACGCTGTTTGATTATCATCCGCGAGCGCTGGGGTGCGATCATAAATCACTATCATGTTCCCGAACAATCAGACTCGTGAGTGTTTGGGTCCCGAGGACTCGTTTCTTGGCGTGGTACAGAACCGACCGGGGTCACGACCTCAAACTCGCTAGTCCTCCTTGTCACCAATTCCGAATTGTGATATTGCGCAAGATTCGAGACGTCACCTTGGTCTCCACGAGTGCACGGTCCACGGCTTCAAGAACCCTCGCAAGTATTGTGTGCCAATCGCTGCGCCGATTCCTGTGGTGGAGGTCAGGGGTTTTGCTGGCACGATCCAACCTACTGACAAACAGCTTATTCCATACGTCCTGGCGTAAGTGGCGTCCCGGGGTGGAAATGATGCCGCTGGAGAAAGATGTCACGGAGATAAGCCTTAGACGCTGCAGCAACCCCAAAACCAAGGTCCACGGGGTACTTGGCCTCTACCACTCGCTAGCGAGTAACGCGACATCCCACAAGCGAGGAGCAAGGATCGCAACAGCTACCGTTGATCGGCGCGCGCTTTGCCGGAGACCAGGTTAGCTGCCCATCTCGATCGATGTAGCGGGGTCAGGCAGCTGTTAGTGTGCGGTACGAGGAGCCCATGCAGCACGCTTAGCGAGCCGGCTCTCCCTCGCACGACCGGGCTAGTCCGCCAAGCTGACAGGGGGCCGGCCGGATTTAGTGTCAGGACTAGCAGCGGCGTGCCTTCCGTACCGCAACCTTACCAGATGTGGCCAAGTAACCGACCCACCCCCGCCGTCGTGGGGTTCGAGCACTGGCAGGGGTTGCCTGTGTTGGCGAGTGTTGGAGGAATCAGGGGTACCGGAGCTAACACCAACTGGGTAAGTCTTGCTTCCGCACCGCGAGCTAGTACGCGTGGGGGCTTTTGGCACCGCAATCCACTCCCGCATGATGCTGATCGACCTGATTCGTCGTGGTCTCTCAGATGAAGTAGACTGTGCGGAGTACCCTGTAATGCAAGATCGATACCTCATTTCTCGTCGGCACACCGGAGGGTGTCCATAGATAAGAGTTCCGCCAGATGATCGCCAACATTGATTACTGCCCGATGAGTGCCCATCCGAGCACGAACATGGCCCAGAGTCCGTCATACAAGCGTGCTATGAGAGAGACACCGTTACCGTTGTGAACGCCATAACCGACGGCAAGCCCACGCCAACCAGACATCCACATTCTTCAAATTAGCCGCTAAAGACAGCTTTCCCCTACGATGGACTGCTCGTCGTCGCCTCGTCCCTCCTCAGTCACTTCCCTCGGCATCTCTAATACGTTCCTCAGCTGAGCTCACTGACTTCGATTCCCTACAGGTCCTCGCAACAAAACCAACGCACTCTTCCACCACACCGTCGACTCTTATCCACAACCATGACGGTCGCACAGCAGAGGCCCACGGCCGTAGTAGGCCCGGGTCAGAAGCGCGTTGAGCGTGTGACCGACCAGCTGGAGAAGCGTTTCGTTGGACGACCGCACATATCGGGTCATCCGTCTGCCGAACAAGCTAGAGGTACTGCTGGTACATGACGCCGAGACAGACAAGGCGAGCGCCTCGATGAACGTGAATGTCGGAGCTTTCAACAACGAGGAAGACATGCCTGGCATGGCTCATGCTGTCGAGCATGTACGTGGTTAAAGAAGCCCGGTCCCCTTTTGCTGGTGGATGAGGCACTTTGCTGACATAGTGCCCCTCTAGCTCCTCTTCATGGGCACCAAGAAATACCCCGTAGAGAACGCCTACGCCCAGTACCTGTCTTCGCACTCTGGAAGCTCCAACGCAGACACCGCGTCAACTTCGACAAACTACTACTTCGAAGTATCCGCCAAGCCCAGCAACGACGAGGAGCCCTCTGCAGAGAACCCATCTGCCCTGTATGGTGCACTGGATCGCTTCGCCCAGTTCTTCGTCGAGCCTCTGTTTCTGGCCAGCACGTTGGATCGCGAGCTCCAGGCTGTAGATTCAGAGAACAAGAAGAACCTTCAGAGTGACCAATGGCGCCTCCACCAGCTCGAGAAGTCCCTATGCAACCCCAAGCACCCGTACCACCACTTTTCCACCGGCAACTTCGAAGTGCTGAAAACCGAGCCTGAGTCTCGGGGTCTCAATGTCCGGGACAAGTTCATCGAGTTCTACGAGAAGCACTACTCTGCGAACAGGATGAAGCTGGTCGTTCTCGGCAGAGAGCCGCTGGATGTGTTGGAGGACTGGGTTGTGGAGTACTTCTCTGACGTTCCCAACAAGGATCTGCCGCAGAACCGGTGGACGGACGAGGTGCCCTTCAACAAGGAGCAGCTTGGTCTCCAGTGCTTCGCAAAGCCGGTAATGGACTCGAGGGAGCTTAACCTGCTTTTTCCCTTCCTTGACGAAGAGTTTCTCTACGAATCGCAGCCGAGTCAGTATATCAGCCATTTGATTGGTCATGAAGGGCCATGCAGCATTATGGCATATATCAAGTCCAAAGGGTGGGCGAATGGCCTGAGTGCTGGAGCTTATCCCGTCTGCCCCGGGACACCGGGGGTGTTTCGTATTCGGATTAGGTTAACCGAAGAGGTGCGTCAAGCCACGGGATTGAAATGAGGATATACGACAAGCTAACAGTGGTGCAGGGTTTGAAAAACTACAAAGAAGTCGTCAAGGTCATCTTCCAATATGCCTCCATGCTGCGAGATGCGCCACCACAGGAGTGGATCTTCCAGGAGCAGAAGGGGATGGCGGATGTTGACTTCAAGTTCAAGCAAAAGACGCCCGCAAGCGTCTTTACCAGCATGACGAGTGCAGTGATGCAGAAGCCGATACCCCGAGAATGGCTCCTGAGCAGCCGGCTGCGCAAGTTTGAGCCTGACCTGGTCAAGAAAGGCCTCGAACACCTCCGACCTGACAACTTCCGGATGACGGTTGTCTCTCGCGACTATCCTGGGAAATGGGACCAGAAGGAGAAGTGGTACGGTACAGAGTACTCGGTGTCGAAGATCCCGGAAGACCTTATGGAGGAGCTGAAGAAGGCAGCCAGTTTGTCCACGAAGGAGCGCATCCCCAGCCTTCACCTCCCTCACAAGAACCAGTTCATCCCCACAAAGCTTGAGGTTGAGAGGAAGGAGGTCAAGGAGCCGGCATTGACACCCAAGATGATCCGGAACGACGACTTGGTCAGGACGTGGTACAAGAAGGACGACACATTCTGGGTGCCCAAGGCCAACTTGATTGTCAGCTGTAAGAGTGCCATCATCTACGCCTCGGCAAAGAACTCGGTCAAGGCTAGACTCTTCGCGGATCTCGTCCTTGATGCCTTGGAGGAATACTCCTGCGATGCCAAGCTTGCGGGCTTGCAATATGACGTCTCGCTCGACTCGCGGGGGCTCTTCATCGAAGTATCAGGGTACAACGACAAGCTGCCCGTTCTCCTCGAGCAAGTGCTCATCACCATGCGGGACCTGGAGATCCGAGATGAGCGATTTGCCATCATCAAGGAGCGGTTAACTCCTGAGTATCGCAACAGGCAGTTTGAGCCACCCTTCACGCAGATCAGCGAGTACACCTGGTGGCTAATCAGGCAGCGCGAGTACGTGGTGGAAGAGCTGATCGCCGAGTTGCCCGCCATCATGGCCGCCGAGTTGCGGCATTTTCGCAAGGAGCTCCTGTCGCAGCTGCACATGGAAGTCTACGCCCACGGCAACATCTACAAGGAAGACGCCCTCAAGCTGACGGATATGATCGAGTCGACACTTAAACCGCGAGTCCTGCCCCGGAACCAGTGGCCCATCCAGCGCTCGCTCCTCTTCCCGCCCGGCTCCAACTTCCTGTGGAAAAACAAACTCAAGGACCCGGCCAATGTGAACCACTGCATCGAGTACTGGCTCTACATCGGCGATAAGGCCGACCGCGAGAAGAAGCCGGAGTACCTAGAGGAGCGCATCGAGAACTTCCTGACGACCTTTGCCGAGACGCTGGAGAAGATGGACGACAAGGACTTTGAGAACCATAAGCGCAGCTTGATCGTCAAGAGGCTCGAGAAGCCCGAGTATCTGGGTCAGGAGACGACCCGGCACTGGAACCAGATCCATAGCGGGTACTATGACTTCGAGTCTCGTTAGTTTTCCCCCACCACCTTCGCCCCAGCCCCCTGTCCTACCACTGACACCTTTTATCCAGCACAACAAGACGTAGCACACATCAAACCCCTGACCAAATCCGACCTCATCTCCTTCTTCAAGCACTACATCCACCCTTCCTCCCCTTACCGCTCAAAGCTAGCGATCTACCTCGTCGCCCAAGCCAAGTCGGACGTCTCCACCAAGCAGATCAGCGAACTCATCAAGACCCTCTCCCTCGACTCCGACTCGGCAACACGCGCCGCTACCGACCTCCAGGCCTGCCTGTCGGCGGCAGGCCACGATGAGAAGAAGGAGCTGGACGACCTGCGGTCCTACTTCCTACACGACCTGAGGGTGGCCGAGACCAAGATCGAGGCCGCGCTGGAGAAGTGGAAGAAGTTGCACACGGACGAGAAGAACGGGGCGAGCAAGATCGAGGGGGTAGAGGGCGACAGGAGCCCGCCCACCCACAACGGACGGGAGGTGACGGTTATCAAGGATGTGAGGGGATACAAGGCCGGGCTGATGGTCAGTGCCGGCGCGAGGCCGGTCAAGGATTTGAGTACGTATGAGGAGCGCGATGCGAGTGGCGGAGACATGGGTTTGAGGAGAGGAGTTGAAGGTCGTCGCTTTTATGCCACCCCTTGTCGAGACTCCGTGCATTGAGTATTCTCCTTTTGCCATAGCTTGCAAATGAGAGACCCAGGTTTATCTCCGTGGCATAACAGCTCAAACAGTGCTACAACCAAGCCAACGAGCTATCTCTCGAAATGCCCACTGTACCCGGGCGAAATGTAACTAGCCGCAGAGCCTCAACGACCGAGGGCGAGGGCGGGGCTCAGAGTGCCAGCCATCATACAGCAGACTGAAACCGAGCCTCTTTCACCATACCGGTATGCCAGGGACAAGAGACAAGTTTTCAGTGCCACAAAAACGTGATCCTTGGCCCGCGAGTGGAAGCCTGAGTTCGGCAACGGGCAGGGAAGGTATGGTGCCGACCTGGCTCGGCTCCACGGGAACGGGATTATCATCTCTGCCTTGCGCCTAGAGAAACAGATCCCATCAGCATCCACTCCAAGCACGTTCAGCATTCGACATACCACGCAGTAAGGGCAGGCGGTTTTCATCACCAAATCCCATTTATCACAGCCGTATGTCGAGAAGTATTTACAGCGGTACTGGGCATAGCCACCACTTCCTGACATGGTGTTGGACTGTTTGGTAGATCGAGTTGATCAGATGAGACTTGGTTGAAGTGGAGAAGAAGGAGGTGTTCAGACCGCCTCCCTTGAGGTGGTCCCACGAGAACATAAGGAGAGGCGTTTGGTACCACTTCTTCCTGGATATCCCCGCCGGAAGCCGACCCCTCCCGGACCCAATCGGTGCTCGTTTGGCGCGCCAGGAGCGGCCAGAGCGCTTGACCAGCAAATACGTGGTGAGGGGAAGCGAGGGGCAGCTGTATCCATCTGGAGCCTCATCAGTGTGTATCATCCAATTATCCGTCGCCCATAGTGATGAGATGCGTGATATTCCGAGCCTAAGTATGCGGCTCTTCTATTTCGAATGGACAACATGGCACGGCATCATATGCACTGAAACGTGGTGCGATAAGGTCGCCGACTCCTCACACAAGACACACCCCACCAGCGCCTTTGGCTGTCGTATCCTCGTTGCACCAGTAACCGCCAGCTCAGGACCTCACGATTCGTGTCACCATCTGATGGGCAATGTTGACATCGGGAGTGAACACCATTGCTATCCCGTGTCGGGCAGAGCGTAACACCCAGGCTCGATTTGACACTCTGTTCCTACCGCTCACTCGTGAGCTCCCCCCACGCTCGCCTGCATGTGGTCAGACCGCAGGCAACCGCATGCAATTGAGTGTGCCCCGCATCTGGTGCTTCCCCCTCGCCTGCCCGGTTTCGAACGAACCAATATGGGCAAAGCCGCTTGCATGGGACCGCTAAGCGGCCGTGGTGGTTCGCCTTAGACCCACGTCTTGACAGAGAGAGACTAACAGGGCCA
Organism: Coniochaeta sp. 2T2.1; assembly: GCA_009194965.1. NCBI lineage: Eukaryota > Fungi > Ascomycota > Sordariomycetes > Coniochaetales > Coniochaetaceae > Coniochaeta > Coniochaeta sp. 2T2.1. Next base: position 59,287 of record VSMA01000043.1, read on the forward strand.
CGAGACAGGCATGGGTAGCGCTCTGCAGGCCGGTGGATGCGCAACACACTCCGATTATAAAAGCCCTGCTTGCGAATGTTCAGAAGGCCCTGCAACAGCAGCCATCATTCTACAGCCACCGCAGCCTCCGGTCAAACTCATCTACAGCCTCTAGCTACAAGCAACAAAAAAAATCAGCATGTCTTCCAAACCAACAGCGGTTTACCTAGGACGGGAATGCGTACGTGGAAGCCTGTCAAGTTACGTTTACTATTGCTGACATCTTCTACGTTAGTGTATTTGCGAAACACGACTTCCAGTTGGGGAAACTACGTGTTCTGGATTGGGGACCTGGCTCTGGATCATATGGCCCGGGAGCCATGAGGCTCATATAACAACCAATTGTTGTAAATGCAAACCAGGAACTGTGGTGTATCTCCGGTAGTGTGTGGCTCGAAACGAATCACTGCCGGAGCCGCGATCAGAGGGATGATAGGATAGCCTGAATCGAGACCTTGGCCATGGTAAGACGATGGAAACACTATAGGTGCCCGTTATGGCGTTTGTCGTTATGAGATGGTGAAGGAGTGAGGTGGGTGGAGTCCAGAGCTCGAGTGCCAATATACGCGCTAAGTCTCAAATAACGAGTCCGAAAACCAGTCCGCCTCGGGCCAGCGAGTTACTGCTTCAGCGAGTGGTGAACTTTTGGTCCAAATTGATTCAGTAACCTCACCGCCGGTCGGACTGTTCTTGATGGAGACTCATTCATGCACGACGACGGTTTTGGCATCCTGACGTGTGGCCGTGAGGATAGAAAGCGTCATGTCGGCCTCGCATCTTCTTCACCAACGGAGGCCCATGCAGTTTTACCCAGAATGAGCTTGCTTGCATAACAACATACCGACCGGGGCGTTGTCAACAAAGGACTGTGCTGTCGTTACTGTGGTACACTTACTGTGGTACACTTGATGAGACCGGTGAGCAAGCCATAACATTGTTTGTGGCCTTTGACGAAGACAAGGTCGCCGACTCCTCACACAAGACACACCCCAGCAGCGTCTTTATGCAAGAGTGGTCTTTATCACATTGGGCCTAGCCCAAAGAAGGCTGTGGTGGACGGGTGGTTGGTGTGGAGGGCGTGCTGGGTTGCTGTGGGGGGTGGCGTGTGAGCATTCACACCAGCGCTGTCCTGGGGCCATAGGTACCTACTGTCACGTTGATTGTGAGACTCGCCGGGCCAGTCGACCCACAATGACTGTTGCCATCGAAACCCTGTACCAGCCTCTTCGAGTACCTTTGAACTTGGCACGGTGTAATGAGCAGACAGGGGCGGGAGTGCACTGTTCCTCCTGGTGCATGGAGCCGGTTTGAAGGCAGGGCCGCGATTCGGGCTGTGTTCAGCTCTTCCTCTTGTAGTCGGATTTGTTCTCTTTGACCATCTGGACGAGTTCTATTACGAGAACTTTTCAACTTCCAGCCCGGAGTTCGCTATGGGCCGTGTACTTACGACGGCGATGGCTCGACGCAACGGGGCCTGTTGTTCCCTATCCCTTACTTCCTCAACTGTCGGATGCTCAGTGAGAACAGCAGCTGCAGCCCAAACACTGACAGACGAACAGACCCAACAGCAATAGCGCTCACGAAACAATCGAACAGACCGGTCCGCGAACAGGTGTCCATAAAGAGGAAGAGGGGAATAAAGTCTGATGTTGAAGATCTTGTTGGAGGGAAGAGAAGTTGACGAAACCGGCGATTGCAGACCGGAGACGGCGACACGTTGGGTAAAATTCAAGCTTTGACCGGAGTTTCAGTCATAGGGCATTGCTCGAAGACCTATAAATACCTGAAGCCTTCCCCCGTAGATGGGAAATGGTCAAGTCGTTCTTTTTTAAACCTTTGTAAGATCTTCTGTGATGCTTTGCGTACTCGCTATCGATGCCTCTAAGAGCCTGAAGTGGCTCTGCCAGAACAGCATATTTGAGTAAGAGATGGTCCTTTTGGATATCAGCGAGCGTTGAACCCGCCGTCCTCCATCGGTGGGATTTAGTTTGACTCTGTTTCGTTATTATTTGGCACATGCTCCCATCGGTTGACAACATTGAACTACATCGCTCAAGCCGAATGTTGAATCAACTGAGAGTCAGCCTCGCGACGTATGAGCGACAGAAAGCAGAACATAAAACCTATGCTCCAGCGGCTATCTCTCAAAACTACAGCAATGGTATTCTTTCCTCACTTCAACTCCCCAAGATTTCCCCCTCGTGTGCTCTTGTCGTCAGCTTCCACCATCTTGTACAACTATCGATGGAGCCCTCCGGAAACTGAAACAGACCCTGGATGGCACAGCGAGAGCGTCCTCGACGTTCCAAAGCCAGACATCCACGTGCCGCGCAACGTAGTATATGTATATACATCGAGAACCAATCATCCCTGTTTGTGATGCACTCCAGAACACAATTCCACGATCGGCCCCCGCAGTAGCCCGATGCCTGCGGGGTGACGTGCATCATCAAGCTGGCGGCGTTGCAGTTGGCGTTGACGCCGCTGGTGACGGCGGGGCACTCGTGAGACGTCAGACCGGTTCCTGTGGCGCCACCGATGCGGACGTGGACGTCCCACATGCCGGCCAGTCCGGCGCCGCTGGCCTTCATGTTCCACTCGATCAGGATGACGCCCGCCGTGGGGCCCTTGGTCGTGATGATCAGGTCCTGCAGCTCGACAGCGCCGGTCTGCCCCTTTTCTCCCACCTGAAGCAGCGGCGTGGGGTTGTTCGCGTCTTGGAAAAAGGACCCAGAAGCGACCAGCTGCGACCAGGTCTCGCCGACGACCTTGACCCCTGTCGGGACCTTGACGGTCGAGGTCAGGAGGTACGAGCCGGCGTCGACAAAGAGGATCTTGCCCTGCGACTGCCACAGGGCGTTCTGGAAGGCGGCCGTGTCGTCCGTCACACCATTGCCCGTGGCGCCAAAGTCCTTCACATAGACGAAGTCGCCCACCGGCCGATCCTCGTACTGGGGCTTGGGGCGTTCAAAGTAGGCGCCGGTAGCCGGGTTGGTCAGCTCGACCGGTCGGTGGAAGTTGCCGAGCTTGCCGCCCATGGAGAAGGAGCGCGTGCCATTCCCCGAGTAGACCGGGCCCAGCGCCCAGTGGTCGACCTTGGCGACGCTGCCGGCCAACAGCGTGGCGCCGGACGTGTCGCCGACGAGCCTAGTGACGCCGGAAAAGGCGACGTTGTCGAGGATGATGCCCGTGGTGCCCGTCCCGGGGGCCGACGATGGCGGGCCGATCTCGATGGCGGTCGGGACGTTGTTGAAGGACGAGTCGAGGATCGAGGCGGAACCAATGTCGCCCGTCTGGCCGGCGTCGGGCACGAGCTTGAAGCCGGTGCCGACGTTGGACATGGTCACCGACTTCCACACCCAACCCCAGTCCCAGATGACCTGCACGCCGACGGTACAGCCGCTGAAGCTCAGGCGCTGCGCGGTGAACTGCTGCTCGCCGCCGTAGATGCCATACGCGCCGCCGGTGAAGGTGATGTCCGAGATGCCGCCGCCACTGCCGTTCTCGGCCATGAGGCCGGTCTGGGGGACCCGTGCAACGGATCGCCAGCATTTCGGTCAACCGTATCGGATCCTCCACTGCTAACCACGCCATTGCCTTGTGCTGCGCATCAGGCTGCGTTCACCCAATAGACGCGTACACTAATTTGGAGTGAAGGTGCTTAGCCCCATTTTCTGGTCTCGCTACCGGTCTATGCCTGAGGCAGGTGTTTAATTACCTAAGCATCGGAGTGGCATCTTCTCGCTTTTTCCAGTCGTCTCACCATCGTTATCTGCCACGTAATTCCACAGTGTGCCGGCAGAACGTATCGATGGCGGTCTTCAAACTCGAGCAGGGCGAGGTATATCTCGTGTACAACTGCGCGTACATGGTGGAGATCTGCAAGAATGCGAGGGCCTTTTTGGCCTCGCCGCGGGGACAGCACCCCGAACCCGGCGGAATGTCCTGGCTTTGGACTCGAGAAAAGACTTCACTTGTTCCGTCCATTATCTGTCCGTTTCTACATGGTGGAACCTGAAGCAATAAAAGCTTTGTAAGACAACGGACTCGTGCAAATGAGAACAACTGACAAGTTTCACCAACGCTGTTTGTCGAAGTCTGGTGACGTAAAACTGTTTGTTCCTGAAGCGAAGGGTTGCGCCCCTACTGTTGCCGACCCGGAACAACTGCCAGACGCGGCATGACAAACAAAATCCAAAATGTCGGTCAAAATGTCGTCATGCCGCGTCTGGCAGTTGTTCCGGGTCGGCAACAGTTTCGGCAGTTGTACTTGTGGCAGAGAAACGGTGTTCAGCCCTGTCATATCGAAGCCACTGCTCCCCACGGGCGGCGATCCGGCAGCCGAGGTAGAGCACCCTCTCCTTTCTGCTCTCGACCATGCTCGGGAGCTCCATATACTTCTCGTCATCGTCGCGCTGCTCGCCGTCGAAATGTTTGGGAGGGAAGTAGTCGTCGGTCCACAGCAGGCCCCTCATGGCGTAATCCTCGGGCAGCGGACGGCGGGAGTCGCCTTTCTCGAGCTCGTTCGGGAACGCCTCGCCCTCGATGCGCTCGAAGTCCTTGGCCGAGTCGACGAGGTAGTTGAGCATCAGGGCCAGGAGCCTCCAGGGGAACTCCTTCGCCACGAGGTTGTTGACTTCTGGCAGGAACGTAAGGCGGTACATGAACACGAGGGTCACGTGGATGTAGGGCAGGATGTTGTTGTCTCCGTAGCGCTGGAAGATGACGGTGTGTGTCCGGTTGGCGAGGGTGATGGCGTCTATGGTTTCTTTGGGTACGTCGTCGATCTTGTCAACCTGTTGTCCAGCCTGCTGGTTGGGAAGGGGGCTGCGAACGGCTTCGAAGAAGGGATGCCTTTCGTTGCCATACCCAGCAATGGCACAGCAAGTGATCATGCCGATCCAGTAACTAGCTCGAAATCAGTATAAATGGGCCCACGTTATTAGGCGCTCTTGCTTACCCAGGTTGAACGAAGTGTCGGGTTATACGAGCAATGAAGTTGTCAAGCGAGTCAATGAAGTCATTGGCTGATTTCTCAAACTTCTCTGGAAACTTCTTGGAAAACATGATGCCGTGGCAACGGACGAACTCCAGCTCGGTAGTCGAGAATCGAGAGACTTGATTCGGGCCCAGTGCCATGATCGGGTCAAGAAGAGTCATGACGGATTCTCGAGCGCTGTCGAACTGAATGGCAACGCACAGCGACTTGGTGTAGTAGAAGAGTTGCTGGAAACCGTTCGGACGCACCAGAATCGCCAGGTGGTGATAAAGACGGCCGGTGGTGGGCGATTTGTCGCTGGCTTTGGAGTACCAATGCTGGCTCACAGCGGTCCAAATCTCCCTGTGACGAGCGTCGTCGTCCTCGATGGCCATCCTATACCTACCGAGGTCCCCGAGGCACTCGATCCAGGTATCCTCGAAGGCAGGGACGGTCTCGTAAAGTAGTGCCATCATGGAATAAGCAAGGTAAATGAAGGTTAGCATGTGCTCGAGGGAGCCGGGCAGTCGATGTCTGAGCAGCTCCAGAAACGAGTGGATCCCGTGCCGCCACATCCGCGCGGGCATGGCGTACTTTGTCGCCAACCTACGCAGAGCCTGAGCCGCACTGGGATGCTGGCTGGCGAGGAAGAAGTCGTGATGCTCGTGGAGGAGTGTGCGGTGGAGCGCTATGAGGGCTTGCCATTTCTCGTCGTTCAGTTTGTTCGTCGCATCAGTCTGGGCATTCTGCGCGTTATCGACCTCGATACACTTGGTCTCGACCATTATCAACCCAGCATATATGCCCTTGACCTCGGCGACGAGCTGTTCTTGGGAGATGGGTTTGGTCTCAGGTTGCTTGATGAGACGAGACGTTGTGTCCTCTCCTGGGGGGCCATAAGCAGATTCCTGATGTCGAGCAGGCTGATGTTTGGATGAGGAAGGCTGGGATGAGCCACCACCCCCGCCCCCCGGAGGAGGGTATCCTGCCCTCGGGCTTTGTGGTGGGTGGTTTGGCAAGCGGGCTCGATGAGTGACGGCAATGTTAGCCTTGTCTGGGGGCCGACGCCGTTGAGGTTCAGAGTCAGGCGTCCACAAGGTGCCCTTGGCGTGTGGGCGCTTGACGGCGTCAACATCTTGAGGCACCCCTGGAGTGGATGTTGGCGTGGGCCGGGCCCTCGATCTCTTTTCGGGGGAGAGGGATCGGCTCCCCTCTCTCTTGAGCGACGAAGCAGGGCTCTTAAAGCCGGATTCTTGACAGCCACGCCTGGGAGTGGATACACCATCCTCAGCCAGGGTGGTATTTACATCATGTCCAGTGATAGAGTCCCTGGCACGTGATATGATAAGTGTCATGAGCTGGCGGAGAGAGCATAATAGGTAGAGTGGGTGTGGGTATGTGCGTCTGTGCGGGTGGAGCAGCGATGAGAGAGAGATATAATAACGAGGTATGGGACACACCTGTTGGGCGTTGTTGTTCTTGAGACTTCTTCCCTGGCCTTGCTCCAAAGGTCCGAGACGGTTGTTGAGCTGCCTTCCCCCCTTTCCTTCGAGATCAATTCAGGGTGGTCCGTCCGGATATGCTTGTCAAAAGTTGCTTCAGTGGCATTCTGGATTTCATTGCCGCAGACTGGGCATCTGATGAGGTAACCAGGGTTTTGTTGTTGTTGCGGACTGGTTTGTCGAGATGATTTTCTGAGCCAGCTGTTGAAGCCTTTCTCGATGCTCTCGGCCATTCTCTACCAGTTAGTTCCGAATAACAGATTCTCGATGGGATGGATGTACGGCTGTCCAAAAGGCGATGAGCTCAGCTCTGAGATGCCCAAAATGGATGGTCGGGAATTGCCGCGAGCCGAATCGCCGACCTAGTAATCGGAGTTAATGTTGCGACAAGACTGAGTATGCGGAAGGCTTTTGAGGGTTTAAGTAGACAACGGGTATCGAAAGCAAGTGATAGAGGAGATCAATGTTGGACCTGAAATCTGGAACCCAGACATATATGTTGATGGCATGGCCTGGAGAGCCTTTCTGTCGGGCGAATTAGTGTAACTGTGGAGCGGTTGCCTTCTGTAGGTAGATCAAGTACAAAAAGGAAAGTATCTTTTTTCCTTTCGAGACGGCTCGCCATTATCCGCCAGAGCCTCAGTGCACGGACCATACTCTTATTCAGGGAGGTGCGACGCCCCCTCTCAAAGTGTCCCTTGTCAGTTCTCACTGAAATCGAGGGGGAACACTTCGTACTTTACAAGAAAGGAGCCCTGCGGACCGAGGCGTTACTCAGCCGCCAAAGTGCCTAATGCGCAAGGAATCTCTTTACGAAGGACCGAATCCGTAAGTCTGCGTTAAACACAACAAAAACCTCGACGCAAAGCGTCTTCTCACCCAGTCGCTGTCTGTTATAGAACCGCAGAAAATACCGTACAAAGTCATTTCGGTGCCGCGCTTCTTCCCCGACCCCGTGACAGTAGCCACCATACTTGGCGCCTGTGGGCATCGCGTATCGCTTTTCTCGTTTCCTCCTAGCCCCTCGCATCTTTTCCTGACACCCTACCGTTCAGACTATACTAACTTTTTGTCCCAGGCGTCTGCCTAACTGGCGACTCCCTAAACCTAGCACACAGTGTTGGGCCCGCCCACATGGGCGGGAAGTTCCCGACCTACCACTGGATCTATTGGGTGGGACCGGTGCTGGGGGCTCTGTTGACTTCTGGGTTTTTCATCGTGCTCAGGCTGCGGTACGGCGAGTGTAACCCTGTATCTATTTTCTGGAACTAGTTATGCGTAGTCGCGGAAAGTGAGTTTTGGTGAGAAACCGGGGGATTCACACAGACTGTTGTTGTTGGTCACCCTGGCGGTTATTTTTGCTATCTGCCTCAATCGGTGTCTCTTCGACGCAGATAACGCACTCGACCTTGCCGTCTGAACCAAGGTCCTCGATCCCGACTTTCCTCTTTCCTAATTTCGCGATAGATTCCTTGGATTCTGGCGGTGGGGCTCTGGAACTATGTGGAATCAACTGCGAGGAGATTCGATCAAGAGCCTCCTGGCTGTAGACTGCGTCGCCCCCGCCTGGGGGTCGCCGAAGCATTACAGCAAGGACGTTCTGTGGAAGGATGGTATCATTACCCCGGGAAGGATCGACCATGAAGTCTGCGAAAACACTAGACACCACATTAGTATTATCACCAATACCAACGCAAGCTTCGCGCTAGGGAGGCGGAGGAGGTCGAACCACGTACGCATCAAAACGCAGCGGACCACTACGGCCAGCCGCGACACCACTGACCGCCGGCAGAGACTCCCATCCCTCGCGTTGAAAGCGATTCATGATGGGGGCAAGGCGTCGTAGAGCGTCCGCCTGGGGACCCCCGTAATGAGCGGAGCCGCCCGGCCGTAACGTGCGGTTGTTGAAGAAACTGCTCCCAGTATAATGCAGTCGGTCGATGTCAACTTCGCCTGGGTCCGAGTCTGAATCGTAGCCATCGTCTATGGCTCGCGGGTCATTCTCTGGCGTTCCCTGAACACGTGTTAGAACTTTGGTAGGGCGGCAGAGCGGTACAGGGCGGCCACTTACGTTCTCCGTTATCTCTCCAAGACAACGAGGGCATTCCAGAGTAGGCTGTTCGTCGCGGTACCAATCGCTCTGGCATGACAAGCAACCACTTCTCTGCCTAGTGTAGCTTCGAGGTGACGTTGTGGTGGCTGTGGTCCAGACATTGGTCCGAAAGCTGTAGCAGTAAACTGCAGGCCACCAGTAAGGGCGGCGGTCTCAAGTACCCGCGAAGCCGTTCTGGACATGTGTGTTCCGAGGCTCGCCAGCATCGACGCACTTCCGGCACTGCTTGACAATGTTCTACGACAGCCTCCTCTTTGCGCCACAGTAATGCGTACGAAGCTTATTGGCGTCTAGCCGATGGACATTGGCACCCCTCAATCCCCAGGCAGCCTGGCCCTGCGCTTTCTGGCGTTCTTCCATGTAGCAGCATGGATCGAGTGATGGAAACTGTGTCAATCAACGAGAACCCATGGCGAATCATACATGACTTGGGAAGCTGAAACTGCACCCCAATCTGCTGGGTCGAAGAGTGATAGCAGTATCTCAGATTGCCGTGGCGGCTGAACACAATCGGATCGTCCACAAAAAGCAGGTAGTCGAACAGCTATGCCAGCGGGTAAACATACATGCGGTTTTGGAAATGTATTCGTTAGCCCGCCATAGATGGGCTTTTCGGGTGGCTTATTCTCCGCGTGTTCCTGGACAGTTTCCGAGTCGAGACGATGTCACCTTGGACGAGGTGCTCCGGAATTGACGTTACTGCAGCTGGAGCGTTGACGGCATATCCATCGCCCACAGTATCTGCTATTGGTGACCCTGTACTCGGAGGTGACTGTCTCTCTGACCATGATATCTGGGTAGGAAGATCCTGTCTGGGAGGGAGAGTTTCGGAAATGGTTGACTGTTCCTGTTCGCCAGGGGGGTTGGTCGAGCGTACGGTTAGATCGGGGACAGCAACATTCGAGGGTTCTGTGAAGGTCGGAGAACTATTTCCTTGAAGGAAGGCCCCGGCAAGGGTTGTCTGTATACGGTCGCCAGCGGGAGCTGGGCTCCGTCGCATGACAATAGCTATGCGCCCTCAACTCGTCTGCGTTTCCATGACAAGGAGCATCCAATGAAACACGTCCCATTTCCACGATAGCCACGCGGGTTGGGCTTCAATGGTATCGGACCCGCGGTTGAAGATGCGATGGATCGTTAGGAATCTATCCATCGACAGGAGCAGCCTCATACTCGCGCGCTTCCGCGATCTCTACAACCGCAGATGTCCACAACGCAAAATAGCACTGGGGAGGATACAGAGGCTTCTGCCGAGACGGCTAACCGCTCGCTGCCCGCGTTTAACTTCCTACTCGATCTGGGGAGCGATAATGAGCCGGATAAAGTACAGGGTTACCTCGCTCAGCCACCAGCCCCTCAATCTCTCGACGAGCGCAAGATTCTTGACTGGCGGATGGTCCGTGAAGGAGAGATATCCACGCCTATTCGGTATCGGCATCGCACACTGGTCTCCGTCCTGCGCTTTCCCATCCATATAATAAATTTGAGACACATACACTTCTCTCTCAGAGCTTGTCCATATATGGATCAATACGCTCGCTCCGTCAACACTAAGCGCGCTGAGAAGTGGACTCCAGTGAGCAACCTCTCCTGTCACATTTTGATGCAGTTTGGACAAACACCAATACGCTGGAGATAAATGCAGTCAATCATTCACCGCACATGATCCATTCCTTCTACTGCGTGGCACGGCAGGACCGGCACTCTCTGGTGGTTTCCCCGCTTACACGAGGTAGTGGTCAGCTGCCAGTACGTCAAGAAGTTGGAAGTAGGTTGGCCGCACACTTCATGCTTCAGGTTCATACTCCGTACCACCTATGGTGCCGTTGTTCCGTGTCTTCTGTTCTCACCCTTTCAGCGGTCTATAATTGGTCATCGGTATCAAGTCATTAGGTTCGAGGCGCTTCTCTTGCCTTCCATCTCACACTCTTCCCGTATACTGACGGCTGTACACCGTTCAACAGACTTCTTCAAGTATTCTGTTCTGGCATCGAAAGAGGCAGTCTCCTGGCTTAACAATACGCTCGAAGTCGGGAAGAAGTACTGGGACGTCAGTGGTCGTTCACTTGGCGATTCACGCCATCCTCAAATCTGGATGGTCACTGGTGTCCAGCTCATTTCAGAAGGCGAGGTCAAGAGCGGATGGAATACCTCAATCACCACGAGTGCCAAAGCCAACATTCCTGCACCTGAGCCGGCTACGGCTTTGCCTTTGCAGCGCTACTCGACCAGGGCTTTGTCAAGCTTGATGCTCAGGAGGGTCAAACCGCAGAAGCGGATGGGACGTATACATACGAGGATAAGCGGGTGTGGGCCGCGCGGTTTAGAGAGCTGAAAATAACCTACCGGGAATACAAGGGTGAGGATATATCTAATGCGCAGTTTTCAAACTCAAGGATCCAGAAGACATACCTGGTGGTACGCGCCCAGTAAGGTTTCCTGGCAATGCGGCTGAGCTTGAAATCTCAGAGGAACTGCGCAGCTCGGCTATCTCACCAATGTCACAGGAGGAGTTAGTTTTTTTTGCTAGAGCAGCGTCAGCGAACTGAGCGGTAACTGTCTTACATAGATTAGGCTAGCTTGGAGTCAATGATTGACGAGTTTAATAAGGCCTCGACTGTTGTATAACGAGGTGTGACTGGCGTCCATTAACAACCCTCATCCCACCTTGACGTCACCTAAGGCCCCTCCAACATCCGATGCGGGAGGCGTACAACCACTACCTGATCGAGACGGTGCAAAAAGTCCAATCAAGACGGCAAAAAGCTCGTGTCGAATAGGCCCTCGCGAATTCAGTCGGGGTTGAGGAGATTTCACTTGGAGCACCCGTAGCATGGATTTCCTCAAGCTCGTGGGAAATTGATGAGCCTGCTTGATGAAGGAACACGGGCTGCCTGCACGATCGATCTGCACTTGGCTTGTCGGGTTAGGGACATGGGTATCCCTGCAGATTGCGGCATGGTACATGCTCATCAACAGGCACCCTGAAACTTTGAATGCGCTGAGGAGGGTGAGGTCATCCACGCCTCTGACAGGACGCCGCACATCGAGGCCTCAACCCCATGGCTTGGGTCAACAATTCGGGGCGAAAATTATTCTACGATGATGACGCAGACAGAGTTCCTGGCCAAGCTTTCGTCGTGGAGCTGCCCATGGATATACTTGCACGGCCACAGTTCAACCTAGGAGCGGACGGAATAACGATGGTGCGTCACCTGAACAATGGAATCTACTAAGAAACTGGAATGCTCGGCCGACTTTTTCCTACATCTGATAGGACGTCACAAGCTTTAAAAAGCCGGAAGCGCATCTATCAATTATCTCAGCGCTAGTTAGATCGCACAAGCAACGTGAAAACCGTCGAACTCAAAAGCGACAAAGGAACCAGAGTTAGGTATCCCAAATTCCGAGTCCGTCTGCCTGTTCGTCACTCCCCTCGTTCACATCTCCTTCCTCACTTTCCCAATGCTTCTCTCCATCCTCGTCGTCATCATCATCTGCTTCTTCCTCAGACGGACGCATTCTCGGTGGGTTCTTTCTGCACACGTTTGCAACGCTCATGACGGCCGAGAATATCCGGAAGCTCGTCTCTTCAAGGGAGGGCGGTATCTCGACGCCACAACGGACAAACACCTTGTCGGCTCTCCAGAATGGTGCAGAGAGGGTAACATCCAGGCCCAATCCTTCCTTGGACAACCGCTCTCTGATGGCCTCGGCAGTACCTGCCGAAACCGTTGCGGCAATATGCGCCTGCGATTCAACCATATCGCCAGGTCCCACACTCCGACGTATGTACAATCTCAGGTGACCGAGCTTGTTTCGACCTTCTTCCGACGTTATCTGTGATGATCCTTCTCTGATGTAACGGCGTTTGCCTGTCACTGTAAGCTGCAACCATGGCCATGTGGCGAACGTCGGACTTACATACCTGCGGCATGTAGGGGGCCCTCTGCCTCCCGTTTCCCCAACCGCATTGGCGGACGACGATCAGACCCAAGTGAAGCGTGACCTTGGGACGCCATGATCGATGCTGGATGGTCTTGTTCGTTGGCGAATGCTTGTCTGGCGACCTGGGACGTGAGGGGCAAGGTGGCAGCGTGCGCTTGCCTTTGGTCCAGGTCAAACCCCGTGTGGGATTTCGCGGTCCGACTCATTTGTTTAGAAAACTGTATGGTGGAGGAGAGTTGGTAGCGAGCAGTCCTCGGGGACGACTTGCTCTTATATAAAGTCCAGGACCACAAGGGAGGCCTCAGCTTTGGATGACGGTATGCAAAACTCCTCTGGCACACAATTGGCACATCAGGCATCAGGGGCTTGCCCTACATGTCTGGCGCTCCCAGGTCACTGCATAAATTGCAAGGCAGACAGCAACCTGTCCTCCTAGCAGTACATCTCCTACGGCCCACTTCCCGACAGGCGGTCTGCAAAGTAGACTCAGGGTCACGGCCTGCGGTGGGAAGGCGGCCACCCCCTTTGCCGACCCAGCTCCGACCATCACAGCGCTTTACCCAGAAGCCTGAGCAGCCCATTGGCCAGGGCACCAACACCCTCAAGTCAGCCTCGATGAGGCACTTTATCCAACAATCGCCACTTGAAAGACCTCTGTGCCTGGTGGCTGCCTCGCGTCTTTCTTGAAGTCATGCCGTTCTAGAGCTCGGTTTGAGTTCCCAGTTGGATTGTGTCCCGCCTCCATCTGGTGAGGCAATCGCATACACCGAACCACCGTTAGTTCGCAACCTGACCAGCAACCTCCTGTTGGACGCGACCGTGCCTAAAGTCGTCGCAGCGATGGTCCGTCCTGGTTGTCTATGTGCGTCTTAGTCTTACTGGGACCGTTGCAAATAGTTGATGGGCTCAAGCAATAGGAGGACAGACGGGTAAAGACGCAAAGGGAGAATGTGGAAACGAGAAGCAAATGTCGAGGGAATCAAGGGGTTGAGAGACATCGAATGCAAGAGTCAGGCTACGGCGATAGTTGAAGATCAACAGTCAAAGTCCCCAGCGAGTCGGTGCTCTACTCCATCATGACGGGTCACTGGCCCCATCGCGAAAGGGGGTCCGTCTACCTTACTCGACGTGTTTTTGAACCTCTCCAACGCATCATGTTCCGGGTCAATCTCTATATCTCTTGTTTCGCCACCATCGTTCATTTTAATGTCGCTCGCTTTCAATTTACAGATGGAGGATTTCTCGAGCTCTGTAGTGGTAGGATCATTCCCTTGGAATATGTCGCGTCGGTCCACAACCTCCACGGCAACATCGCTTATCGCATTCGGGTGGTCGTCGAAGACAATGCCGCGCCCCACGTCGAACGCGTCCTTGACCGCATCTTCTCGCGCGATGCGCTCGATAATTGACCGGACCGGATTTTCCACGCCGATATGCAGGAAAAACTCCAGATCCATCTTATTGGCCACCTGTTTCTGAGAGGCTCTCCTAGTCCTCATAGGAAACACCGAGTCTCGAAGGCCTCGTTGGGAAAACGGACAAGAGTGTCCCACAGAGTCGCCATCCAGAGGGGCAGGAACATGATACTCGTCACCATAACCACTGAAGCTAATCTTCCACATCTTCACCTTTCCAAGAGCAGATCAATACCCATGGTAGTCGCACTGGTGCCTCGACGGTCAACGAGGCAAGCGGCACACACTGAGGGCCACGGTCCAGGATCGGTGTAAACCAATACTGTTGTAGTGCAGCTCCAGAGGTGATATCACTACCTAAAAGCCCATATGGATTCAATGTTGGAAAATTGCAATAGAGGGAAACAACGAGGAGAGAGAAGAAGTAGGATGAGGACCGCACAGGGAAGCATCAGCAGAGGATCTGTTGGCTACTTCACATGGCAAGCACGACAGGAACACCCGGGGGTTGGAGGCAATTGTTAAGGCGTCGGAACCTGATTATCGGATATCCGAGATTCAACGCCTCTTGGAGACTTTGATAAAGCTTTATGTGGACATGGTGCGCAGAAGGTGTTGAGTAGTGGCAATTGTCAGGGCGATCTAGACCGGATGGAAGAGCTGCTACAAAAAGCGACCAAGCTTGCCGAGCAGATCCAACAGGAGAACAGAAGTGATAGCAGCGTAAAAAAAACAACTCAATGACCATTTTAGCCAGAACACACATAACCAGTACATAGATAAGGGACTGTGATTCTTTGAGTCCTCGGAAACACGGTCAAGTTGAAGCTCATAATTTGGGAAAGCTCCATCATGTGTCCATGATTCTATCTGTCCCGGTGTCTTCATTCTCCTCATCTCACATTCGGGGTTGACAATCTTGATAGGAGCGATCAACCGAAACGACACGCTGAGTCTTCTCCTGGGTGCTATCTCGTGCTATGTCGTCACCGTTGTACTTGTCTTGCAACCACAATGGCATGGCATCTCAGATGTCCGTAATATCGGATGTGCATGCGTCGAAATTGGTCAATACGTCGGCTGTACCTGGGCTAACCAGAGTCGATGGATGCGGTGGATGTGATGGATGCGATGGGTGATGGATGCGATGGGTGATGGATGCGATGGGTGATGGATGCGATGGGTGATGGATGCGATGTGTGATGGATGCGATGGGTGATGGATGCGATGGGTGATGGATGCGATGTGTGATGGATGCGATGGGTGATGGATGCGATAGATGTGATGGATGTGGTGGATGCGGGCGATGGATGCGATGGAACCGATGTAGATGGGGTGGATGCGGTGGATGCGCTAGATGCGATGGATGGATGGTGGATCCGATGTAGATGCGGTGGATGCGGTGGATGCGGTGGATGCGGTGGATGCGGTGGATGCGGTGGATGCGGTGGATGCGGTGATAGGAGAGATTATAAACAAAAACCGATAGTAGGTATACGTAAAGAGAAGCACCTAAATCGCTCAAAAGAAGAGCACTTATACGGCGGCGTCCACGGTTGTTAGTAACGGACGGTTTCTAACATTTAGATCAGCGGAGAGCGTAAGTACACTATTAGCTATTACAAATAGTGATTGCGAGTACGATAAGTATGGAAACATTATTCTGTCAAACAAGGTTCTATTTCAGATCGGTAAGGACGTACGAATCGAGCGGTCGGCGCTTATCGCTTAAGAAGCGCCGAGGGGTCTACAAGTGACCTTCTAGTTCAACCGAATATAAGTGCCATCACATCCTGTCGAAGCAAGACCTATCACAGTTCCATAACTTACGTGCTTATTAGGTTTTTTTTTGGGGCGCTCGATACTCCCTACCGCTCCTTCTATGGTTCCATTTAGAAGGATGCCTGCTACGAAACCTAATACTATAGAACGCCGACCATTACTGCCACTCACTAAAGTGGCTAGAAACGGCA
Source organism: Coniochaeta sp. 2T2.1 (assembly GCA_009194965.1). Taxonomy (NCBI): domain Eukaryota; kingdom Fungi; phylum Ascomycota; class Sordariomycetes; order Coniochaetales; family Coniochaetaceae; genus Coniochaeta; species Coniochaeta sp. 2T2.1. The sequence continues at coordinate 75,255 of VSMA01000043.1, forward strand.
TTCCAGCTAGAAGACCTCGGGACGTAGGCCGCAGTGTTTACAGTCGTGCCGAGGGCCTTATGCGAAAGGCTACAGCGGCTTCTAGCCTTGGCCTAGAGATTGCGATAATCATGAAGTACCAAGACAACCTGTTACGGTTCGATTCTTCCACGGACGTGCTCGAGAAGCTTGCCAAAGAAGATGAAACTACAAGCGCACATCGATATACGCCGGAACACTTCGTTCCCGCCGCCGCAAGACAGGAGAACCACAACTTCAGCGACAATGCTGGGAACAGGAATGCCTCTACATCTACACCATCGACTGGCGGGGCCAGCTTTTTCGAAGCTGGGCCGGCCTCCCCGGCTTCACGGAACGACAGGTCACTCTAAGTACACGAACTCGCTGTCAATGGAGGCGCATGAAGGGGAGAGTACCAAACAGCCGCAGGAAGCACTCCTAACGTCAGAGAGAACTCCACTGCCGGGCCAGCAGGGAGGAGTCGACTGTCAAAATAATGTTGAAGATCTCACATCAGCAGATGGGCCGGATCAAGAGCTGCTCGGTGCCTGCGAAGCGCACGTTACCTCTGGAGCACCGGTCTACCACGATCAAGCGCGAGACTTAGACTCCGTCTCTGAAGTCTCCCAGTACGAGGATGCGCACTCCGATTTTGTTGACGAGTAACATGATGGCAGCAATGCCGTTGCATCCCAATCGCATATCAGGGGACTCAATCGGTTCATTTGGCTATTCGGCGTTTGGGTGGGGGCAGGGAACGGAAGTTTGTCAGTTTCCCCAGTGAGCTCGGTGGTACGTGCTGTGTACAAATATAGGAATAAACTCTTAAGTACACTTTAGATGTCGCAGTGGGAGGCCAACAGCCATACAGCTAAGAAATGGCTAAGGTTCGTTACTACGCGTGCGGTTGCCGCCCGTCAACATTTGTCCAAAATAGCACACTAGGCGCCTATCAACCACTCGCGCCATTGCAGGAGGGGCGGCCGGTGTCTGCCACCACCCGTATGTCAAATCACCAGAGTATACAAGGGGCATCTCACCTCCTACAGAACCCTTTTTGCCAGCATCCCTTTCTCCACCGTCACAATGACTGAGCCGATACGCCCGGTATCTAAGCGGAACAGAACGAACAAAGAATTTTCTGAAAGCCGCAAAATGAATTATGCGGAGGGGGAATGAAATAGTGCGCCAAAGTTGCTCGTAAGGGACAAGCAGTGATCGTAGTCCGGGACATAATCATGAATTTCATGACCGAGGTTGATACCACGAAGGCTTGGCGTTATCAAGTCTGTGACCCAACAGCTAGCTCAACCTGCGTAGGTGCGGTGAGCAAAAAGGCGCCAAGTTCGCCCTTTCCAGAAATGTCTATTAAAAGCAGGGCCGGGTGACGGAAAAGCTGAACCCAGTGGTACAGTATACAATAAGAAGGGAGCTTCGGTGGTTGATTCTGGCTCGCCTCATCTCCACCATCCAGGTTTTGTTGCTTAGCCGCGTCCACTTGTTAAAACCTGTCATTATCTACAATTAGCATGGACGGAGGCAACAAGCCGATTACTTATACGACCGGGCTTCTGATCGGCCTAATCGCGGGAATAGTTATACTTCTTGTACTGGTGGCGGCTATACTTGTTTTACTCGTTCGTCGAAGGAAGCAACGAGAACCCTCAGTAAGCAATTTGGAAGCCAGCCCGAATCATTCAAACCGATCGGACATACAAGGACCTCCCTATTCCTCATTTTGCCCTTCATCTACGCCTCTTGAAATGAGCAGCCAGCGTTACCCAGCGCGGGCTTGCCAAGTTGAGAGTCGATACCGTTCTGAGATTCCACAGGTCTTAGTTCCAGGCATCGGAGGAGATACATCTTACAGCGGGGCAAAACAGACGAGACAGTTGCGAGAAGAAAACCTCTGGATGGGGTAAGAAATCAAAGCGGTAGGTGTGGCCGCTGTGCCCTATTCTCTCCGTATACCCTAGGTTCGATACGTCGACTTAGTCATTGGTCTGGAACTTATAACTTTCGCGCTTGGAGAAAATAAGCACCTTGTAGCAAGTTAGCCGAAGGAGAAGCGAAGTAAGCCTTGATGGACTTGGTATTTCAACGGACACCTTCTCCACCCGGTGATATTGAAGCGTGGAAACATGGAAAGTGTTCTCTTCTTGACATGCGTGCTCGACGCTATAATGGTGCCGAGATGTGTTGCACTCAGTCATAGGGTTAGGGGGTGCAGAGCTGTGGTATATCAGTCGGTACATCTTCATTTTGTTCGTCAAAATGTTTAAACCTCCTAGATTTAGAATTTTTACTTGCAGATGTGGCTGTGCTATGCATGGGGTAGGCGGTTCTAAATATATATCTTAAAGACACCGGACTAAATTTATCTCTCTGTAAGGCGCCGAATTTGGCTACCGGGATCTCAATAAATATATACTTTTTTCTCGGAGCTTTCAGGAGATAGGAGCCATGATAACGGGAAACCATGCGGCCGAGTAGCATCGAAAGGCGGCATTGGCGCGACAAATGCCGCGAACTGCTTGCAGTCCACATACGTGAGTTGTGATTGTGCTTGGCAGGAACTAGTCTGACTTGCCCGGCGACTTAGGTCAGCGTGTTGGCGTCGCCATAGAACCCTCTGATGTCCGACTGGTCACGAGTAAGGAGGACCAATACTGTTGGCGAGCAGTTCCACAAATGCGACATCTATTTTCGAAGCAGCTCAGCGACCACAACCTCGGAGCATTCAAAGATCTCTGCCGAGGAGTCGGGATAACTTTTGAGGCCGTACCGCGAAGCGACAATAGAAGTATAACACCGTCAATTGGCGGTGAACCGATACGCGTGAGTAAGCGCCACAGCCGGCAGTTCTACTTCTAACCTGTTAGACAGCTCTCTACTGGTAGTGGCCAGACAACTCTCAGTTCTCGCATTGATGAGCTTCAAGAACTGAATGCCGATTTGGTGAAAGAAATGTCTAATCTCCGAGATCGCCTCGCTACCGAGATGGCGGCTAGAGAGAGGCTAGAGAGTGAACTGGATCTTGTCAATGAGACAAATCGCCTGCTGAAGGAGGATGCCCGGAAAACCTCTCAGCAATGCGACCATTTTCGGAACGCTTGCCATAAGTACGCTGAGGGTATCAGAAGAATGTTCCCAATAGTAGAGGGGTTAAGAAATACGGCCACCTTCACAGCGGAGGGAGAGTTCTAGAGGCAATTGAGTCAAAAGCTGAGACCTTAAGCATTTTATATGAACGTATATGCATTGTTAACCCAATGAGATCAAATACACACGGTGGTATCCGAGCGAGTTATCGAGTCCGCGGCTTAACCAGCGTAGTTTGCCATTTTGCTCGAAGGTATCTTGCATATCTCGGTCCCTTATGCACTGCAGTTAACAAGAAGACGTGCTAACATTATTCGATAATTCAGGAGCGCACTATGCGCCAGACCGTCATAACTGGTCCAAACCTTAACAGTTCGACTCTTCTGACATGAGCCCGAAGATTCGACAGCATGTGCGAGTCGACCACTGACTTGTAAATCTGCCTCTATATACCAACACAGATCCTTATCCGCTTCACACGCAAAGTTAGTATCTAACACTGTGCTATGGCGTTACAAGCATGTGGTCTCGGCGCTTCAACATTCTCTACGCCATCTGTGGTAAGTCCCACAGTAAGCGTAGCGATCGCGAAAATCTTGTCCAAGCCGGGCAAGATGGTGCAACAGCGTACACGATTGAGAGCGTCGATATTGTTTTCTGCCGTCGGTGCTCCCTGTTGGATGTTGGTGATGCTGCCGAGAACCTGTTCCGTGGCCGATAAGACCGTTTTGATATGATCGGAGTAGATCGCGCCATCTGCACTATCCTTCGGATTGCAGACCCTGGACAGGGCCCTAAGCTGACTCATCTCATTGCTGTCGAAAAAGATTCCCGAGCTTGCCGCCGACTGAAATGCCTCGGGGTCTTCGTCTGGCTTGTTGTTGTCAAGCACTTTATTAACCCGCGTTATTTCGTTGGTATAGTTGGCTATAGCAGCAATGACCTGGTCGGCATCGGGGCAATCGTTGATAGGTACTTTGGTGAAGCGATGGGTGAGGAGGGGCTGATCCGCGCAATTGTTGCCGTTATAATCAATGCAGCAACGGTAAGAATGTACCGTGAGTTGCTCCCCGAAGTTGATCTGAGCTGGGCTAGACCCTCCGAGATTGTAAATCCCTCCGCTTGTCGCGACTAAGCAGACCACGGAGCCGACCTCGAACAGACCTGTCTGGTTCAGTGTCACTCCTACGGTAGCAAACCCAGAAAAGACGTTGGCAGCGCTCAGAAAAGCCGAGAGGCTGTCATCATCCAAGGCATTTCCCGTTGAGTCCACAAAGTCCTCTGAGCTGAATCTAGCTCCGAATGCCACCGATGGAATAAATTGGCCTTAAAGTCGTTAGCTTCCGCAGCCTCAATTCTACAGGGAATACTACCATCGGTCTCGACTGGTGTGGCCGGGACTTGGTACGAACAGTCACTATTGTCGAATAACGGGATGTTGAAGGACCGAAAAGGTGGGTCCCCTGGCAGTTGGGCTAGAAGGGAGACATGCGGAAGAGATAATGAGCAAGCGATGGCAACGCCGGGCAAGCCCAGAAGCAAAACACTGGGGACCATCTCGATTTGAACACTAACGGTTTTGGAAGAATACTGTTGGAAGAAGTGTTCCTTGTTCTAGGGTGATACCGACAATATGACTATTCACGTATTAATATATGGAACCAGAAGATCTATTTCTGGAGAACCAGCTATAAGGCCTCGTGGCTGTAATTAGCGCTGGTGGTAGCTTATAAAAGTTCCCACGGCCGAAATTCGTGACTCTCCTAAACACAAAGGAGATTCCGTCTATTTTATGATGCGAAATGGGAGGCGCAAGGAAAGGAGATACTGTCCCACTGGCTACTATTATTAAACTTCCAAGTCGTTCGGTTAAAATTCTACTCTTGCGGCTTAGTCGATTGCGCCGATGTAATGTATACTACGTGCCATTAGTGCCGTTGCTGTTTTTTCGAGGCACGAGCAATTTTGTTTTGGGAAAACTCCCGTGTGCATACGAACAGCTGGATATCTGTGTAAAATTGTTGCAATCCATTCAGAGCGCTTGCGGAAGTTTCTGGTTTCGAAACAGTTGGCATTCGAATTCCGCTGGAAAGTTACACACTGGCGACAATTCATTTCGCGGCCTGATATATGGCTTAGAGGTCATGTATTCCGTGCATAGCATCGAAGCAAGATGACATCAGCTTCGCGAGGCCTTGTACGACAACATGTCAATATCCGTCCCCAAATGACGTGGAGATAGAGGCATCATTTCCTATGCTTATATGATGAATATCACAGTATAGCCATAACCAAGATCGCGATTCCTCCATCGAGATACCGGCTTGAACAGTGCTACAACTGTTGGAATATCTCCAGTATCTGGCTGCGCAGGAAGAGGCTTACCTAAGCCATGTAAAGAGCAGGGGGCAGGACATGGGTAGGGAACTATCCTCCCACCTATTTTCTACGGCATCTGGACTTCCTCCTTATGCAAGACAACCAATCGATCCACCTGAACCACAATACCGCGTTACGAGCCTCTACTTCGTGAGGAGGCCTTACGCACCGTGATTCTAATGTACCGGTACTAGTTTGGTGATACCAACAACAACACATACCAAAGACGTTACAGAAGTCCCTTGAGAGAGAAAACGTGACTATTGGGAGAGAGAGAGGAAAGTACAATGTGAAATGTGCCGAGGCTGAGTGCTGCTTGTCGTGTTATGCCTTGTTTCCCGGCCGGTACTGTGTTTCTTGCCCGTGATACCACGAATATGTCCTCGCCAATGGATACTCTGGCAATGGCGAGTTGTCTTGGTCTGGTGATATGGGTAGCTCGACCGGTACTGTTTGCGTTGGCGGGGGGTAAGAGTACGCATGTATGTCTGCTGCAGGTGGAGTAATACCAGGACTAAATGGATGTCAGATGGCTCGTACGCATTGCTTCAATGACTTGGACTTACTGATAGCCGTACGTCCCATTTGTCGTGCTAGCCATGAATGGACTTTGTACGTTCAGATCTCCATCAGGGGGGGAAATCGCGTTATACGCCGGATGGCTAGACGTGACGGGCGGCGGCGACGAGTTGCAAGTGTGAGGGCTGTTGACGCAGCAGGGATCATTAACCACTGGAATGGAATATTGTGCATGGGAGTGGGCCTCGTGGCCGGAGCTCTTCGGGTTATGCGAGTTGTACTTGGTCTCTTTAACCATCATCAGCGGGAATGTCTGCGTGCTTCTGCGGTATGCCATGTCCAGGCCGCCTCTTCGTCCGCACAAGACTAACGCTCCGGCAACGATGAGAACTGCCGCACCGCCGATTGCGATACCCACGATTGCACCAGCACTTAAGCCATGGTCGTGACTATTTCCGCCTCCGGCTGCAGCACTCGCGCCAGTGGCTGATGGTGTATTAGTCGGGTTCAAGGTTTCTGATGGGAATGGATCCCCTGGAGCTAGCTGTGTTGTCGCGTTGATGGCGTACTGCTGCTGGAAATCCAGGGTTTCTGTGGCATTCGGGTTGACCACTCCGATCATGTGCTGTTGGAAGCATGAACCAGGAGCGGTGCAGTAGAAAAATATAGGGCCCGTATCGTTGACACGGACACGCAGCTTAGGAAGCTGTACGCTATCAAGTCAGCATCATAGTGTGAGAGGACGTGTAATAGACTCACGTCGTTGCTGATAACCTGGGGCCCTATGTAGCCACTAAAGAAGCCCTGCCGGTTCAGCCCTGTGTATTCATACGGCAGACATGGACTGCCGAAATCCGAGCGTGCAACGGTGTGGTTGCCGGGATACAACCGAAACTCTGCACCGGTGGTAAGCATGTATACGGTTTAGAGAGCAAGTACCGAACCACGAACCTAGTATGTCGCCAACGGAGGCATTACGAATCTCGTTTGGCGTAAACTTGAACCCTTCTGCCCCGACTAAAATGGTCCAAGTGTTTAAAGCAGCGGTCGAAGTAGTCGGCGCCCGTGTCACTGTTGTCGTTCCAGCTGGTGTTTGTCCTTCGACAGTCACGCCCAGAGCAGCTGCCAATGCTATTATCGGCGTTGCCCACATCTCGAATATTCCCGTGGTATTGTGGTATAGAGCTTTGTCTTTGGTCGTCTAATGTTGGTCTGAGGAGTAGAACGAATGGCAGACAGAAGAGGTTGAATACTAAGAGAGTGTGGAACGTGGGCTGGGCCGAGTAGTAATTATAAGGTGTAATACAGTGGCAATCTAGCCCTTGCTGTGAAATAGCTGTAGGACCACCAAATGGGAGGGGTGCCCACTGCACAAAGGGAGGGAGGGCTGTTAGGTCTAGGGTACCGACTTATACGACTACATGCACACGCACACAGAAGCCTTAAGACGTCAATGCCGAGGAGCAGTAATGACGGGCCGAAGAAGTCGCTGTTGGCTCGATCTGACGACTCTCACTCGAGAGAGCAGCAAAAGGTACCTGTTGCCGTTTTTGACAGTGCTGATTCAGAGACAGCATTGGCTCCGGTCGGAACGCCTTCCTACTTTGGGCCGTCTATTGTTGATCTGCCCGTCGCTACAATTACCATATGAGGCTTACCTTCACGATGGAGCCCGGCGATCACGCCACTTGGGCAAATCAAGCGGGAATTGCGCGTTTCGGCCTTGCGCTCGAGTGGGCAGCTTGTTGGATCAGGATTATAGTTTGCACATGTGCGCACATGCATGTGCGGCCTGCCCGCTGTGTTGCGCTTTATCCGTGCATCGACCGAAGTGCTACGCCACCCATTCGCCGCTTAAACGGTGGTGGGAACGTATATTACCGGATGTGTCTCCGATTTGGGCACCCGGATGCTGCTTGGATGTTTTGGTCTATGGAAAATATGTTAACGACACCGCTATTCACCGGGCAGTGGTCAGCCGATCGCCGGACAACAAGGCGGGAAAGAGGAGGGATTTGCGCCAAACACCGCGCAACCGCCCCTCTCGGCACGCTCGGCGCTAGTTACCAAGGATCCGTTGGTCATACAAACACTCTAACCCGACTGTTTGGGAACGCTTATGATCGGGCACGGTTGCCAACGTTCTATATGTTGAGCACTGCATTCGCGTCCTGTCTGATGTCCGCCAGATGCAAGATACGGTACATACCCTTGGCCATCATATCAAACATGAGCTCGGTGCAAGCCGTTAACCCACTGTCAGACCAAATGCCGTCGGTTTCGAAGGTATAGAAGTGCCGAAAAGGTCATTACACAGCTCATCTTGGCGCTGATTTGGTCAGGAACCAAACTTTTATATGGCTGATGTAAGTTGATGCCTCCTAACAGACTAGGGTCGGACCGCGAAGAGGTTCTGTCTAGAGATCCAGGCAGGACTGTAATTCGTAGCTTCGCTAACTAGATCAGTGTCCTTCTTGACTCTTCCCGGAAACCAACAAACTAGAGTGGGTCCTCAGAACACTGTCTACAGACTTTCAGCGCCTCTTTATCCAGGAGCATTGTTGGCGTATAAGGCTGCTGGATGACCGCAAAACTCGCTGCCAATATCAATCTGACGATTTAGAAATGTGATCTCGGCCATTATCCAGATGAACAATGTGGTCAACATCCCGTTTCAATTCCTCTCCTGCGTGTTTCAGCGTCTGACGATATGCTAACTCCTCTCTAAGGCGTCCATTCTCTTCGCTTAGTGTTCTGACCATTTCCTTGAGGGACGGAATAGGCTGAACTTTGTATTTTTGAAGCGTCTTCGGCATGAAGTCAAGGGCGGCAGTCGATCCCTTATGTCGATAAATTGTGAAGTCTATTGAGCGAGGTGTAGGAGGTTTGTCTGACTGAGATGGCATGCTTTCTTGCTAGGCTTTAGTTGATGTTCTATCCAGAGCCTTTGTAGTCGGGTTACCCTTATTATACTAAGAGCAAAGAAGCCATATCCAGCCTCCTCGTCCGGCGCAGGGATCTTAAACCAGCCCCTTGGCGAAACTATCCTCTAAGCGTTCTCTCCAATTTCGCCTTTCTTTCCCGATCACGTAAGAAGATGGCTACGTCGAAATGCTTTTAGGGACCTATTTCAAGTGTGGCATTGCTTAATTTAATTTTCTTATAGCATAACGTTATACTAATACGAAGTTTTAGAATGTTATTTCTGCTGCCTATGCACCACGAATCACTCAAGCCGCCATCTTCGATTCCTGCTCGCCACGGTTGGATCCACTGAACGACCCAATCCAGTCGGACACATCTGCTGCGGGAAGACTCGCCAGTCCATCTTCGCCTCGTCGCACGAGCTTAGTGAGTCTGTAGCTCGCTACCTGTGCCGCTAATTCATGAGATTCTGCTTGTAGGATGGCAATGGTATCATCCTTTTCCTGCATCATTCGGTCTTTTCTGCCCATTTCGGTGCTCATGTCGACATTAATTGCGGAGATCTCTTGGTATCTGGCATCCAAAAGTCGGTACCCCTCGCACACTCGGTCGTACATATCCCTCCAGTGGGCCGCGATGTCTTCGCGTTCCAATAAACGCCTTAGCTCCCAAGTCAAGTGCGAGATAGATTGAGAGACGTCCACGGTTGTCCTGTCTAGCATGGCTGGCACTGGTTTCCGCGGTCCAGGGAAACCACTAATGTGCGCGACTTGCCGGTCGTGAGTCCCGTCATCGAGGACTCTCGCGTACGGGTGATTCTGCCGAATCCGAAGTTAGACTTTGTAGCCCGGAAGATATCAAACAACGCGGAATGCTCACATCGCAGGTCGGATTGGCACCAAAGCCGACGGACGAGGCAGAATACGCAGGAGCAGACATCGTGTCGACCGAGAAAAATGGACTGTGATTGTCGTGGTTGCCGTTGCTGATGGAGTTGCTGCTAGGTGCTATGCGTTCGTACTCTTCTATGTTTGACTTCTAGTCTAGAAACCGCAATTTTATAGACGACAGATATATTTGAGAGTGCTGGACGTGACAGCCTCTTGATCCGAAAATAGCACGGGGCCACGACTTGAAGAGACGCCTAAATAGCCGAAGCGCTGACAATAGCGCCAGGTGCGTTCCCTCCGTGGGTAGCTGTTGGTGGTGATCTGCAGAGGCGCGTCCGTAGCTACCCCCGCCCCTATGATTCCGCCGCCCAGACTCCGGGACGCGCGAATTGAATGGGCTGGCCTCTCTCCACTGCCCCCCTTCAAGAGAAAAAAGAAGCGGCAAACGCCTCCTCGATGCAGGACGTGCTCCTGCTGCGCCCACTCGAATCGTCAAAAAAAGAAGCGGATAGTGGGCTATCCGATGATGGATCAAGCCTGCCAAGAGCTAAAGAATGGTATATGGCCTCAAAAGCTCTTCACAAAATCGTCACGCTTGATAGTTCTCAGTATAGGACGCAGCCTGTGGTCTTTGCCAAATACCTGTACCATGGAGAGTTTCGTGTTTCCTTCTGCTGTTCAGACGTGTACTTGTCAGGCCATAGATTACAGCGATTGGAAAACTGCCATGGCGGCCAACCAGTTCGGTAACAGTGGCGTGGCAGGCATTTCTCACGTTCCATTTCCAGACACCACTTCTCAAATCTTTACCGACACCTTGACCTCCTGTCCCTACTCCCCCTTGCAGATTCCTATCGATCCGTCACTTTCTTCAGAAATCCCTTCCGACCTATCTCTCACAGCGAACCTGCTCCCGCCAGCGATACCCAAGACCGAGTCGGATACTGCGTCGTGGATGCAGAGGCTCGAGAGCTTAGAACATGCTGTGGGACAGCTGGAGGATCCTGTAAAAGCACAGCACCCACGGCAGGACTGGTCGAAACTTGAGGAACTGGAAAGGACGGTGGAACGAACCCAATCTAAGATTCGAGAGGTCCAACAAGCAGTCTTTGCACTAGAATCTTGGGCGGAGATGATGAATGGCGCATACAAAGAATTCAAGGGAGTTGTGTGCGAGGTCTTCAAGTTGGTCAATTCTAGGCAGCACCTTTCGAGTCTGCTCAACCCCTTCAATGCATCTGAGAAGGAACCCTTTCGTGAGTCTCCAAGCCCATCGCCTCCAACGTCCTAGCTGCTAAACAATCAGACATAGTAACGGAATTCAGTTAACTTCCTGCGTCCTTATGTATTACTGCTTTTCCCTGTTTGCCCCTATCCATGATACCCCAGTACGCCAGCCACTTGCTCTCTACGGTAGCTTGATTTCCGTATATTACTTTAGCAGCAGTTTGAATTAGTGGGAACGTTTCTGTCGTCTCCGGTTTTAGATTGGTGGTCCTTTGCATGGCATTATGGCAATTCTGAATCCTTTGGGATAGTTCTGCTCTCCTCGCTTCGAGTCTTTCCAGCTGCCGTACCACGACTATGTTTGCGACTTGCTCATGCCTTTCAAGAACGTCATCGAGCGTTGCCATGACATATGCGTCCATTTGGTTAATGCGTTGATAACCCCAACGGAGCCTCTTAGCTTGTCCAGAGCGCCTCTGTGAATGTTGCCGTATTCCTCAGCGCTAGGGAGGATTGTTGGATACCCTCAGCATTTTTTTAACTTATCTCCCGGATTTCAGGCACACTGCTGGGGCTTTACTTGACATCCAGTCTAAGCTGATTGTGTTTTGAAGCCGCGTACGCAGATTGGACCAAAGTCTCCCAAATCATTTCTTGCCTCCTGCGGCGATCTGTAAAGCGAGATCAAGTAGTCAGTGTTTGGCAGGAAGTTGGTCTCCCTTCCAATGGCGAGAATCCAAATCCGCCAAGCCCAGCGGGCGTGAAGATGAAAGCTAGGATCCTGTTTATTGCGACCGCTAGATTTCCCAAAATAGCAGTTTACCTCCAAATCATGCTTGCGGGTCTTTAAAGGCCGACTGTCCTCGGAGTGCGAGTCGCCAGGTTGTGCTGGTATTTCTCGTGCTATATTGGAAAGTATCCTAAACCACGCCCGTAATACCACAATGTGCCAATTCTTGTTGACGTGCTTATTTTAGTAAAAGGTCCTCGCATATCTCTGACTGCCCAGCTGATCTGCTCCATCTGACCGTACCGCCCGCTACTTACTTCCATGGTTGCCCATGCTTCCACCGCTAAGTGGCAAAGATTGGTGGACCTACGCCAGATTGGCCTGGGCACGAGAATCGGCGATGGCAAGGAAGAGGGTCCAGCATCGCAGCCCTACACCCTCCTTCAGGACCACTGAATGACGATCCCCCCACGTAGTGGGGTGTAGGTCCCAAACTGTCGGGTCCATAATACAGTGTCGGCTAGCGACCAGGAAGGCACTGCGGCCGTAACTCTGTCACGCACAGCGGTTACACTTCTCGATCTTTGATTTCGCTCCGTTAGCTGCCGAACCGTTAGCTGCCGTTTGCTCTTCATTTGAGCTCACAGGGCCCAATTGCCTAGCATTGCCGCGTTCTGTCACCCTACGTATGGAGCAATGATCGTCGCCGGCTAACACCATTTTAAATCCAGGTTGCATTACCCCGGTAAGCAAATGAGCTCCCTGAGCAACAGATATGGAGAGGTCCGTTCCATGAAACTCCACACTGTAAGCCAAAAGTGCAACAGGTTTTCGCGTGGCCCCCTAGAATCAATATGCTTACAGTGATTACCAATGGATTCGGCCGTTTTGGTTGCCCCACTTCGATCATCGTTATGCGCTACGCGAGTGTGTGATACAGTGGGAAGGTCAAGTTTGTGGTAATTATTATCGAGACATCGTAACTCTAAGTCATTGTTGACATGCAGATAGCAGCATACTAGATGTACAATGTTTAGAACGGATGATACAAGCGACCAGGAGGCACATTGCAAAGGCATGCCCGTTCCGATAAGCAAGTGGCGGAGAGGCCTTGAAAAATGAACATGTTCAGTGGCACAACGGACTCTCTGGTGCCTTTCAATTTATAGCTTTGCTGCGGCTTGCGGCGCTCGATATCCCCATCGATCCAGCCACTGAGAAACCCACTGATAGCTGACCGGATGCAAGCTACGGGACGTTTTGCTTGCTGATATCAAGTTGCGCGTAATGGTCTTGATCGGCGGTTTATCCACTGAGAACATGGCTTCTAGAACGCCAATAGCTTGGCACCTGGCGATCGCACAGTTTCGAAGTTCGTGCGCCGCAGACGATTGAGCCACTCCTCAGGCGTGACGGTGTTGGTGGTGATATCGGACATATGTGGTAGCAGAGTGCCAAAAGGCACCGTAGCCGGATTTGCAATGTTGAATACCAAGACGGCTCTGGCAATTGGGAGTCCGGCGACCGATACAACGTATTCTGCGATTTCCGCCACAATTTCGGACACGATATCCACGGGAATCCAGTCAATGGCGTTACGCCGTCCTAGGGTCGTGGGTAAGGCATCGATATGCCTGGACGCCCGCAAAAGCGTAGGGAACCATTCTCTATGCGGCCAGAGTCCGCCGCTGTGAACTGGGCCGGCGATCTGCCCAACCCGCAAAACGGCGGCAGGAATTCCAGTAGAACAAACGAACGTCTCTACCATCCGCTCCGCAATGTACTTGGACTGTGAGTATCCCCCGACCATCGCAGAGAAGTCATGATAGATTTCTTCGGATATCAAGGCAATGTCCGAAGCGTAAGCGACTCCGAGACTCGATATATATAGGAAGATCGGAGGATTAGGCGACTTGTACACGAAATGTAGAAAGTCACGGACTCCTCTGATGTGGGGTCTGAATGCCTCGAGTGGCATAAGGAAGTTGACTGGCCAGGCGTTATGGATTATAATCGTTGCATCATCCATTAACCGCTCCAACGTCTGTTCACTAAGCCCAAAATTGGGTAAGCCGATGGTGACCTTTAAATAGTATGTTCTCTCGTTTCGTAACGGGAGGCCACAAAGAGAGAAAGCTTCCGCCTGTTTGCGCTCTGCGTCCTCACGCCGGTTCAAGCAGTAGATCTTGCGGACTTGCGCTGGTGAGGAATTTTGAAGCGTTGCCAAGATGCGGGTGCCCAAAGATCCCGTTGAGCCAGTCAGAACGATGTTCCACGGTCCACTTGTCGTTTGACCTCGCGTTTGCCGACGGGGCAGTTGAACTTGGGGAAGGTAGTCCGCGAGGACTTCGTTTAGCTTGGCTCTGTTATCCACAACTGCATGGACGGTGAGGGAGTTGGCGAAAGGGGAAAAACACAGTAGGTGGCAATTTCTCAGGAGGTGCGATCTAATCGAGGCAAATCCAGTTATATTTGTCGTCGACCTAGTCGTGTCTTGCCTCCGGCAGATGACGTGGTTTGGAGGGCGAGCAGCTGCTCAACCGATCCGATGACTCTTGTCCTGGGATGCAAAATTTGCCTCAATCTCACAGTTTGATTATGAGACATCAGGAACCCCTCCCTGGCGACTCATGCGAGGAACCTTTTTTTGCGCATCATCCAAGACGCTCACAGGTGGAAGTACGGCTCCCGTCATGCAGCTCGAAATTGCGGATTCCAGGGGGCAACGCTTCAACACCGCCATGCACCACAGCAGAAGCCGGGTTACGAACCAGCAAGTGACTAATAATGCTAACAAAATTTCCAGGCAAGTCATCGCAAACCTGTCAATGGCCTAAGTAGACTGTACCATGGCGCTTCGACCGGATCTCCGCATAAAGTCGGCGAAGGCTCTCAGCGGGGCACGACCCGACAGATTGGCACCCACACTGGTTGGCCGTAATAGACGTGTTGGGACTTGCCAATGGCGCCGCAACAAGCTCTCGGCCGTATCGCTCAGTGCGGCACAGAGGATGATTTGGGCTATCAGTCTCGGCAAATCTAGTTCTTGAGTGGCACCGCTCCAAAGCCCTTGCAAGACATCGACGCCTCAACTTGTTTTGTTTGTCGAAGTTTCCCTGCTGCAGACATTCGGTTCATCATCCACAACCTTTCCTCCTAAAGGATAAATCACCGCAGCAAAACAGCTGATTTGAAGGCTGGCTTGCACTTAATGAGAACGCAACCGCTGGACAAATGGAATGGTCTCGCTTCGCGCCGATTCCATAGGAGGGCGCCGACATAAATATCGAAGATTACTCGCTGCGGCATCTGCGGTTCTGACACACACATGTTGCGATTTGAACGGGGTCCTACGAGTTAACCAGTCCTCGTAAGCCTCGAGATTGTCGGGATCAAAGAAACCCGCGTCGACGACCGTATCGGCGGCGCCCAGTCAGGTGCGTGTCTCTGCCGCAAACCGCCTGTGGTTGGGAAAGATTGGAGCGCTGTCGGTTTGTACTCTCTAACGATCCTTGGTGCTGCAACGCAGATCTAGGACACTACGCCTAGTCCGAAGATATTTCTATTGTTAGCTGTATGTGGTTTCTTGCAAACGGGTGTAGCAGTTGGCGGGACTAATGGCTTCTACCTAATGAGACGTCTCCCGCTTGATCCTTAACCATGTAAGTCGTGTTAAGGTACTAATGTGGCTTCCGTGACGGATCTTTCTATTGCACGCTTCCTTGTCTTATTTGACTACCGTATTGCTAGGCGAGATAAAGAGCGTTGAAGCCGTCACCAGCACCGTAGGTGTCTCTCCGACGGCATCCAGAGTCTGAATTTGCCCCTCAAGCCATGCTTTCCTCCCCTCCAACTTCGTGACATTTACTCGTACGACAATATACTGCCGAGCGCGGGTCGGCGCCTTGTAGTTGATGTCCAAGTTCGCTGTCATCATAACAGTATGAGGTACGGCAGCCAAGCAGCACCTCAGGAAACACTCATCCAGAAGCGTCGCCAGGAATCCGCCATGCGTAACACCAGGATAACCACAGAGTCTGGGGCCAATGTAACAAATCTGGACGTATGACTTCCCCTCCGCCTCAGTCCATGCGTAGGGGGCGGTTTCCACCTTTCCGGGCCCTATGAGGGTTCCGGAGATGAGGTTCTGTGTCTGGGAGTCCCAAAGAGCTCCAGAATACGGCCTGGATTCCAAGAATCCGGCTTGCGTACGCAGCTTCTTCGACAAGCGGATGGTTGTTGATGAAATCATCGTGGGCGTCGGCGCCGACACTGCGGCATATTTGAGGACTAGAAGCACTTGTCACCAACGGGGAGAGAGATATGCCCTTGAATGTCTCACGGGAAGCAAAGGCAGCCATTGTTAACTGGGCTAAGGGTCGCGACAAGTGCTTCTCGTAAGGCGCAAGAGATCAGTACGGAAGAGTTCCATGAAACACGAAGGAAACAATTATCGATTGCCTTGACTCTTGTGGGCAGTGCTTCCCTGCCGATGAGTTGAAGCACTGCTGTAGCCCTAATGCAGACCATCGAGGGGCTCACACTTGGCCTGCCCAAAATAGAAAGTATTGGCCGTGGGCGTGTACACATCAAGTTGACCCCTGGGTGGTGTCGTCGTGGCGCGAAAAAGAGCTGGCTGACTAAGAGCAACCCAGCGAGAGACACCAAAGTGTCCAATTGTCGCAAGAGCCTACAAATGTCTTTTTGGTATTTGTGAGCTAGACTACTTGAACTTCGTTAAAGAAAGGCCGGCTGAGACTCCTCCTGCAGATCTCTTAGAGATCTCGCGCCACATGTTCCTAGGACACGTAGCTTAGGGGGCGACCAGGCTTCATCGCGGCCGCTTTCCGACGCAAACTGCCTGAGAACGCGGCAGGCAATGACTTTCAGCGGACGCTTAAGCTGCTTCTCGCTGAACCCGTGCCCAATCATGGTAACAACTAAGGTCAAGCTTTCAAGTTCCCGGAACTTCCGCACGAACCGGACCCCTTCGTCAAGCGTACTCTCGACCCAGCATGGCCGGAGGCCCCAATTCATGGTCAGATAACGCAACTTTCGGAGCTGCGCAAACTCAAACTCCTTGACTGCATCTGAAGAGAGTTTGTCAGAACACCAGAGAGAGCACCGCTAACAGCGGAACTTACAGCCCCGACAGATATACACTCCGTCTTTTGCCCAATCCAAATATACGCCCCCTACCTGGTTCTCACGGGAATGAACCAGCTGGTATCTCCCTTCCGGGACTTCCCCCAGCCGGGGCTCCCGGATGAACCAGTTCCGCGTCTCTCTGCACGCCTGCAAAACGGGTGGAACTCTTCTCCGAAGAGCATAGCTAAACCTGTCATTGTTCCAAGTGCGATGAGCCGTTGCCGGCTCTTGTAGTGCGTGCTCCCAAATCCGGAGCCGTAACTCGGGAGGTAGCAAAGGGAAGAGGTGGAACTCTGACTGTGGTTCGACGCTATCTGTGCCTGTGTACTGCTGAAGTATGTTATACCAAGCAGAAGCATTGTCGTTTTCTGCTTGTGCTATAGAGGTTGCATATGATGCCATGATGGCTTCAACTGGTAGGACACGGCTTCAACAGAACTGGAAGAAGATTAAGGAGGAAGCAGAGATTGGGGAATCTCCTGGCATCCTTTGTCCATCTTTCCTGGTCGCTTCTTATGTCTTGTGTGTTCGTCCGCGTCGCGGAGAAGTAGCATTGCAAGGGTGTGATGTAATCATGCGCCGGACTCCCAGCTGCGCTTGTCCCTATCGCGCGGTTTGCCAGCAGTTGTTCACCTAGATATTCGCCGCAGAGAAAGTAACCCTAGCCCCTGATCAGTCTCTGCTCAGACTTTCAAGTCGGAATCTATGCGGTTTGCGGGACTCGAGATGATGCGGGGAGACCTCAAGCCAACATCTCGAAACTGGCTCAACACGCACACCCTGCTAGGCTAGAAAATAAGACGCATGTCTAACGATTAGACCTCTACACCTTCTTCAACCGGAAATTTTAGGAGCACCCAATCAGCGCTGGAGGGAGACGATGAGGAAGTGGCGGAGATGATCAAAAGGAGATCATCAATGGGTCACCATCCAACGGCAGTCGAAGGATGGAGGAGGTAACTTGCAGAAGGCGCTTCCGGAGTTAAGGCTCCAACATGGTGAATGCAGATCGAATGGACATTCCCTGTTGACCTGTCAAGATTGAAAGAGACGGAGGGATCCCTTGCGTCTTGGCGGGGTCGTGCCTTTTCTGAGCAGGCATGTCGTGGAATCAATCTATTGTTAGCGCACGTGAGTGCATGCTAACGCGCCTGCACGGCGGTTTGTATGATCATAACCCGTGTCAAACCTTAATTGCGACATGGAACGGGACCTATGAAACGCTGAAAACGTTGCAATTATGATAACCACACCGCTACTTGCAAACGGGGCGCTTTTCAATGGGGCGGCCCCAAGCGAGTGTGCGGGGCCTGAGACGGACGTGGTATAAATGCCGGCCCTAAATTCCATCTGGCAAGCCCCCGATTGGTCAACATATTCAATCGCGACCCGACAGTCTGGAAAGGTCTATAATTGGTGGCTCAGGGGCCTAGCGTACAATTTCGCCTGCAGAGGGTAGCTTCGCCGCTTGTCCAACGTCCACTCCTTCAGCATCGGGGGTGCCCTTTGATCCTGTCCACTCCCTCCATGGCCATTGCGCCTGTATCCGCTTCGGCCACTATGCACGCTTGCCCGTCCTTACCCCTGTCTTGCCCACACCGTCTGGCAGCGCCTGCGCCCCGCTCGGCCAGACACAACCAGTCTTCCGTTGTTCCAACCAATGGGGTCAGAAGGCGCGAAATGTCGCTTTTTGTAACTCATCTCGATGGTTTCTCTCCATCAGTGGCCCAACCGTTACCGTACTTCATGCTGACACTCAAGGCTGCTTGGTTTCTAAGAATACCGCTTGACTCGCCACCCGGGAACTACGTTCGCCAACAAACCCCCAAATGCCCAGTGCCATAGATCTTATGCCTGGGAAACGAAGGATTGACGGAGCAGATACGAGCGTACCAATCGCCATTGCAGATACAAGTTCCACTGTGATTGATTTGGTCACGCAAAGATGTGTTGTTGGCCCCCTATTCACTCCAACCCCGCCGTACGGAATAGTGGCGACGATATTAACCAACTCGTCCTATTAACTAACAGCTGTAATCACAATCGAGATCTTGCCTTCCTTATATAATAGTCTTTCTTCCCCTCCGTTTTGGACTTATCCCTCTTCCACTCCCGCCCTTCAAACTCGCTTGTGACTTCCACCCATTATCTCTACACAACATGGATATCTCACGCATCGTGAACATAAACACGAATCCATCATTAGCAGAGATGCTGCGAGGCATCATCCAAATGCTGAATAATCTGCAAGCAAGTATGGATGGGCTCAACCAAAGGATGCTCAACGTCGAGGCCATTCTTTACATGACCAGGAAAGCCGATATTGAGCCGGTAAGCCTCACGTATCCTATCGCGACCTTTGAATCATGCTGACATGCCTCAACGAATCAGGATCAGCTATCGACCCAAATCGCGACGGGGCACGATTCATGGCTGCTTCAGCCCACCCAAGCCGGTGCCGAGGACGGGATGCAACACGGAGGGGCGTGAGCGTCGGGGCATATTTTGGCGGCAAATGCCTAAGGCTACTTTGCTGTTCTTCTGTTCTACCTTCTACCAAGATAGCTATTGAGTTGGTCTTTGTGACTTTCGGCGTGCGTTCAGTTCGACAACAGAGTGCTCTTGCACACTTTAGGGAGCAACACCCAACGCACAAAGTCTAGCCTCGAACGTATCATCCCCATGCTGCATTCTTGTGATCATAGAGACCCGAGACCTCAGCCATCGCAAACCCTCACGCCTCCCCTGCACTCACACGGTCAGACCTCAGACATATGAGGAAGGTCCGGTAGCCCAGTGGGACGAGCCACTCTGCTGCCAAGGGGCCACGACAAGACCAATCCACCATCCTCCTGCCCCTGTGTGACATGGCTAGGAGGCCGGGTGTCAGAAACATCAATGTTCCATTTATGCGACGCAATGCATCTCCATCTGTTTTACGCTCTCATTTCTTCGCAATACATGAAGTCGTGGATGCGCGGGTCTCGCATTGGTATTATCCCATCCTCCAACCCGCCATTTCTTCGGCGACACACGGTCCTGTGTGGAGGATCTCGTGTTCCGGGACTGTCCCATCTTGCGTTGAGATCATAAGAGAGACGAACTCCGTACTACCAATATTGGTGCTGATGTGACCATCGCAGCTGACGTCCGACGTGTCGGCGGCAAATATGACGCCGAACTCGCCGCCGGTTATATAAGCGCCTGTGGTGTTGTCATGCGGAAGCGTGATCTGACCAAAACCTTTGAGCAAAACAACCCACCTGCAGTAGTTAGCGAAAGGTCTGCCAGCCGCAGGTAAACTCATATGAACTTGCTGATTGTAAGGAGTGTTATGCTGGTCCACATGTCCAGGTGGCATGACAGCCCAGGTTAAGGTAGATACATTGCCGAGGATCGCGACTGAGGCTCCCTTTGTAGCCGAGTCGCTTGATGTGTGAAAGGGCGAATCTACCTCCCAGCACTCCAAGGTTGAGACCCCGTTTGCCGCCCCAATTGCTGTAACATTTAGTCTGAGTTGCGAGTCTGCGAGAGCAGCTAGGAAAGCAAGAATGGGCACGATGAAACGTGTGAGAGACATGGTATAATTATTTGCAGAAATTGAGGCTTTGGCGGTTGGATACGACGAACAGTTTTCTTCTTTCGAGGTGGACTGCGCTTTGGATATTTGTACTGAGACTTAAGTCAGACCCGTGCCATTCTCTTCGTTCCCACGGGCCTTTTAGGAGGATGGCCTCAGCTCAGCCACGGCCCTAGTTTTGCGGGCTACTACAGGCCGGCATTGTTGTTGGCACAGGGAGTGCCAGCACTGCTCTGAGTAAACAGCCATGAGGTACCATAAGATGTGAGGCGGCCTCTCGGCAAGGCTCCAGGGTGAGATCATGGCCTGAGTTGTTCGGATGGTACCTTCTCTGGAGAGCAGTCTTCACCGCCATTCATTATCGTACACAACCCCTGTTACGTAGCATTAGCGAGTAGCGTCACTAACAAACTTGCTGTCTGTTTGCTCTCTATTCTATTAGTGCACTAGGTCAATTTTGCTTAGCGATTTCTCTCACTCAGGGCGGAAGGGCGGCGAAAGCTAAGAATGCGGGGAAGGACCCGACTGGTTGGTTACGCATGGTGATTGGCGAAGGTTGCGCCAAGGCCGACGAGCGCTTGGACGCAAGAGATCGGCCAAAGCATGCAGAAGGATCATGCACAGAAATAGTACGAAGAGATGTGTCTAATGCAACCGAAATCCAGAAATGGTTACTGAGGATCTTACCGTGCAGCCCGATCTCCATGACGAAGGCCCGTAGGGGGTGAACCTTCGTGGACTGTCCCTGAGTTGATGCATTTCGCCTTCCTCCCAGAAGGTGCCAAGGATGGTACCTACAAAAATTCTAAGCCTAGCTGCTACTTGCAACTACAATAACTGCCTGCTGACAGCGGTAAGGCTGTCCTGAAGGGTTCTGACCGCCCGTGATTTATTTGAAGCACAGATTGCATAGTACTGAATGGCCAATTTCCCTGCTTGGGCATATGCAAACGCTACTGGAAGGACGGCTGAGCAGGGCGTCGCAAACTCTGCAGATTTCGGGAATGTTTCGCTCTACACCTTCTATAATTGGGAGATCAACAAAAGGGGGGGGAAGTCTAGAGCACGGATGCAAAGTGGCACTGGACGCGAGCGGCAAAGGAATAGGAGACAAATGTGTCAGTATGACGTACAATACATAAAGGCAGAAATCATGCTACCGATGTGTGGTCGAGTGGGAACCAATTAGCGTACCACATGCCGGGTCAACTGCTATGGGGCGCCGTGTCCTATTTGTAAGCGTTCCGCCTTAGGAATGAGTTCCTTTCCTGGACATCTCGTGCACCCGCGCCAGCTGCAGGACTAGGTCAAGGAGGAGGCTGTCGTAGAACATTGTTCAGCAGTGCCGGAAATGCGTCGATGCTGGCGAGCCTCGGAACACACACGTCCAGAACGGCTTCGCGGATACGTAAGACCGCCGCCCTTACTGGTAGCCTGCAGTTTACTGCTACAGCTTTCGGACCAATGTCTGGACCACAGCTACCACAAACGTCACCTCGACGCTACACTAGGCAGAGAAGTGGTCGCTTGTCATGCTTGCCAGAACGAATGGTACCGCGACGAGCAGCCTACTCTGGAATGCCCCTCGTTGTCTTGGAGAGATAACGGAGAACGTAAGTGGCTCCCCTGGACCGCTCTGCCGCCCTACCAAAGTTCTAACACGTCTCCAGGTAGCGCCAGAGAATGACCCGCGAGCCCTAGACGATGGCTACGATTCGGACTCGAACCCGGACGCAGTTGACATCGACAACTGCATTATCTTGGGAGCGGTTTCTTCAACAACCGCACGTTACGGCCGGGCGGCTCCGCTCATCACGGCGATCCCCAGGCGGACGCTCTACGACGCTTTGCCCCCATTATGAATGGCTTTCACCGCGAGGGATGGGAGTCTCTGCCGGCGGTCAGTGGTGTCCCGGCTGGCCGTAGTGGTCCGCTGCGTTTCGATGCGTACGTGTTTCCGACCTCCTCCGCCCCCCCAGCGCGAAGCTTGGGTAGGTATGGTGATAATACTAATGTGGTGTCTAGTGTTTTCGCAGACTTCATGGTCGATCCTCCGGAGGGTAATGATCCCATCCTTCCACAGAACGTCCTTGTTGTAATGCTTCCGCGACCCCCAGGCGGGGACAACGGCGACGCAGTCTACAGCCAGGAGGCTCTCGATCGAATCATCTCGCAGTTGATTCCACAAAGTTCCAAAGCCCCACCACCAGCATCGGAGGAATCTATCGCGAAATTAGGAAAGAGGAAAGTCGGGATCGAGGACCTGGGTTCAGACGGCAAGGTCGAGTGCGTTATCTGCGTCGAAGAGCTGCATGTGGGCGACGAGGTGACGGTGCTGCCGTGCAAGCACTGGTTCCACGGCGATTGCGTGACACTGTGGCTAAAGGAGCACAATACGTGTCCCATATGTCGGACACCGATTGAGACAGATAGCAGAAATAACCGCCAGGGTGACCAACAGCAGCAGTCTGTGTGAATCCCCCGCTTTCTCACCAAAACTCACCTTCCGCGACTACGCATAACTAGTTCCAGAAAACAGATACAGATATTTGGTGAATTAGAGGTCGAAGTACAGAGCTTAGGAACTATTTTTATAGCAAGGAGGGTTTAATTTTTATCGCGAGCGTGGTCAAGCCTTGAAATTTGGGGTATAATTTCCCCATACAATTGCTAAGAGGGGCGAAATAGGAAACCGGCCAGAAAGTGCGTGTGTTGGTTGTGTACAATGTAACCGGTACAATGGAGGGCGTTTTTCTCCTCCCTAAGCCTCTCCCCTCCCCTTCCCAATATCCCACCGTCCCTTTCTCTTCCCAAGACACCGAACCCCATGATGACGCCCTCCCCCCCACCCCACCGCGAGCCAGCACCGCCATCCCGATACGGTTCCAATGGCCGCGTCGACGCAGTATTGCGGTGTGATGTGATTCGACGAAACGAAGAGGGTGTTGATGTCCCCCCAATCGAACATAGCCGTAGCCCCCTCGTGGAGATGGTGCAGTTCGAAGCTCTAATGTTGTTTTTTCTGCGCGTTCTTGCTGGTATTGTCACAATATGCGCCCCTGGGTTGTTCTGTCGTAGGAAAAAAGAAAAGACAAAATCCCAAAAATGAACCGGTTGTTGTTGTTGTCCTGACACCCTCCATCCCTTTCCCACCCCACGTCCTTCCCTACCCGCAAGCCATTTGCGAACCGGAATCCCAAACTCCTTGAGCCCGGTTGTCCGGCCGTCCGTCAACACCACCTTCTAGAGTAACGCAGTGCAAAGCGCTTCAACCGATGACAGAACCAATAGGAAACAAAGTGTGTTGGGAACAAGATGTAGTAGAAGCACAGACCCCTGATATCCATTTGGAAGAAGCACACCGAGACATGTATTCTCGACCATTGCGAGACTCCAGGTTCGCAGTAGAAGTGTAACTCCAGAGGCCATGGGAATGTGGACGAACCCCAATGCCGTCCGACGCCGAAAGAATACTCTCGTAAGAATGTAAAAGTTGAATAGGAGAGGGAAACCGGAGGGTAGTGATATCAGCGAGACCTCGTCCCGCGGCGGATCGTATTCCGCCTTTTACAACTCTTTGTTAACTAGAGCTGGAGGTGTTGGCATTTGCCTGTTCGTAGAGATCGCAGCATTCTTCAAGGACTGGAGGTGGCAGGGTTAGCTAAGACATGTTGTCTATTCCAGGAATTCTTCTGACTTACTGTCCACGATCCTCTCTTCCCATAGGCCCATTTCATAGTCCACGAGCCCGTGTCTCTCGAGGACATCGGCGAGGTCCACGAGTTGCTTCCCCAGGTTCTTGAGAGCTTCCAGTGTGAGGATGGACTGGGCCTGGCCCAGCTGCTGGTGCGATTCGACCATGTCCTTCTGCCGCTGCAGCAGAGTTAGCCAGGCGTTGTTGAAATCCCTCCACACGCCGATCCTGTCGGGGCGCGCCTATAATCGTCCGCTACTAAGCCTATTATCGCATAGATGTTAGTACATTGTTTCCATGTTGGCCTGCGCCGAAGCAAAGACCTACCAAATCGAGAAACACCGTCTCGCAACAGAGATGACGCGGTCAAAAGTGTGTCGCTGGCATTCGCGAGGTCGCCAGCTCTTATCTCCCGGAATGCTTCCCTGAGGACACTGTCGTAGTGCGCAAATGTCTCCGAAGGGTCCTCCTCGACAGGTACAGCCTGTTGTTGCTCCTCGATGCTGCCCATCGCTGCCGTGGTACTCGTCTGCGGTGTCATGTTCATCGCGATGTCTGCATAGCTCTGCAAATGGTCAGGCTGCTGATAACCACGGCCTGCGATACGCTCGACGGCGGCGGCTGGGCCTGTGCCTGCAGCGTCGTCGCTGCGCTGGAGACACCGGTCGTTCCACTCTGGTAGTACACGCCCGGGCTCGTCAGGGTAGATGCAGTAGGTGCAGACTGCCGCGGGTACTGCGGGCTTGTATTGTACACCTGCGGGTTATGCGCGGTGCTTGCTGCTTGTGGCACGTTGTACATGATGCCTGCTGTGGGATGCTGGCCGTATCCGCCGACCCAGTAGCTCCTTGCTTGTCTCGCATCCTGCTGTCCATAGCCAGCGAAAATTTTGGTGTAGCCCACAGACCCTGAGGTATGTTGGACGTAGCGTAGGGAACCCCTTCGAGCCTTGGTAACATGGGTCGATGTAGGCAGTCGAAGAGTCAAGGTCCCGCTGTCCGATAGCCGCCGTCGACGTGGTTAGAGGTGCGGCTTGTTGGTAGCTGTCTATTGAGCCTCCTTGGTTTCCATCCTGATCGACGCTGGTGCAGCTGCTGCCCTTGATGTTGGAACGGATGCTGTTGCGGCTGCTGTTGCTGAGATGGGTGCCGTTGCCGTTGCCCCGCCCGAGGGTGCATCCCTTGCACATAGGGGTAGTTAGGAGGCAGGGGCGGTTCATCTGGCCTCCTGGGATGGCGGCCGCCGTCCATACCCTAACAGAGGGAGAAGGCTGCTGAAACTTCCGTCGCCGGTCCGACTGATGCTTCCGGGGGAGGACGAATCGTTGATGGTACGACAGGACCGTGCTGTTGTCCTGGGTTCAAGTCGCAGAGACTCAGGGCTGGAAAGGGCGGCTACTCTCTGGTAGCGTTCGTCTCGTTCATCGCACGGCTATAGAGGCGAAGTCCCGTCGTGCTAGCGTACGATCTCGCAAGGGGGCCGAGGTCTTTGGCTATGAGGCTCTTTTCGCCAGTTACAACGCTGGAAGGTTCAGGTAGCAGGACTGCTTGTCCCATTTGTGTCGTCGTCGTAGGGGCATGGATGGAAACCGCTATAGATGTAGCTGGCACAGCCCAACGAAACGTGGAGGGGTTAAGGGTATGCACGAAGGAAGAGAGGGAAGGTACGGACAGAGATTAACGAACAGCCTTGTTCTTCAAAATAAACACCGAATGTGCGCTCGAGTCGCTGACGAGCGCCAAGAAAGCCGGCGCTGGATGATACGTAGCACCACTTCGAGGTTGGCTTATAAATGAACGAATGGGAATCGGGCGATCAGCCCCGACTACCTCCGCACGGCAAATGTGCGAGTACACAGTGCGAGCAGCCATTGTTCGACTGCTCACGAACAGCCATCCACTACTGTGTAAATCCTTGGAAACCACATAGATCGCCCCACAGGGGTCTGTACGAGCGATTCAGGACGGCCGACAATGGCAATGCGGCTTGTGCGAAGGATCGGCCTCGCTTTGCCAAGATCATCAGGCACTTGCGTTAACGCAACGGCGGGGGTGAACGTACATGTCATCGGTATCGGGGATGTTCCCGGTAGGTGCTTGGCACTCGCTTACTTTCTCAACGACTACCTCAACCTCTGAAAAGCGACTAGAGCCGTCACAAGGCTGGGTCACTGGCAATGATCAGCGTAAAAGTTACAATGGAGGGCGGATGCTAATGCGCGACAATCGGCGCAACAACCCCACGCCACGCAGCCCTGACTGAGGTCAGCCAGCCAAGGGACATGGCGTGAGTCTGTGGCCTACCAATCCCGAGCCGCCGGGTTGAGCCCACCCACATTTTTGCTCCGGTTAGGAGTTGTGCCACCGTGCGGCGTGACGCGGCTCCTGCATGGCTGCGTGGAGAGGGTTCGCGCCAGATTCATCACACTCAACTCCGACACTTGGACCTCGCCATGGTCGAAACGGTAGCTACGGAGACGGCCAGCAAAGCGGCTTCTCTATCTGCAGAAATGAGCGCATACTCTTGGGGAACTCCACGCAGGATATCTCTGATAACCACTTGGCTTGTCACGGAACTCCGCATAATGGGCAGTATGCCTGCAACGAGGACTATCACATGTGCCCGGAGAAGCTGCTACTGCTATTATCGGCCTTGCCCACATCTCGAATATTCCCGTGGTATTGTGGTATAGAGCTTTGTCTTTGGTCGTCTAATATTGGTCTGAGGAGTAGAACGAATGGCAGACAGAAGAAGAGGTTGAATACGAAGACAGTGTGGAGCGTGGGCTGGGCCGAGTAGTAATTATAAGGTGTAATACAGTGACAATCTGGCCCTTGCTGTGAAATAGCTGTAGGACCGCCAAATGGGTGGCGTGCCCGCTGCAGGAAGGGAGGGCTGTTAGGTCTAGGGTACCGACTTATACGACTACATGCACACGCACACAGAAGCCTTAGGATCGTGGTAGTCACCATCTGGGAGGTTCTGGTCAAGGACCGACTTCAAGCGCGGTACCGAAATGACTTTGTGCGGTATTTTCTGCGGTTCCATAACAGACGGCGACTGGGTGAGAAGACGCTTTGCGTCGAGTTTTTCGTTGCGTTTCACGCAGACTTACGGATTAGGTCCTTTGTAAAGAGATTCCTAGCGCATAGGCACTTTGGCGGCTGAATAACGCCTCGTTCTGTAGGGCTCCTTTCTTAAGGAACGACCAAGTGTTCCCCCTCGATTTCGGTGAGGACTGACAAGGGACACTTTGAGAGGGGGCGTCGCACCTCCCTGAATAAGAGTGTGGTCCGTGCACTGAGGCTCTGGCGGACAATGGCGAACCATCTCGAAGGAAAAAAGACACCGTACTTTTTGTACTTGACCTACCTCAGAAGGCAACCGCTCCACAGTTACACTGGTTCGCCCGACAAAAAGGCTCTCCAGGCCATGCCATCAACATAATATGTCTGGGTTCCAGACTTCGGGTCCAACATTGATCTCATCTATCACTTGCTTTCGATACCCGTTGTCTACTTAAACTCTTAAAAGCCTTCCGCATATTCAGTCTTGTCGGAACATTAACTCCGATTACTAGGTCGGCGATTCGGCTTGCGGCAATTCCCGACCATCCATTTTGGGCATCTCAGAGCTGAGCTCATTGCCTTTTGGACAGTCGCACATATCCCTTCGAGTATCTGTTACTCGGGACTCGTCGGTAGAGAATGGCGGAGAACATCGAAAAAAACTTCAATAGCTGGTTAAGAAAATTGTCTCGACGAACCAGTCGGCAACAAACCCCTGGTTCCCTCATCCGATGCCCAGTTTGCGGCAATGAAATCCAGAATGCCACCGAAGCAACCCTTGACAAGCATATCCGGACGGACCACCCTGATTTGATCTCGAAGGTGGGATGAGGAGAATGAAGACACCGGGACAGATAGATTCATGGACACATGATGGAGCTTTCCCAAATTATGAGCTTCAACTTGACCGTGTTTCCGAGGACTCAAAGAATCACAGTCCCTTATCTATGTACTGGTTATGTGTGTTCTGGCTAAAATGGTCATTGAGTTGTTTTTTTTACGCTGCTATCACTTCTGTTCTCCTGTTGGATCTGCTCGGCAAGCCTGGTCGCTTTTTGTAGCAGCTCTTCCATCCGGTCTAGATCGCCCTGACAATTGCCACTACTCAACACCTTCTGCGCACCATGTCCACAAAGCTTTATCAAAGTCTCCAAGAGGCGTTGAATCTCGGATATCCGATAATCAGGTTCCGACGCCTTAACAATTGCCTCCAACCCCCGGGTGTTCCTGTCGTGCTTGCCATGTGAAGTAGCCAACAGATCCTCTGCTGATGCTTCCCTGTGCGGTCCTCATCCTACTTCTTCTCTCTCCTCGTTGTTTCCCTCTATTGCAATTTTCCAACATCGAATCCATATGGGCTTTTAGGTAGTGATATCACCTCTGGAGCTGCACTACAACAGTATTGGTTTACACCGATCCTGGACCGTGGCCCTCAGTGTGTGCCGCTTGCCTCGTTGACCGTCGAGGCACCAGTGCGACTACCATGGGTATTGATCTGCTCTTGGAAAGGTGAAGATGTGGAAGATTAGCTTCAGTGGTTATGGTGACGAGTATCATGTTCCTGCCCCTCTGGATGGCCACTCTGTGGGACACTCTTGTCCCGTTTTCCCAACGAGGCCTTCGAGACTCGCTGTTTCCTATGAGGACTAGGAGAGCCTCTCAGAAACAGGTGGCCAATAAGATGGATCTGGAGTTTTTCCTGCATATCGGCGTGGAAAATCCGGTCCGGTCAATTATCGAGCGCATCGCGCGAGAAGATGCGGTCAAGGACGAGTTCGACGTGGGGCGCGGCATTGACTTCGACGACCTCCCGAATGCGATAAGCGATGTTGCCGTGGAGGTTGTGGACCGACGCGCCATATTCCAAGGGAATGATCCTACCACTACAGAGCTCGAGAAATCCTCCATCTGTAAATTGAGAGCGAGCGACATTAAAATGAATGATGGTGGCGAAACAAGAGATATAGAGATTGACCCGGAACATGATGCGTTGGAGAGGTTCAAAAACGCGTCGAGTAAGGTAGACGGACCCCCTTTCGCGATGGGTCCAGTGACCCGTCATGATGGAGTAGAGCACCGACTCGCTGGGGACTTTGACTGTTGATCTTCAACTATCGCCGTAGCCTGACTCTTGCATTCGATGTCTCTCAACCCCTTGATTCCCTCGACATTTGCTTCTCGTTTCCACATTCTCCCTTTGCGTCTTTGCCCGTCTGTCCTCCTAATTGCTTGAGCCCATCAACCATTTGCAATGGTCCCAGTAAGACTAAGACGCACATAGACAACCAGGACGGACCATCGCTGCGACGACTTTAGGCACGGTCGCGTCCAACAGGAGGTTGCTGGTCAGGTTGCGAACTAACGGTGGTTCGGTGTATGCGATTGCCTCACCAGATGGAGGTGGGACACAATCCAACTGGGAACTCAAGCCGAGCTCTAGAACGGCATGACTTCAAGAAAGACGCGAGGCAGCCACCAGGCACAGACGTCTTTCAAGTGGCGATTGTGGCATAAAGTGCCTCATCGAGGCTGACTTGAGGGTGTTGGTGCCCTGGCCAATGGGCTGCTCCGGCTTCTGGGTAAAGCGCTGTGATGGTCGGAGCTGGGTCGGCAAGGGGGGTGGCCGCCTTCCCACCGCAGGCCGTGACCCTGAGTCTACTTTGCAGACCGCCAGTCGGGAAGTGGGCCGTAGGAGATGTACTGCTAGGAGGACAGGTTGCTGTCTGCCTTGCAATTTATGCAGTGACCTGGGAGCGCCAGACATGTAGGGCAAGCCCCTGATGCCTGACGTGCCAATTGTGTGCCAGAGGAGTTTTGCATACCGTCATCCAAAGCTGAGGCCTCCCTTGTGGTCCTGGACTTTATATAAGAGCAAGTCGTCCCCGAGGACTGCTCGCTACCAACTCTCCTCCACCATACAGTTTTCTAAACAAATGAGTCGGACCGCGAAATCCCACACGGGGTTTGACCTGGACCAAAGGCAAGCGCACGCTGCCACCTTGCCCCTCACGTCCCAGGTCGCCAGACAAGCATTCACCAACGAACAAGACCATCCAGCATCGATCATGGCGTCCCAAGGTCACGCTTCACTTGGGTCTGATCGTCGCCCGCCAATGCGGTTGGGGAAACGGGAGGCAGAGGGCCCCCTACATGCCGCAAGTATGTAAGTCCGACGTTCGCCACATGGCCATGGTTGCAGCTTACAGTGACAGGCAAACGCCGTTACATCAGAGAAGGATCATCACAGATAACGTCGGAAGAAGGTCGAAACAAGCTCGGTCACCTGAGATTGTACATACGTCGGAGTGTGGGACCTGGCGATATGGTTGAATCGCAGGCGCATATTGCCGCAACGGTTTCGGCAGGTACTGCCGAGGCCATCAGACAGCGGTTGTCCAAGGAAGGATTGGGCCTGGATGTTACCCTCTCTGCACCATTCTGGAGAGCCGACAAGGTGTTTGTCCGTTGTGGCGTCGAGATACCGCCCTCCCTTGAAGAGACGAGCTTCCGGATATTCTCGGCCGTCATGAGCGTTGCAAACGTGTGCAGAAAGAACCCACCGAGAATGCGTCCGTCTGAGGAAGAAGCAGATGATGATGACGACGAGGATGGAGAGAAGCATTGGGAAAGTGAGGAAGGAGATGTGAACGAGGGGAGTGACGAACAGGCAGACGGACTCGGAATTTGGGATACCTAACCCTGTTTCCTTTGTCGCTTTTGAGTTCGACGGTTTTCACGTTGCTTGTGCGATCTAACTAGCGCTGAGATAATTGATAGATGCGCTTCCGGCTTTTTAAAGCTTGTGACGTCCTATCAGATGTAGGAAAAAGTCGGCCGAGCATTCCAGTTTCTTAGTAGATTCCATTGTTCAGGTGACGCACCATCGTTATTCCGTCCGCTCCTAGGTTGAACTGTGGCCGTGCAAGTATATCCATGGGCAGCTTCCACGACGAAAGCTTGGCAGGAACTCTGTCTGTGTCATCATCGTAGAATAATTTTCGCCCCGAATTGTTGACCCAAGCCATGGGGTTGAGGCCTCGATGTGCGGCGTCCTGTCAGAGGCGTGGATGACCTCACCCTCCTCAGCGCATTCAATGTTTCGGGGTGCTTGTTGATGAGCATGTGCCATGCCGCAATCTGCAGGGATACCCATGTCCCTAACCCGACAAGCCAAGTGCAGATCGATCGTGCAGGCAGCCCGTGTTCCTTCATCAAGCAGGCTCATCAATTTCCCACGAGCTTGAGGTAATCCATGCTACGGGTGCTCCAAGTAAGAGACTGTGAAATCTCCTCAACCCCGACTGAATTCGCGAGGGCCTATTCGACACGAGCCTTTTGCCGTCTTGATTGGACTTTTTGCACCGTCTCGATCAGGTAGTGGTTGTACGCCTCCCGCATCGGATGTTGGAGGGGCCTTAGGTGACGTCAAGGTGGGATGAGGGTTGTTAATGGACGCCAGTCACACCTCGTTATACAACAGTCGAGGCCTTATTAAACTCGTCAATCATTGACTCCAAGCTAGCCTAATCTATGTAAGACAGTTACCGCTCAGTTCGCTGACGCTGCTCTAGCAAAAGAAATTAACTCCTCCTGTGACATTGGTGAGATAGCCGAGCTGCGCAGTTCCTCTGAGATTTCAAGCTCAGCCGCATTGCCAGGAAACCTTACTGGGCGCGTACCACCAGGTATGTCTTCTGGATCCTTGAGTTTGAAAACTGCGCATTAGATATATCCTCACCCTTGTATTCCCGGTAGGTTATTTTCAGCTCTCTAAACCGCGCGGCCCACACCCGCTTATCCTCGTATGTATACGTCCCATCCGCTTCTGCGGTTTGACCCTCCTGAGCATCAAGCTTGACAGAACCCTGGTCGAGTAGCGCTGCAAAGGCAAAGCCGTAGCCGGCTCAGGTGCAGGATTGTTGGCTTTGGCACTCGTGGTGATTGAGGTATTCCGTGCGCTCTTGACCTCGCCTTCTGAAATGAGCTGGACACCAGTGACCATCCAGATTTGAGGATGGCGTGAATCGCCAAGTGAACGACCACTGACGTCCCAGTACTTCTTCCCGACTTCGAGCGTATTGTTAAGCCAGGAGACTGCCTCTTTCGATGCCAGAACAGAATACTTGAAGAAGTCTGTTGAACTGTGTACAGCCGTCAGTATACGGGAAGAGTGTGAGATGGAAGGCAAGAGAAGCGCCTCGACCCTAATGACTTGATACCGATGACCAATTATAGACCGCTGAAAGGGTGAGAACAGAAGACACGGAACAACGGCACCATAGGTGGTACGGAGTATGAAGCCGAAGCATGAAGTGTGCGGCCAACCTACTTCCAACTTCTTGACGTACTGGCAGCTGACCACTACCTCGTGTAAGCGGGGAAACCACCAGAGAGTGCCGGTCCTGCCGTGCCACGCAGTAGAAGGAATGGATCATGTGCGGTGAATGATTGACTGCATTTATCTCCAGCGTATTGGTCAAGACGCGGACAATTACTTTGTCCAAACTGCATGAAAATGTGACAGCAGAGGTTGCTCACTGGAGTCCACTTTTCAGCGCGCTTAGTGTTGACGGAGCGAGCGTATTGATCCATATATGGACAAGCTCCGAGAGAGAAGTGTAGGTGTCTCAAATTTATTATATGGACGGGAAAGCGCAGGACGGAGACCAGTGTGCGATGCCGATACCGAATAGGCGTGGATATCTCTCCTTCACGGACCATCCACCAGTCAAGAATCTTGCGCTCGTCGAGAGATTGAGGGGCTGGTGGCTGAGCGAGGTAATCCTGTACTTTATCCGGCTCATCATCGCTCCCCAGATTGAGTAGGAAGTTAAACGCGGGCAGCGAGCGGTTAGCCGTCTCGGCAGAAGCCTCGGTATCCTCCCCAGTGCTATTTTGCGTTGTGTCAGGACATCTGCGGTTGTAGAGATCGCGGAAGCGCGCGAGTATGAGGCTGCTCCTGTCGATGGATAGATTCCTAACGATCCATCGCATCTTCAACCGCGGGTCCGATGCCATTGAAGCCCAGCCCGCGTGGCTATCGTGGAAATGGGACGTGTTTCATTGGATGCTCCTCGTCATGGAAACGCAGACGAGCTGAGGGTGCATAGCTATTGTCATTCGACGGAGCCTTCGATCATTCACGCCCCGAATCCGGCGTCATACTCGACAGCTCCCGCTGGCGACCGTATACAGACAACCCTTGCCGGTGCCTTCCTTCAAGGAAATCGTTCTCCGACCTTCACAGAACCCTCGAATGTTGCTGTCCCCGATCTAACCGTACGCTCGACCACCCCCCCTGGCGAACATGAACAGTCAACCATTTCCGAAACCCTCCCTCCCAGACAGGATCTTCCTACCCAGATATCATGGTCAGAGAGACAGTCACCTCCGAGTACAGGGTCACCAATAGCAGATACTGTGGGCGATGGATATGCCGTCAACGCTCCAGCTGCAGTAACGTCAATTCCGGAGCACCCCGTCCAAGGTGACATCGTCTCGACTCGGAAACCGTCCAGGAACACGCGGAGAATAAGCCACCCGAAAAGCCCATCGCCATGGGTTCCCGTTGATTGACACAGTTTCCATCACTCGATCCATGCTGCTGGAAGACATGGAAGAACGCCAGAAAGCGCAGGGCCAGGCTGCCTGGGGATTGAGGGGTGCCAATGTCCATCGGCTAGACACCAATAAGCTTCGTACGCATTACTGAGGCGCATTGTGGAAGGGGATGGATTGGTATGGCCTCAGGTGTTTGGAGAAGTTACCCTGAGGTGGCAAATTTCACAGGATTTCATCAACTCCGTTCGATGGGCAACTGCTAGGCTAAGCTGAACGTCGATGGACGTATTCAATCGAAGGTTGATGGACTCCAAAAATTACGACGTCAGTCGTAATGCACAGCCTTCTGCCACTCATATCCTTTCCTCTTCCTGTGTTATAGTATTCCCCTTCGATATAGACCGCCCCATCGTTGCCGTCGAAGTCTACAATGACGCCGATATAGTTGGACTCGGTGGTGTCAATCAGCATCCGGAATCCCAATCCGAGGTGGACTACTACGATGGCTGCTGGCTGGATCCGTCCCATCCACTAGGGGGTGTGTCTTTTTCCGCACCCCTAAGGACGGACCGGACCATTGAAACAGCGGACACGCCGCAAACTCCCGTCGAAGGAGGGAATGGTGCGGGTATGAGACATAGCCAAGACTTGGAGGTCGTGAAATGTTCGACGAGTAGCAGGCTCGGGGCCCAGATGAATCAGAAGAGCAAGACGCAGAGCGAAGTACGAAGCAAGGTGCAGAAGAGAAAGGTGCAGAACAACAAGGGGAAGAGGAGAAAAGTCTAAGGTCGGCGGTCTGCGAGACGCGCTTCTTTACTTCATTGCTTCGGCTCGACTGCACCAGCCGTCCCGACCCACGCGAGATCGCGAGATACAGATTGGAGATTGACAACATTATTCGGCTGGCCCGACGTGGGGTTGACTCGCAATACTTCGATGGTCATCCCAGACGGTGCTCCTATCCGAAAATTACTACGACCGCTGCCCCCCTGGTCGCGATATCTGCAGCGCCCGACCATTCCTTCGACCCCTTCTCGCCACCACGCCGCAGTGGTGCATTCTAACTTTCCTTGGCTTCGGCCTACTGCATCTTGATCACGGCATAGGCGGGGGTTGGTAGCCGGTTTCTTTTCTTTCCTGTTTCTTTGTTCTTTGGTTTCACTATGCGGCTTTCGGTGGCGGGTGGTCCGGCATAATGGTGGTGTTATAATCCCTGGCTCCGGCCTATGAATAACTGTGGGCCTTGGGCAGTCGTGAGGACGTGGTGGCGGCATATCCCGTGGTTACGACCGAGACATTTGCAACGTTAGCTATTGCTATTTATCATGTCTTGAGCACTATTATACTCTACTCAACTGCAACTTTAATCATGTTGTTATTGCTATACCTATTATGGAGAGGGGAGTGCAAGCTGACGGTAACACTTCTAACTTGCGCCAGTTCTAGTGTAACTGGTAGTGACGGGTTTGTAAAAGCGGCCCGTCCCTTACTTTCTAGAACTAGGCTAGAGGTCATGTACTAGACGTCTAAAGCTTGTTTCGACAACAGTTCTTACCCCTTATTCCAGAGGTGCAAGTAACTATTTAAATTGACGAAATAATAAGAACAATCGGTTGAATTAACTCTTTTATAGTGGTATCGACAAAGAAGAATAGGCGTCTTGATGGTTTATACTAGTCTCTATCTTATACTCTATCGGAGGGGTTTTGGATAACAACATGATCTACTCTAGCATCCCCTCTCTGCGGTTAACTTGCTGCTAAATCTTTTCCTTCAGGTCCCCATTCAACCGCCAGTTCTCTATCATATCTGCTTGATGCCTGCTGCCTTGCGTGCCTTGCCTAAGCACTCGCCTTCGTTTGTTGCACCTCTCCCACACGCCCGCCCACGCCCTCCCACGCCCTCCCAGACGCCCTCTCTTCCCTTGCAAGCTCGGTCACACTTCCCATCTCACGCGCCAGCTACATATACAGGCTCTTTCATCTTGTCTAGATACCCTCCTCATTTCTTTCTCTTTCCCAACGCGTCCTTTCTTGTGGCGAGGTTCGGTTGTCCATCTGCAGTTGACGAACTTGACGTGCCGCAGTACCAGGATAGAGAGACTGTTCCGCCGTCTCTCCGTCCTCATTCTACCATCAGCGCTCTTGTCAGTTCCATCTCCATCGTCTCTAGTAAGCTGTTCGCGGTGGCGTCCTTCACACACCCTGCGTTCGCATTGCTAACACCATTCAGGCTGGGCCTCCCGTCGTCCTCGAAGCAGGATCCCACGATGGAGACTTCGTCGACGATCATCCGTGGCTACGGCCGACTGCCTCCAGAGCTACGAATCGCCATCTGGACGGCTGCTGATACCGACGATGAGGTTCTCGCCATATTCCTCTGCGGACATCAAGTGCGGGTTGTTTGCCCACATCCACACCGCCTCATTGATCGATGGAGCAGGGCCCAATACATGCTGTACCACCACGATGAGCTGTGTTTGCACGGTCCCGCCCCGTTCGTGTCCTTTGCCGCCGACATCTTCAACTTTCTCGAGGGCAACTTGACCAAAACACGGGGTCTGGGGGTGCGCTGCGACCACATGCGGCGCATTATGTTGCCCGGGGATGCTTCTAGTGCCGACCTGCTGTGGGTTCATTACGACTCTGCTTGTCTGGAGCTTTTCCTCTTGGTCGCCGACTGGCCGGCTTGCCAGCCGCCGCCACCAGCTAGCGAATTTGTCGTTCACCGACGCCACCATGGCGATGACGGCTGTATATGCAGCGGTGCGTCACTTGTGTGCTTTTTGCCGGTAGTGGAACGAGGGCTCTCCGCTTGGCAGTTGACCTTCCACAACTCTGTGCAATATATCGGAAGCTTTGAGGCATTCCGTCGGAGCGATTACCCGATGTACCGGCTGGTACGGGACCAGTTAGCTTAGGAGCTTCGGCCACGGGCTACATCACTTCATCGAATCATCACGCAGACACCAATTCCAGTTTTCAGTCAATAACTAACTTCAGCTCGGACTGGGGCTCATATCCGGCGGCTAACGAGAGCGCCTCACCTGGTATGAAGCTCACCTCCCTGGCGACATCTGGATACAGGGCTTCTCCCCTGCGGGGAGTCTACGATCCACGCACCAAGGGACAGTACGCAACGTCTCCTAACGGACTCCTTTCATCAGACGCACATCTCACCTCTCAATACCAACCTCGGAACGGCTACAGCCAAACCGCGATTTCAGGATCACAGCAGCAGCTGGAACTGGGATGGCTATACAGTACTACAGAGCCGGAATTTCAAGATTACAGCAGCAGCTGGAACTGGGGATGGCTATGGTCTAAATGCTCCGGGATCATTCGACGTGGGCTGTATTCCAGGCGCAGGATCGGTGAATACAGCTCGGGACGGCGCCGGAAGAGTCCGGACGTAATAGACGGTAACCACCCCCGGATGCCATCTCAGCGCTGCCTCAGATATCCACCCGACCACGATGCTCAGTTCACCTCAAATCTCGCAACAACACTATTGTCTGGAATTAGCAGCTGACTACAGCGAGCCGCGCCGCCTGGCTGAACCTCCCGTCGTACCTTCCAACTTTCCCGCGGCCGGGATTTCTGCACACATGTCGGTCAATAACTCTTTCTCTTTCTGGGAGCACCAACAATCGCATGTCACTCTGACAGAGCCGGACCTTATCGCGATTTAACTAACATATTCTGTACTAGCTCGCCCTGGACCTCGCAGCTACCTGGCCGAGAAATGACACTTGGCCCGCATCCGACGAGTAACTCCTCTACGCCAACCACGGAATGCTGGAACACATAACCATAGACGGCTCTGGACGCACCGAGACCCAAAAGACGGAGAACGCTCCAGGACAGAACCCTAACGCTGCGTCAGCTTTTCCGCTGCCACAGGTCTTGGCAAAAGATTGAGCTCCTGGCATCGCATATCGTGGGCAGCATGCTTGATGCTCGATCAATCTTCTCCTGTTCTTTCCTTGTTTGCTGTGTCATCTCTCATCGAAGAAGTAGTGCGTTTCAAGTACTGTTTCGGATTGCTTAAATCTGACGTGTCCTGGCCATGATCCCAAGATAGCTTCCGCTAGAAAAGCAGGCAGACTGTCTGAGACAAGAGGGCGGAGAGCATGGTCAAGGAAGTCACGGTCACCACGAAGACATGCTGAAGAACCGCACACTCAACTACAGAAGAAGACCAGCAGAATACAAGGAAAATACTGCCGTGAGAAGATCTATTCAGGGAGACGGCGCAACAAAGAGTAGCCTATAAATGCTCGCCACGAGTCTGTGACCAAATACATTGAGAAATCCCTTCCTTAAGGGTGAAAGAAAACAATCAATGACAACTAGCAGCGAGCTGATAAGCAGCTAAAGAAGTAATCGCATGCAAAGACATTTCTGAAGCCGTAAGAACTAGAGATGACCATGATAAACTCGACGCCTGGGGACCCTCCGAGGAACGGGCAACTGCTCTCAATCTTCTGCT
Source organism: Coniochaeta sp. 2T2.1 (assembly GCA_009194965.1). Classification (NCBI taxonomy): domain Eukaryota; kingdom Fungi; phylum Ascomycota; class Sordariomycetes; order Coniochaetales; family Coniochaetaceae; genus Coniochaeta; species Coniochaeta sp. 2T2.1. Next base: position 113,569 of record VSMA01000043.1, read on the forward strand.
CTGTGCTCCAGAGCCTCGACTGGCTTCCCGAAGGCCCAGCGGCGCTCTGGCCCGCGTACAGGGTGGGTCGGGTGGCCTGCGATGGCGGCGGCGGCGGTCCTACCACTGCTCCGTTCAAGGCTGCTCCAGGTCCTTCGTCCGCAAAGATCTCTTACGTTGTCAGGCGTACCGGCAGTCTTGGCCCAGTCTCCACACGCAGCCGGAGACGGGAGGTCTTCCAAACGATTGTTGACCGCCGGCCGTTCCATGCGTTTGCACTCGAGGTGCCTCGATTTGCATTTACCGCAAGGATCGTTTTCGTCGCATCTCGTTTTCGAAGATCGGCAACTGAGGCACGCCTATTTGCTCGTCAGTCACGTCGGAGCATGTCGACGCTGTAAATTGACTGACATACTGACATTGGTTACCCTAGTGCGAGGACGTATCTTCTTTGGCGGCACCCAAGAGATGGGAAGCGTCCACCCGGGTGAAGTTGCGCTGTTTCCGTGCGTTTGGTATGGGTTCGCGCCAAAAGTCGGTACCGCACTTTGGCCATGTTCTCCCTGATAATCAACAGGGCAGAGAACGGGGTTTTCTAATTCCCCCTTCGAAGTTGTCCGTACAGCCACGCCCGGTGGCGCACCTCCCTGATCATATGGTTGATGTGGTAGTCCGCCTCTGAACAACGGCTGGCCGACAGATGTAGTGTCCGTTGTGGTGGCCATTTCGAGGTACGCCGGTCTTTCGTGGGAAGCACCTTGATCCGGCACACAGTGCGAATCCTTTGTGGGCAGGGACATCGTTACGTGTGCGAACTGGGATACGGGATGCGGAGACTACGCGAGATAAGAACGCATAGATGCGTACGATCGAAAGGTGCTTCCAAGGAGTGTCCTCGCAGCGTGAAAGTAAAGAGATGGAGGGAATGGCAGTGGTTTAATCACTCTTGGAACCACATTCGACGGAGCTGAGAGACTATGCACTACATATGCAAGTCTACATAAGAGCTCAGCCAGAGAGGCGTGTGGAGGGCATCATGTCACCATGCTATCCCTCTCAGATCGGCCCAATCGGTTGGGGAGCGTGCGCACCCCAGCCCATTGGGACTAGCGCACCCTCCGGCATGCCAACATGTATCATTAAATATTGAATGATCGAATAAACCCGTGCGGAACTTATCCCTAAAATATGAAAAATATGTACCTTGACTCTTGATCTGAGGACATGCACCTGAAGGATCGGTCACGTGAGTGTATCACCTGCAAGGCAACACGATCGCCTGCAAGCCATATCCGGTTGCCTTATCCACCTGTTCACTTTGTGCACTTTGTGCAAATGTCTAAGGACAAGCAGCGACCCCGGTGGGTCGCATTATGGTTCGCAAAACCCGACGCTGCGCAGGCGCCGAAAGTGGGGATGCACACAAGATGCAAAAAGCGTTGAGTCCTCGCTCGAAAGCAGTGATCTTCGAGTTGCCTGGCAGATTATGAGCTTTTCGAGGGCGGCAGGGCCTCGCTTCGATTCCAAATAAATACAGGAGTGTGGTCCAATAGAGGGGCTAGTTGCACGCTAAGACGGATGCACCCAATAGAATCCACGCACTAATGCACAAAACCGCACCTCAACTGGTAGCGTCACACTGTGTGACGTGCCTTTATCCAGTCGGATACGGGCCGGCGCCGGGGCGGGGTGAATACTGTGTCCTTGCTCATGGCTAACGGTTACTGGCATTGTTCCTCCTCACAACCAATAGGAGGAGCGGGATAGCTGGGTTGCGGTGGTCCAACAATATCTATCACAGTTGAACTCCGAGACGGCAGTTGAAAACATGTTCCGTCAAGTGGACTGCCGATCTCGGAGTGGCTAATGTGGCGAAGGAATGAGCATCTTAAATACGCTGCAACCCCGCTCGATATGGCTGTCTTCGCTGAAAGTCATTGCCTCACTATGTCCGACAGGTTCGACTTCATCGTTGTTGGGGGAGGCGTTCTGGGGGCATCCTCAGTACTCGCAGTGAAAGAAGCACTGCCGGACGCTAAAATCGTCTGGTACACCGGAACGAAGGAACATACCGCCTCCAACGACTTCATGAAGATCATCCGCGATGTGTATCCCGACGAGTTGACAGCACAATTTGCGAACCGCGCTCTGCGGACATGGACTACAGACGACCTCTACCGACGAAACTTCCATAATCCGGGATGGATAAGGGTACTCAGCGACAACGAGACGGTCAATACAGCTGACACATTGTTGACAACCGCGGAAATGGTCCGCCGAGTGGGGTGCACCAAACCTCCCATACTTAACGAGAATGAGAAGCTCTATCTGAATCCCACCGTTGGTTATGCGGACTCTGCCCAAGCAGTGGATGATGTGGCCGAGATGGTCGAAGAACGGGGTGTGAAGGTGATCAGGAAGAATGTCACGAGTTTCTTAGTCGACGGCGGTGAATGCTTGGGGGTACAAGTCGAAGGTACTGACGTCTTAGGGTACCATACGATTAGTTCTGTCGGTGCCTGGACCCCTGCGCTGCTCAAAAGCTCGAATATCAATTTCCCTCCAGACTTGTTTAAGGCCAGTGGGGTTAGTGTCGGTATTCTTGATCTGAGGGATGAAGAATTCGAGGAATTGAAGGATATGCCAATCTTGGTTACCGACATCGGTATGCATTGGTCTACATCCCTCGTTCAAGATCATGCATCACTGACGTCATTGTTAGGGGAAGTGATGCTGTCTCACAAGAAAAAGGTTCTTAAGATGACAACTACCAAGACCTTCATGCTTAACGATCCGGATCGACTTCCTAAGGCCGATACTTGCTATAATCGAAAGGTGCTGGAGAAAGTGCTTCCGCAGTTCGAGGGGAGAGAGCTCCGATCCTTTACCTGCCCGTAGGTTTCCCTGGCTTGCCGGTAGTTGTGGATGGAGAAGCTTACCATCAATGCAGCGATCTCTTAACGCCAAACCAGGATCCTGTCATAGACCATGTTCCTGGTGCACAGGGTCTCGTTGTCGCGACAGGAGGATCCTACCATTCCTTTAAGTTTTTACCAGAAATCGGCAAGATGGTCTTTTTACGAATTCGCAACCAGGAACCCGGCAATGATGTGGAATCCGAACTGCTACAGCGTTGGACTTGGAACAGGACAGGGGGTGGTGTGTCAGTGCACCCGAATATTGTTCCGCAGAGCGACGTTGCCCGGTAACTGGAAGCAAGTTCTATGTCAGATTTAGGCCTGTGTGCCCGTATCAGGTCACGCACATCGGCCGGTTACCCATCATGGCATCGAGGTGTGCTGTCAGTTGTTCCCACCAATCTTCCTCCAGCACTGCCTTGCTGATTTTCCAGGACCACATCCAGTCCACGAGCTTGACGAGGTCGGAGACATTCTATTAGCTTGTTAGCTTGTCTTTGCCAAGTTAGCTTGGTTGATGCCCTGACCGATTTATTTCGTCTCGCAATGAATGTGAGGATTCCGCGTAGCTCATTGAAGCTCTCTTCTTTCACAGTGCAAGCGCAGGCGATGAGAAAACAGAAAGCCGGATGTATGCCAGAATAGCCTTTGCCCGACATTGGTAACTGTCTTAGCTCGGTCACGAGCTTCTCCGTTGTGGCCGCAACAATCTCATGACTGGGAAGCAAACTAGTGCCAAGTTAGAGAGGACATGCCTTAGAAGTTGAGTGACTTACCGGTGCACACGAGCGTGGGCGTACAGCTCAGTTGCGAGTCGGTAAGCCCGCGAAGTGCTCTCTGCTACTACAAACATATCCCGCTGCGCAAGATCTTCGGGGTGCCACGATATCTCACAGTTCCTTATCTTGTTGATAAGATGCGTGTCATAGTTGCCGGACTTCGCCTGCTCCCTTATCAGGTACTGCAAGTACAACATCTTGCGTGGCAATCCTAGTATGCTGTTCACTCTCTCCAACTCTAAAGCATCGCCTTTCCCTAGCCAACAGTAATCGAATCGCTGGAAGGGGTACTTGTTGTTCAGTGGAAGAAACGCCATCAGCCATACAGAGTGAGCGGCAATGACAACGTTCGACTGTTGTCCAGGGACATGCTTCAATGGGTATAAATAGTCCGTCCAGTGTTTCGTGTGCGACGCTGGGTTGAGAATAGCGTGGTGAATGAAAAGCATGGCGGCGGCATCTCTGGCAGGAGGCTGGATAGTTCGACATCCTTCTCTGATTGTTTTACTCTCGAATCTCTCCACAGCGCTTTTCTCTTCGCTTCCGCCGGGAAGATACTCCTTGTAGTAGGAAGCCGAGAGTCCGAGAAGAAGAAACGAGGTTGCCTTGTCTTTCTCCGAAATCTGGCACACTTCTCGGAGGTAGATGTCATCCCTGAGGATCGTTCGTCCAGGGCAAATAGACTTGATATCTTGAGAGGGGTCAAGGAATGTTCATCTGGGATGAAGTGTCACTTACAAAAATCACGGCACGTCACGTGAAGCTTGGCTGCTTGCACCGGCTGATATTTGACAAGGCCATCAGTTGATGGCACTGGTACGCCAGCACTCGGCTGCTGAACGGGCATTATCGGAGGTAGTTGCTGGCAAGCATGACCTGGATCAATCAGATCAGCCGTCTGCCCGTGGGAGTGTGCAAAGCATTGCCACGACCCTTGGGTCCTTTCTCCACACGGTTCTGGTCCTTCCAAGCTATCACGCTCTGAGCCATCGGGTACTGATATCCGAGGCGACCTGCAAGTATCTGCGCGTGGCAGGCTGGAATTGTGCTCGGAACTAGCCCATGGCGTCTGCCCGGACGCGGCGACATGGCCTCGAGGTCGTTTCTGCAGTCCTTCAGAACCACTCCACGCCGAGCCGTCTGTGGTCTGGGCCGGGAGATACCCCTCGTAGTCGCTGGTGCCGATATTGTCATCGAGTGCAGGTGATGCAGCGTCTTCTAAGCGGCGCTTATGGCCTAAGTGGATCGGCCGAGTACCGGAAGGCCGAATATTGTCGCTGCCATCGCCGCCGACGTGATGTACATGCGTCTCAGTGTCCGGTTCCAGGGCTGTAGAGGAGACACCTGTGTGGGTTTCGTTAGATCGAGAAGGTACTGTGTGGACAGCTCACCTACTGTCTGGCCTCTGGGACTCGTTATCCATGGCTGCGCGATTCATCCTCGTCTTGATACCGAGATACAAGGGTGCGAAATGGTGGGAAGCACCCTTGGCTTTCGTTCTCAGCAGTCGATCGATAACTGCATTGGGTTGTAGAAGCTTGCTCGATTGCTGGACCTTAGCAATAAACCAGTCGCTGGACAACGGATCCAAGTTGTAAAACGTCTTTGCGGAACTCAAGTTGGAACAAAGCTGAACTCCGACGACGTCAAGCATCTCCATTCGTTTCTGGCGGTGATTGTCGATGACATACTCCTTGAAGGCCCGTGTTCGTACTGGAGCCATCGACGAGAGATGGGCTTCCGGAAACGTTCTAAAGGCCGAGAGGAGTACATCGAGAAACTTAACTTTAACTTTCTCCGCATCAAGCTCCCTTTCTCGCCGTGCTATGTCTTCGCGCCGCGAATTGAGTTCGTCCTCAAGCGAATCCGGTTCGCGCTGGAGTAAAAAGGCCATTGGGGTAGTTCGACTGAAATGGACAGTGCGTTGTAGTTCGTTGAAAATAGTAGTTCGTTCGAAATAGTAGTTCGAAATAGTAGTTCGTTCGAAATAGTAGTTTCGTTCGAAATAACAGCTCGTTCGAAATAACAGCTCGTTGGAAATAATAGTTCGGTGGAAATGGCAGTTCGTTCGAAAATGGCAGTTCGGTGGAAATTGGCAGTTCGGTGGAAATGGCAGTTGGTTGGAAATAACAGTTGGTTGGAAATAAAGTTGGTTGGAAAATAACAGTTCGTTGGAAATAACAGTTGGTTGGAAAATAATAGTTCGTTGGAAATAATAGTTCGTTGGAAATGGCAGTTGGCTCAGATTACGAATAATTACATACAGAGGAGGAGCTGCAAGAAGCTACATCTGGCAAGGGTTGACACACTATCATGGAAGATTTCCTCAGCTCCGGGATCGAAAGGGGACGGGAGCGGAACAGGGGGCGCAGTTGGAGAAACCTCCAGCCCGAGCGGGGAATGCTAACCTCCACCCGGCAGCATCGATACTTGAGAAGTATTCCGCTGTACCTTCGCGCTCACTCCGAGAGGTGTGTGTAGAAAAAACGCTAATGCACTAAAGCGGAGACATCTTTTGTATCGAGCAACACACTACTGCAAGGCTAATGCCTCTGCAACAGCCTTGCGCCGGCCGATGTGCACTCGTTTCATATGGACCAGCTTGAGAGAGGCGAGAACATACTCGCAACTACAGCCACAGGATGCGAACCGGCTGGTTACAGGGCGTGTGACGGCCGATCCTTTTCAATATCATCCGCTCATCACAAGATGGAAGAATGGAATGATGGAATGATGGAAGTGGAAAGCTGAAACTAATGGCGGCCCGTATCCGGTGGAAGTAGAAGTGCGGTTACGCTACCTCAATGCTATCACATAAAATTCAGCGGGATACACTGTTGTACCTTGGAGCTCACCCCCCGGTGTCTGTAGAATAATGCCGCTAATGCACCAAAGCGGAGACGGCTGTAAAGGTCAATATTCCCTGCATCAGCCTGGCACCGACCGATAGAAACCTACTGGTAGGTACAGGAATCGGCCTGGTAAAAGCGCTATAATTGCCAAATTTGGGCGATTTCGGCACCTCATCATATCAAAGAACATTGGCGTGCTCCTGGGCACGGGTAGCAGCTTCTGGGGCGAAGAGCCTGTTGATACACGGGGCAGGGGAGCATCCGCAGTCAGAATACGGCGTGCACTGATGGGACTTAATGCCGCACGACTCCGAGGGTAAGATGTGACGGATGCTGGAGTTCCAACGTGGCAGTTCTGCTCAGGCCAGCACTTGGCCAGCATTCCCAGCGTTCATCTTCACGACATCATTCGCAGCACCCTTCGCTACTTATGGCGCCAAAACGGTGCGACTTTTGCGGCCAGTTATTCTCTCCTGAGAAGTTCGAACATCACAAGTGCAAGCCTCAAGCTAAAACAGCCAAGATATGCGTATGCAGAATATTCGTCAGCAGGAAAAAGTCTACACGCGACAGACACGACAACATAGACCACTACCGATGTGCTACAAATCTGAAAGAAGTCTTTCTATCGGAGAAACAAGGGCTGCATGATGAGGCTTGTGGTTGCAGGCCTACAGCATTCAAGCCAGGAAGGAAAGACCTGGAAACGATGCCGAAGACCTACGAACGAGGCATGATATTGAAGAGGGTCTTGTAGATACAGAGCAGTCCCACGGCGCCCAACGACCGGGTTGTTATTCAATACTTGACAGCGCCGCAGGTTCTAACCCGGCTCCGCAAAACAATGCTCAAGGCCGAGCTTTCAGGCGTAACAGAATATATATTCATTTCTGTAGCTCTGCAACTTCGCGGTCGTGCTATTTCCTGGCTCAGGTGTGCGTTGATGCCATCTTGTCGCCCCCAGTGACCTTGTCTTCTCGATAGGGGAGACGCCGAATGCATTTAGGCCGTAGACAGATTCGTCGTTGCTACCCGCGCACTTAGATAGCATGCCGAGGCAAGGCCGCTTAATGGAAAAGGCACAGATGGGTCATCATCTTCAGAATGGCGAGGATGCGCACGATACCCCGTGTCTGTGCGCTCCCAACCTTCCATCTCCAAGAGCAAAGTGTCTCTCTTCGGCGCGCCGCTGTTTCTGGGCTCGCACAGAGCGCTGAGGAAGTTCCCTCCTGGATTGGGAGCCGATCTCTGCTCAGAGACAAGATGGTCGCCCTGCCAGACCTGATCTTCGACGCTCAGGCTAACCGCGCTGTTATCCACCGGGTACGTCGACTGCAGATTGTACGGCCATTGGTATTGTATCGGCTCAACGTTGGTGTCGCTAAATTTTGGTGCCGACTGTCTGAAAACATAGTTCTGGGAGGAGTGGCGTTTCTCATGACAAAGTAAGAGATCTTTGCGGACGAAGGACCTGGAGCAGCCTTGAACGGAGCAGCGGTAGGGCACTACGCTGCTATCTGTATTACTAAGGTCAGAGGGAAGATATAGAGGATTGGAGGAACGACAATATTCGTACGGTTTAATAGGTGTCGGGTCAAATGTTCTTTCCGTGTGTATTTTTTATCGCACTTGCCACAAAGAAACCGCTTTGCGGCTCCTTTACGGCTGGTTCGTTTGGCTGCGACGCCGGCGCTGGCGGTGGTGGCCTCATGTCGTCGCTGCAAGGACATAGGAGTTGGCTCGTGTCCGACGCTGCTCGCCTGGACGGTGTAGGAGGCAGGTTCTGTGTTATTTCTTCGGAAAGCCAAATGAGCTTCAGGCGGGAGCTGCAGCTGCTATGCCGGATAGCTCAGTTGAGGAACTGTCAAGGCTTCGGACGTAACGGCTGTCGAACAAGGTGCTATTAGGGTCGAGCAAGGAACGTGAGAGAAAGTGCAGCCGCTGAGTTGATTGTGCACACTTATTCTTCACGCCGTCTGAGGTCGGGACGCTCGGGCCAGCCAGATATGGGAAGAAGAGAGGTCTGTCATGGAAGGGGAGGAAGGATCCCTCCGGGTAAGGGGATTATAACTGTGCCTCAAGTCGTAAACCACGACCGGTTTATAACAAGTGCGCCAAATCACCCAACCCCAATTGGGTGCCGAGCTAGCCATATCCCGCATATCAGCATGATCGTGGCCCATGTATCCCAGTAAGCGAGCTACTGAACCACGTACATATTCCGGCACCTACACGCGCAATATAACAAATGGTTCCCAGAAAAAGTGCACATCGATCGGTGCTGCATGCTGGGCTTGCGTCTCATTTGCGCTGATCCCATGTCACCCTGCAAGGGCCTCCCCACATGAGACGCTGCTGAGCTCGTTCCAGCATTTATCGCATCTCTTACCCAAACGCTTTGTCTTTCTCTCACCCAAACACTTTCCCGACCATTGGCTGCTGTATTGTGGCGTTCTTGGGGCTGCATGATCACTATTTGCCAGGACTGTGGAGCTTGCGGACGGTGCGAGCTGGGGTTCGTTGTACCGAGGTGAACAAGCAAGGGCACGGTCAGCTACCGTCGATCGGCACTGGACACAACCTGGTTCCTGACGGGCGCGCGCCTATTGGATAGTGTGGCCAATGCAATCCATGCCCATGTGGTTAGCTGGGGAACGGATCGATCGCGTCCTGACTTCATTGTTCACTGCAACCATCACCCCCGAAGTATGTCTCCCTCAACTGATACAATATAAAACGCAGTGGACATTCACATCTCGGCTTCATTGTTCATCTTCTTGTAATCACTGGCGTGATCAATCTTCTCCCGCACAACCAACGCAATCGTTGAAACTACACTCAGCAGCGCCCTTCGATATGTGCGACTACACTCAGAAAGAATACTCTTGCGGCCACTTCCGCTGGATCGCATCACGCTGGTGCAAGGAGTACCCCGCAACGCAGAGGAGATGCAAGCCTAACGTGAATCACTTCGAATACAGGTAAGTCACACATCGGACCGTGCTGCACCCGATGCTGATCGATACAGGCCAGATGAGCTGTGTGGAGAGTGCAAACCAAAGACGTACCCGCCGTGGGAGAATATGATCAAGCGTCCCAACAAGCCGAATGGCAACTGAAGGCTGGAAATGGCGTGGCGTGGGCGCTTCTTGACGCTGAATGTGATCAGCGGTGCTGATGAGGTCTCACCTAGAGAGAAGATGAATGGAAATATTCGTTGGCTGTTTCTGTAATGGATGCAAGCATGTTCGGACTCCTGTCCCCTGCATCAAGAGGAAACGGGGACGGTCAAAAGTTATGCCAAGGTCTTCTTCTCCCATCCCACGCGCTCCGTGTCACTTCCAGGTGCATTCCCACACGAGACTGTCGAGGCTCGCGTCACCCGCGCCACCGAGTACGTCTGCTGAGCTCATTCTGAGGTCTCACTTTCTTATGAGACATCCAATTCCATCAACTTGGCCTCCTCATCGTTTTGCACCAATATGTTGCCATCATCTTTATCGGTACTACCTTCAGTGCCCGAGTGGATCTGCAACCTGGGTCGTCATGCACACCCTGCAGCACTTCCCAGCGATCTGAATCTTGCCCCCCACCTCTAGCCTATGTTCCGGGCAAGCTGGCTTCCAGCGGTAAGAGGGGTACCGACGGTAGCTATTTGGTACCCTGACGCTGGCCCCCAATCTCCCTGAAAGCTGGTTTGAAGCCTGTGACTTCCTCCCCAGGTTTATATGGTGTCCGGTGACCTTTTTCCAACTCCCGCTCCATATAAAGCGAGCTTCTTCCCCGGACTGTGAACTATAACCAAACTAACCACGAACCATTCCTCTCTAAAGTGGATGCTTTTATAGTCTCCGTTTCTAGAAAGCGGTTCTCTCCTAAGCATTCCTGGTCCCCGACCAGCCGTTGTGAGTATTCCATCTGGACATAGCCTAGTAGGCTCGCCCCTTGCTCGACACTGATCAATGATCCTTTGGCGACGACAGATTTCGAATTGCAAATTCACGCTCCGTTTGTCCATGGTCCGACACAATCATACTCCAAGTCAACCATCGCGACATGCTTAATCCTCAAAACAGCACACTCTTCCGTCAGCCATACTAGGCACCATGGAGGACCCGCTACCTGCGGCCATCTTCCGGCCCTCGGATGAAGTGTACGAAAAGATCGCAAGCTATCGCGTTGTTCCTCCCGAGAAGCTGTACGAGTATTGGCACGGTATATATCATCCGCCATCCTTTGAGTCCGAGAGCACCCAGGACTGACGGGTCGCTTCCAGTGTACACTACTACCTTCCGGAGGCTCAGAGATGCAACGGCTTCACGGCTGGAGGCATTTTGGTGGCGCGTTATTGGGAGTGATCGGCGGTTTCTGAACGGGCAGGCTCTGGCCAAGATGTATCAAGAGATAGCCACGGGCAATCGCTTTACGCCCCTCGGAGACCCCTCTAACCACTGGCACATATCTGTAAGCCGCCGTTCCTTGTCTATAGGCAGCTGGCTAACCGTGGACTAGGTCCAGGAGCACGCAGGATATGATACCGACACCCAACCCGAAACCAGCCAAGAACCGATAAACGGGACTAGTAAACCGGCAAGAGAGAAACATACAACGAAAGATAGCTTAGCATCATCATCCTCGAGGCCAGCCGCCCGACAGTCCATTCTAAAGACACAGAGATCCGCGACATCTGGACTGAAGAAGAGAACGAGGTTTTTCTTGCCCCACGAGTCCGCGAAGAAGATTGACGGACCATCGGGAAGAACGGGAGAGAAGATGGCAAGGCCACCAGGGCGGAATCCGTCAGTGTCGAGTTCCGCCAGCGGGCACCCTGGGCATGCGCTCAAGCGCCGGCCGATATCGAAATCATCTGCCCATACTGGTACAAGTGCCAAGGCTATTGGCAATAGTCGCATGAAGGACAGACCCAAAGAGCATCAGCACACGGATCGTGGGAGCGCATCGCGTGTGAAAGAAAAGACACTACAGGCTATTGCGCACCGACAGCAAGACGAAACAAGTTCAGCTCGGGAGCTAGCCAAGCAGCAACAGAGGGTTCCGGCTAAGGATCTGCGAGCTGGAGACACGGACCGGGAGAGGAATACAGCCAAGCCGGTGACACCGAGACCAAAACTGGAAGTCGCCACTAAGATGATCACGCCAAAAAGCACGCCGGTAGCAAATATGGCCGCCGAATTTCCTGTCCAGGTGCAATTCGACAGTGAGAGTGTCACGACTCAATGTAGTGGTGATATTGACCGACGCCCAGATCTACCAGACAGCATCACGATCGCTCGGAGGCCGTCTACAGCTTCGCTTTATACGCCAACACAGCCGAACCCTGCACCTGCCCCTTTCCTCGGTCGGTCGAAGAGCCAACTGGCGCTTTTGCTTGAGAAGATGGGGCATGAGAAACAGACGTCCAGCTGACACGCAAAAGGGTAAGGGTCGAGATGACAAGAAGGAAATGAAGGCACCAGAGAAGTGATTTGAGCCGCCTTTGTCCCTTAACGGTCAGACGACGGTGCTGATACGGGACAGTAGCTATGATCCAAGCTCGACTATTGATTTAACTTGCCACGGCTTGAAGACGGAGGACTCACCTTTAAGTCAACTGTGACCGCACAATAGCAGATAGGGGAAAGGACGGTTGATGGGGTGGGAGCAGAATCCGTCCAAACCGTATTGCAAATGAATTTCTTTTGGCCTGCCAAGTACAAGTGACTGACCGCTCTTCCCCTTGACATGGGATGTACGCACCATTCCTTGTGCTACACCGACTGGTTTGTTGTGTGATAACTTGTACCGCATGGCCTTTGCTGGGCTTGTAGTGGCAACACTCATGCTCGACGAGCTACAGCTACTAGACATGCCTGTTCGTATGAGATAGACCACCTCCACGTTCGTATCGGTATATTATTCGACATACTTAATCGCATGGCGGCATCATATATGCTGTGCGACAAACTGGTGGAGGAGGAAAGAAGTAGGATTGCCGAGACACGAATGCGCACCAGTAGCAACTACGGGCACCAAGACGCGGGGGGACATCACCGGGGGAGGAAACATCGAGAAGAAAGAAACGCTCTTCATCGGCGGGCAGGAGCTGTTGGTAACGAGGTGATGCTAAGATGGTCGTTAAAACGGATAGAAGACTTGTATTAAGGGGTCATGATCATAGTTCAACCTTTTGGGGTGTGGCGTAACCCGAACGATTTTGTAGAAAAATCGGCCAATGTTAGAACCCAAATAAACAAAACTAAAATAGCAGGGAAAACAAATCAACGCTAACAAAAGATTGACCCGTAAAGACTGCAGGACCAGTGACAGAACATAATGAAATTCGTCATGGCCAGCCGAGCTGGAGATCTTTCTCTGCGGGAACAAACGTGGGAGTCCGACGAGGCTTGTAAGGAGTCGGGATCAACGCCGATCACAATGATCTAAACGCTTCACTGCAACTCATGGGCAGCAAGAGAGGGTAGGGAACGATCCGCCTCATCAGGGCCGTGTGGCCTCATGTATGCTTAGCTTCCCGTCCTCGCCGTCCATCGAAACGTGAGCTTAGACCACAAGGAAATGGACGGCTGCTACCTGACACCACGCACCCAGCCTCGCCCCTAACACTCATTCACAACCTGACCCATGGTCCCGCGAGTAGGACCCTTCGGTGGCACACCAAACCTGGGGTTCGGGTGGTGGTGGTCGTAGTCGTGCTGCTGCTGCCAGGGTGGTCCAGAATTCACCTCGACCTCGAACCTAGGCAGCAGGCACCCCGCCCGGGACGGCGCGTGTTGGTGCGCCTGGACCAGCTCCTGCACGAGCGCGCCCAGGTTCTCGCCCTGGTAGCTCTGCAGGTCGACCTGCTCGCGCCCTCCCGGGCCTCCCACGGAGACGCCGCGCAGGACGACGGACAGGTTTTTGCTACCCGGCGAGCCGAGGGGGGTGATCTTGAGGTCGTGGTGGTCCTGCGGGTTTGCGCCGCCGAAGGCCTGGGGGTTGCGGCGCACGTGGGACAGGGCTGCGGACTTGAGGGCCGATTGGGTCGGGCCGGCCAGGCGGTTCATTACCTGGGCGTAGCCGCGGCCTAGCCAGTAGATGCGGATGAGCACGTCGTGGAGGCGGGGTTGGGACTGGGGCTGCTGCTGTAGGCCGCCGCCGCCGTTGGGGGGGCTGGAGGGAGGGATTGTCATGGCTGGGTGGGTAGAGGTAGGGGTAGGGATGGAGGAGGTGGGTGGTGGAGGTGGGCGAGCGGCGCCGGGGTGGTGGTGGTGGTGGTGGTGGGGAGGGTTGTTCATCCTGGGCGGGCCGGGCATTTCGCGCATGTGAGGCGGCCAGTTGGTGTAGCCTGGTGGTGGGGGAGGAGGGGGGTTGTTGGATGGACGCATGGACATGGGGCGCATCGAGTTCATGGGTTGTGGCCGAGGGGGACCGTAGACTGGGCGGTACTCTGAGCTTGTGCTGCTTGAGCGGAAGCGAGAACGAGAGCGAGAGCGAGACTGGGAGGCGGAAGACCTTGAGACGGAACGAGTGGTCGAGCGTGAACGAGAGCGTGATCTGGACCGCCTCGCGTCGGAGCCGCCTTTGCCACTTTCTTTGCGCTTGTGACTTTTACCGCCTTTCTGCTTGGTCCACTTGTCCCCTGCTCCAGAGGCGATGGACACTGTCTCGTCGTCTGAGAGGCTCTCGCAGCCGGAGGATGCGGACAGGTCGATCACGTCGATCGTCAGTGAAGAGTCTGACAGAGCCGGGTTGTCGTGATCGCTGGAAGCTCCTTTAGAAGACCGCTTCTTGTCAGAGCGCTGGTCCAATGCGTAGCCGTTGAGAGTGATGTGGCCCCGTGCAATCTCCGCCGATTTGGCATGTAGCTCGGAGACGGCTGTCTCGGGGGTAAGACCGGCAGCATGCAGGAATCGGCCGCGATGTCCGTTGACGGTGCGTATCACGTAGGCATTCCAGGACCCCAGGTGCTCTTTGGTTGTGACGATCAAGAAGTCGGCATCTGGCCGGGAGATGAACCGGCAATTGGCTGGCGTTGAGAGGTCAGCCTACCAATGACCACGTCGAGGCATTGCCGCGAGTCTTGGGGCTGAGGGGAACTTACCAATCGTGAGAGCAATAGTGTCAACTCGGGAAGACATTGTGACGGCTGGTGTGTGCTCGTGAGCAGCTGAGCATACAGTCAAAGAAGAACAGATGCTAACCTGAGGGATTAACATGGGAGGGGATAGCGAAGTGTTGACGGGATGAGTCCAGCAGAGGCCGGTACGAGGAAAGGAAGGGACAATATTTATAGCGGTAGAGAAGGGAGAATCCAGGGCTGGCAATGTAGGACATGATAGCTTCAGAGCGCCAACCCGGTGTCCAGGCCCGCAAGAATACATCCTACCGCATGCTCCGTCAAGGCAGCAGAGTCCGCCCGGACCATCCTGTCGGCCAATAGCGAGGACAGCATAAGCAGGGTACCGTTGCCTCACGTCGATGAGCATGCCATCACACACATGCACGAATTGGTTGCGTAGGCTGCCTTTTCGCCCGCCGGGATGTTGGTGGTCAACGTGGTAATGTGCGGCTTGTGCAAGATGCAGGCTTCATGTGTGTGGGCCCCGTGGCCCGGCGAAGAGGAACCAGATCCTTGATGCCCTGTAATTCCGCGTCTCTGTAGCAGCGCTAACAACTCCTGCAAGCAAGCACGCGGTCACCATGGGCAGTACCGTTATAGTACATACGCATTCCTGGAGAGCACACAGGTTTAACCCCAACGACATACCAGGTGATCTGGTCGACGAAGTAAGACATTGACCAGCTCACGCCTGTTACAGCTAGGTGACGGGAATGACTGAACCAAGCAGGATAGAAGAACGCCGAAAAGACAATAATGGAGGCATTAAGCTTGCAAGGGGTGTATGCAGGAGAGTTTCTTCCGTGCAGATGAGGCTGTGATGAGAAGCTCGGATGCAATTTTTTGCCAGTGATTTGGGAAACAGGGCGAGTTCGATTGACTGAGTTGTCTTGCAGCCTGCCATTACATGTCGGTTGACCACTCAAAGCTGTTTATCAGTATGTGCGATCCCTCATTAGTTGATTTTCAGTGTACAAGGTAAGTCAATTCACAGGGCCGGCAGGACGTGGCGCTTCGCCCGCAGGACACGCATCCCGATATGTTCCAAAGGACACGCAATGCATGCGTCACAGCGCCTGGAAGATGGAAGTCCCTTTCCGGAATTGCTGGGGCTCCAGCCGTGGGCATACGCAGTACAGCTTCACGTTGTATTAACTCCGGCTGAAACACCACAGACGAGCACGACTCCACTCGCAGAACCATTGCCTAGCCAAGCTTCCAATGGAACAAGCAATTCGGCAGCCTGGTTGTCGTTGTCGGTGTAAGAAGCAAAGCAGTCTGGGAGAACCCGTGGCGATGTCGGTCGTTGCCCCTAGTCACGGGCTGGATGCCGCTCGTCTTGGTCAACTCTGGTTGTAGTAAAGTCTGCTGCTGCATGTCCTGCGGCTGATCGTCGTTCGGCGTTTTGACTGTCATGATAGGCATGCGTGGCAAAGAAACCTCCAGGCTCTTCGCAATCTCTAGGGGCAGACTTGCACAGTTCGCAGGCGGTCACTACAAAGGCAACACGGTTCGTGTTAGGTATTTCGGACCTCGCCAATACTGCGGCGGGTGTACGATACCCGACCGTGTCACGATGCAGCTACACGTTTAAGCACCTGCAAGAACTTCTCAACCACGCTCGGGTGTGCATGTGTTATTGCCAGCCAGGAAGGCATGCCGGCCTCGCCTAGACGCAAGAGCGACCGAAACAAGAAGGAGATTGTCAGCGCGTTGAAATGTCAAGAAATATTGGGGCTACGCTAGCAGCGTTACCACAGTACATTCGGAGACAATGGCAAGGAACCCCCCGGTGGCGGGCTGGGGTGAGGTGGAGTCCGCGGACAAACATCCTAGGGGGTGGTCCTTTTTCCTTGGAAACGCGCTAATGCGGCAAGGTGGAGATCTGTCTTCTCTTGAACGACCCAACCGCAGCAAGGCTACTGCAATTGCATGCAGTCTGAGGCTCATCATAGCCGTGAATTTCAGGGATCGTCTAGGTTGACTGGTCTGCGTTCTCACCGGTTACGATGGCAGGGGCACAACTGATTCTGCTGCCCATGTGCGCCGCAACCGAGCTTGCCACAGAGTCTGTGATTGACGGGTGTTCTTCCCCATTCGATCGATACCAAAGTGGTCCGAGAAGAGTGTCATGTCAATAGCGTTGCAATCACACCGCATGCCAATCCCCTTACTCACACATTTACCTGCCCCTGGGTGACTGTTCCGGTTGCTGCAAATCCATTATCATCAGACAAGAGCCACAGCTCTTCCCAGCTCCGTTGCCAAACATATTCAATCGTGCCCTGGCAACACGGAATACCGGCTCAACCATCATCAGCCTTCCCAACCGGTACTATTAATGCGGCAGTGCTGACCGCGTTGACCAAGTCTCAGGTCAGATCGCTTGTCGTTGCTGGTCGTTGGTCTTTCCACGTGTATCCGGCCCTGATCGATCCTCGCTTATATCGCAACCCGTGTCTTCTTTATCACTGTTACTGCTGCCTCGTGGGACATTGGCTCAACACGACGACGACGGCTTGTTGTGGATGTAAGGCCTAGTTTCCATATCGAGGCCGAGGCTTTCAGCCTCTCCGAACGACGCTCCAATGTTGAACAACCCACTAGAGCAGGAGACGACTCTGGCGAAGAAACGCCGCAGGCAGTCGAAGGGTAATACCACCACTAGCTGCTATGTCTGCCCTATCCCTTAGCGCCTTTACTAACGGCTTCGCGTGCTTCCAGGAGCTTGTGGGGTGTGTCGCCAAAGGAAGACTAAGTGCGATGGTGCAACTACGGACACTTGGCCGTGTTCTACTTGTAAACGCCTCAAACATCACTGTGTTAAGCCAAACGAATCCGACGAAGCAACCGATACTCAGGTCTACGAGCCGACGCAGCAGCACTCTGATGCCGTAACCGCTCAAGATAGCCACCGACAGCATCTCGTGGGCAGCATGTCCAAGCCAGACTGTTCAATGCACAAGTACGGCATCAATACTTTGCAACAGGATCCTGGTTATGCCGATTTACAGCACACTATGAGTTTCGCTGATGGCACATCGCAACCTTGTTCTTTCGCACCTGCGTTTCAGCAATCTTCTCATTCAGGATCGTCTCTTGAACAGTGCCTCGTATCGGAGTCTGTTGCCGCTTCCCTTCAAGCGACGAATAATAGCCAACGAGAAACGAGGGAGGAGCTTCAAAAGCTCCAGGCGAGTAAACACGCGGAAGTCGAACCACTACACCGAGAGCTCCAAGCGATGGAGAACAGCCAACGACAAACGAGGGAGGAGTTTGTGGCAGCACTTGCAGCAGTACGCCGAGAGCTCCAAGCTAGCCAACATGAAACGAAGGAGGAGCTTCAAGAGCTCCAAGCGAGTAAAGGCGCGCAACTCGAAGCATTGCGGCAAGAGCTCCAGACAGCCAAGGATAGCCAACGAGAAACGAGGGAGGAGTTTGTGGCAGCACTTGCAGCAGTACGCCGAGAGCTCCAAGCTAGCCAACGGGAAACGAAGGAGGAGCTTCGAGAGCTCCAAGCGAGTAAAGACACGCAACTCGAAGCATTGCGGCAAGAGCTCCAAACAACCAAGGATAGCCAACGAGAAACGAGGGAGGAGCTTCAAAGGCTCCAAGCGAGTACAACCGCGGAAGTCGAAGCACTAGATCGAGAGCTCCAGACAACGAAGAACAGCCAACAAGAGACGAGAGACGAACTCTGGACGCACCAAGAGGCTGCAGCCACAGCACAATCTACGCTAGGCACAAACCAGTCAATACTCTTTCGACAGCTTCAAGCGACCCAACGAGAAATGACAGGACATCAAGAAGCGGTCAGCAGAGTCGAGGCAGTATGCATTGAGCTCCAGGCAAAATTTTCTTCGATGGACTATGCAGCAAGGAATCAATACACCCAGGCGCCGACCAACGACAACTTGGTCGAATGGTTTCCAGGGCCGTATGTGGGAACACAATCTGACCACTCGACACATGGCGTCCCCGAATGGTCAACAGCCAATTTCCCGTCTATCTAGGATAGCTTCATAATCAGCAAATAACGCGGGCAAGCCAGCTAGTGTCCAGACGCGATACTGCCAACCTCCCGCGTATTACCGTCCACGAGAGGTCAGATAGCGGCAATATATTCTCCATGCCTGGCAGTACTCCTCCGAGACGTTGGAAACTTAGGAGGCGGTGGCGGCGTTAAGGGCAGGTCGGCAGGGCAGGAAGGGCTGAGGAATGTCAACGACGAAGGTGGAGAGGTTTGTCCAAGGGGTGATAATTTTGGCCTATTACACGCATCTCAAGGCACATCGACACGCATATGCTGGGAGGACCTGGGAGGATGTGGCGAGAAGCGAAGCGGAGATGGGTTATACTTCAATTGTTAATGCTTAGAACTGACTCGATCAGACGTTTCCTTCAAGACTTCACATGCTTCTTCACTACAGTCGCCAACATGAAAAGAGCGACCAGTGCCATGAATGTGGACATGTCTTCAGCAGTTCTGTGGTCTTGGAGATGAGTCGCCTTGGGCATTATACCGACACAGGTGTCCCAAATGCTCCTGGGGTTGTGCAGGCAAGAGCAGGCATATTGTATTGCTCGCCACTTCCAAGCGCGACACTCATGTGTATCCTGCAAATCTCCGAGTCACGGCCCAGCTCTGGATAGAAGCAACAAACCCAACATCCGGCTTCCGTCACTGTCATCGAAAGGAATCGGCACTATGCTGGATCAGGAATATTTGCACCGCGGCCAACATGTAGACCGGGTGGCATTCCTTGACAACAAAGTGCCGGGCATCCAGCCTCGTCCGCCAACCATGCCCTCAACGTGGATCGCCAAGAGGCACACTCGCAAGCAGCCATGTGTGCTCCTGGCTCTCCTTCTCATCCTCATCCGTGTGTAGCCCTAGACAATCACATGGCAGCAAACACCGCAACCACTCGACATACCACTCCTTCCTCCAGTACTTTCGAACATGTCCACCTTTGCTTCCTGAGGGCTGGCAGCCGTCGCTTGTAATGATCGTCTCGAATTTAATTTTCTGCTTGTCGGACTTATCGGACTCCGAGACCTCTGTCTTGGTGATAGATATGTCTGTCTGTCAAACCCGGTGAGCTGCCAGGACTCCGTCGAGCGGTTGAGGGGAGCACACAAACCTTTACTGATATCCCAGGGCAGGCGGAAGGGGATTGAGGTCTGGAGTACGTGCTCACATTAGGCCACATGCCGTCGGTGTGGAATATATTCTAAAGTTCCACTGTTACTGGAGCTGTGAGTAAGGAAAAAGATTCCCCAATGAGGACCGCAGAACAAAATGCAATAACGATGCGGTCCAACACATATTATCCTTTCAGCGAGTCTGTGCCATGTTCACTCATACAGGGGTGGGAAGGCTACAGCTGGATAATGCGAGCTTCGGATCATTTATCCCTGTCTTCCGGCTCGTGCTGGTGGTCTCGGACGGCACTGACGTTCGAAGCGATACCGTTCTCCACCTAGTTTTGGAACGCCCAGGGTTATGGAACGCCGTACTAGAACCCTGAAGAGTCAGCTCTGGTCGTCGGGAGAACAGGCTTGAGTCACAAGGCGGGAGACAGTGCAAGGAAGTACTTCGGCGTCCGCTCAGAGCGCGAAGAAATGGGAAGTGGGCCGCTCAGAAAATTGGGACCGCTCATACTTGAGCTGCATAGAGGTGTCAAGGGCGATTGCCTCATGGAGGACTACCCGGGAAGTGGGTCGCTCATAGCAAAGATGTGGAAATTGGACCGCAGAGCGAAGAAATGGGAACTGGGCCGCTTAGTAACGCAAAAGAATACACTGTGCTGTACATTGAAGCTCACCCCAGGTTGTGTCTGTAGAACACTAGCGCTAATGCGCCAAAGCGGAGATCGCTGTCAGCCAGCTACTGCAAGGCTAACGCCTTTTAACAGCCTTGCACGGGCCAATAGAGATCAGCGCAGCCACAACATAGGAAGGGAGCCGAGCTGCTGACAGGGCTGTGGTGGCCAATTAGTTGCAGTTTACGTGGTAAAGGAGATCCGGGCACACGTTTGAGGATTTGTGAAGGGGACGACCGTGACTTGCACAATGCAGCACTGCCTCGGAGCAACAGCCACCAAGCCGCGCATCATAACCAACGGCTCCTCCGACCACCCTAATAATGAACCTGTGCCTTCAACCTTCCAACTCCTTCTTCCAAACATACTTAACTCCACTACCGAAAGTTAGCCACATCTTTTTAGCTCACCAACGAAGCTGCTTGCCTTTGATTGTTCGCGTTGTCTTGGTAACTTCGCTCCCCACTTGCAATGACGAACGATACGATTGTTTTGCTTTGCGAGTGGCTTCTCAGAGACGCCGAGCAAGAACAGGCAATCCCTTTCGCTTTACGGATATTAGACGACACCGTCTGTTGCCACCTACAAAAAGCAGACTACATGCAACAACAGTGTATAGCTGAGCGGGAAAACGCGGAGAAGGAAGCAACGAGAGTGCTTCATCTTCTCATCAAGACATACGGGACAAACCAAACACGCAACGCCATTGCCACCAACAAGGCGCTGAGTCCCGTAACGAGGCGTATTCTCGACCATCTTCACGGACCACCAGTTTCGGATTGTCCCCAGAACCCTCGGGTCAGAGTTGGGCCGTTGGATTTTCCATCATCATCCGCAGCTGAAGAGGATGCCGGAGCCCCTCAACAACTCATTCAAACCCCTCATATTGAGACCCAAGCGAGGAACGCCAGGCGGCAAGCGATCAACAATAATCAGCAGTCCGGAAATTGGACCTCTCAGCAAGCCATACACTCCTGCAAACAAAATGGAACGCTGCCAATTCAACAAGTGATGTGCCAGAGTCGACCCAGTCAGCCAGTGATGTACGCCGGCCAACAACATGACAGCCAACACCCTCAACGAGCGATTCGCGTCGGCCCACAACCTGCGCCCAAACCCTATCAACCAGCTATGAATCCCGCACAACAATATGACGTCCGAGGTCTTCCACCAGCAATGCACATAGGCCAACGACGAGAGACCGATTCCTGCCAACAAGCGTTGAACATCAGCCCACGATATCAGACCCAAGCCCATCAACAAGAGACACACCAGGACCTACAACGTGAGCCCCAACGCCCTTATCAAGCGATAAATGCCAGCCAGACCGAACCTCGCCAACGAATAGTGAACGCAGGTCCTCAGCAACTTCGACAAGCAACGAAGGCCACTCAACAAGCTATCGTCGCCTCTCATCGCGGGAGAGATGACCTTCAACAGCTTACACCTCAACACCTGCCACAGGGGCTTCAACTTCCTAGGACACAACCCCTTCAGAACTCCGACACTCCAGACACAGCAGGAGGAGATGTGACACGCACTCCAGTGACAGTGCTGCGGCATCCGGAGAACGGCAATTCAGTGGTAAATACTGTCCACTCTCTTCGATGCACCATTATCTAACATCTAAGCAGCATAAGCGCAAATTGGAAGAAGGATCTGGCCCAGAACGACCCGGAAAGAAGGCCACGCTGCCAGGACAAGGCGCTGTCAGCTGCAACCCCCCATTCACATCTTAACAAGAAACTGACAGGCATAGCGCTCTCGTGTCGTTCCATTCTCCGAGGTCGAAAACAAGCACTGGGTCTTTCGTTACACAACGTTTGGTCGCGACAATAAATTTGTCCTTCGTTGCGACAAGGACACACACTGTTTCAAAGGAGACCCAATGGAAAACAACCGTGCCCTCGAACATTATAAACAAGACACCGACTGTCACCCTGGGGCCGAGAACTTCACGATCGATATGATCATGGAGGATTTCGCATGGTTGGGTGAGTGATTGGCATCAAGTTTGACAATTTTCTATTCCTGAATCCTCGCGTCACCTGCTCAACCCCTTTCCGCCTGATCGTGACTCGTCATTTCTTATCAAGTCGCTTGTGTAGATTCCCGCTGAGACAAATTGCGAGTTAGCTGACATTGAGATAGTGGACGCAACCGACGAACAATGTCAACGCAGCAACAATCAAATCGCTCAGGAGGAGGCACGTAAAGAGGCAGTCGACAGTCGATGAATGGCGTACGCTCTAAATATATATTCACTAGTAATTTCACCGCCGGCGGAGAAGGTCATGTTAACTATGTTAGATTAATCGCAGATCAAACACAATCTTTCCATAGAATCAAGGTCATATGAACGTTGCCGAACTTGACTCAGAGGCATTCCCAAATTTCATGCAGCAGAGTCGGAGAAGAAGTACGGAATCCGATACGGCGATACCGGCACGCTGCGGATGAAGGTTTGCTGATCTCCCATCGGCCTATCCAATACGGCAATATGTCTTCTGGTTACTGTCCAGTCTCCGAGCAGCTCATAGGTAAGTGAACCGACTATCTCGCAGAGTGTGGTGGCTGACTATTCAAGATTGATAAGGGATCAGAGTTTGCCGACGAGCAAGTCTCTGTCTTGTAGCAGAGGATCCAATACGCGACAAGGACCACACAGTGGATACAGCAATCCGTCATCGGTATGATCTTCTCCAGTCTCTGAAAATTAAGTTGACACGGATGGGAATATCAATGAGCTCTTGATTGTCAAAATGAGGTCGAGATGTGCAGAAGGAACACGCCGAGGCAACCTGACATGCCGTCTAATCTTTATTTACAAAAAACAAAGCGAGTCAAGCAACGAGTTCATCCACGAGACTTCGTGCGCCGCCTGCGCCACTGCTTTTTTCACGAGTGACAGTCTTAGAACGGCCTCGTGTTGATCGCCTCAACCAACGGCCACTCAGCAAGGAAGAGGAGACCATGCGCAATTTCACTATTACCCCTATTATCTCAACCACGCATGAGTGCCAGTGTGCAGCGCATCCGATTTAGTATCGGGAGGCCAATGGGAAGCGATCACGAGTGGTTGGGGCCCCTGGGCGGGGTAGAGGGGACAGTGTCATTAGTGCTAGGGGTGGCAATGTCTCTCATCAGAAGCCAAGAATACGGCGAAGTGTGCTTCACTCCATGGTACTTTTACGACGGTGAAGTTAGCCGCAGGGAGTTGAAGAGTAGAATCCTAGATAGGGCCTGCCATGTACAACTGACCGACCGCTGTTCCCCTTGACATGGGATGTGCGCCCCATTCCTTGCGCAACACCACTTGCGCTTCATGCTAAGCCGATAAGGGAGCTGCCCAGGAGTTATCTTCAGGACGAGGAAATAGCAGGCTGCGTTCATCGTGGGGTTCGAGGACCGTCACGAAAATGAGATGCCTTATTCGTGGACCCTTTTGCGACTGTGATGTCAAACGATTGTTGCCAGAAAACGTAAATAAATTACTGTCACCATGTAAGCCATCGCTCTGGACGTAACGTCGCACAATATCTTGGGCTAGATGCGACGAGTTCGGGAGTTCCAACCTACCGTTCCTCGTCAGTGTCCCCCACCGCCCCCCTTCTACCAGCCCCTTTTGACCAGCCCCTTTGGCCAGGCTTCCACCAGTTCCGTTCACAGTTCCTTTGAGCTAGTTGGTGATTTGTCATCAGCTGCAGGTTGTCCTGTCACCGAGCCCGACTCGCGGCTGCCCTGTTAAAATCTTTCATCAGTCGCAACCGACCTCGCCCTTCGCCATCTATGATCGCATATTATATTTGCAACCACCAAACGAGCTTCCTGGAGGATTCCAGACCCTACTGAGGACAATGCAGCCATGTGGATTCAACCTTTGCGTATTATCCGTTCCACATTCTCTGTCCACCCATTTTATCCCTTTTTTACCATGCCTCGAGGCCGGCGACCACCCGGAAGATTTGCGCAACCAGGTGCAAGGCCATGACAAATTCCATGCGGTCTGGCAAGGAACTTGTAGCGGATGCCGGAAGGTGCTCACGTGCACCGAATTCACGAAACACGCTCGATCTTGCGAAGGCGCTACTATTGAGAGCGAACGGCACCGCGGAATCATGAGTCAACATTTGTCGGAGCGGCGATTAGCCACCATAATGGCACAGGTTGCGGAGTTGGACAGGCTGGTCTGGGATACGATCCACGAATCCGAGAAGAACTTAAGCAAACAAGGGGATTTAGAAATCAAACAAAGGGATTTAGAAAGCGAAGTTGCCTTTTTAAGGGATCAGGTCGCCTTTCTAAGGGATATGCTGAGGGGCGTCGCAACTTCGAAGAACCGGGCCAGCCTTGTCGGCGCGATGCCTCTGCAGATAGAGGAGCAACCGTGTCTGCCCGACTCTGCGACCTCTATGGACGCTTCGGCGCCAGCTCCTAGCTACATGGCCTTGCCGAGAGATACTGAGCCTAGCTTGATTAACACGGTTCTTGGTGTTGAAGCCTGGCTGCATAAGGCGACGGGAAGGCGCTGAACGCGGCCGTTATCTCTTATTGCAGTTGTGTACTCGCTAGCTAGTGCCCTTGTTACTCGTTTCTCTCCGATAGCCCCAATCGACAAGACGGTTCTTTGCAGTGCGCTCTCTACAGCGGTTGAAGTAAGAAAGACCATCGTGCAATAGTCGGTTAGTGACGATACCGGTAATCTTTGGACTGGCTACTGCCCGGAGCTGCTAATGTGTCTCTACCATATGGCACATTCACCTGCGGACACCAAGGTCTCCGGTAGTGAGGGGCTGAGGCCGGGACTTCGCGCTCACCGCCATATGGACGCCTGGAATAAGACTGCGCGGCTCACAATGTCATATACAATGCCAGTTTTATGGGCGCATGAGAATGGCCTTGGCGGAAAGCATTGGTTGAAACATAAATCATTTGAGATCAACTTTCTCAGCGAGCCAGGCGGCGGTTACAACCGTCTCGTTTGGACGTTTGAGGATGTTGGCGAGGAGGTGGCTTTCGTCAAAGCGCTCACGGGTTGACATCGCCTGGACACCTCGGAGAGAGCCCACGTTTTCCGCTGGGGAGGGTCGAGGAATGAATTGGCAAGCAGCAGCTGTTCCTGTGGACATGGGAAAGCTTTTGAGGGGTACGCTGGTTGAAACGAGGTAGCTACATCCAAGCTTGCTCGGTGGCGGGGCGACAGGAAAACGACACACTTGGGAAGTCACTGGCGGAGGCAGACGACATGCTCAGAGGATGCAAAATCTAAGAGTAGTTAAGCTTTTGGTTTAGCAAAATAGTTTTCACGACATGCACTCCAGACCGGTACACCACGGCGTCGCTGTGACGGTGCTTTCCATGACCGCTGACTTGCTTGGCTCACTGCCTGTCATTCCACAGGGCGGCGAAGACAGGACGGCGAAGGTAGGGCGAAGGTAGGACGTCGGCCAGACTCGGATCGGGAACGGTATCTTCATCTCTGCCTTGCGTCTACATAAACAGATCCCATCAGCTTCAACTCCAAGCCACGGTGAGCATTCAACATACCACGCAGTAAGGGCAGGCAGTGTTCATCACCCAAACCCATTTATCACAGCCGTATGTCGAGAAGTACTTGCATCGGTACTTGGCATAGCCCCCGCTTCCTGACATGATGTTGGACTTTTGGCAGATCGGGATAATTAAATGAGACTTGGTTGGAAGTGTAGAAGAAGGAGATTTTCAGACCGCCTCCCATGAGATGCTCCCACTAGAACATAAGCAGAGGCGTTCGGTGCCACTTATTCCCGGAGTCACACCGAAAGCTGACCCATGTCCAGGACGCCATCGGTGCTCGCTTGGCGCACCAGGAGCGGCCAGAGCGCTCAATCAGATGCGTAATGGTGAGGGGAAGCTGTATCCATCTGGAGCCTCATCAGTGTGTATCCAATTATTCGTCGCCGATCCAACACAGAGATTGATCACTTTCTCTTTCACGACTGACGGACTTGCGCGGTTGACATGAGGGAAGTCCGGGTTGCGGAGAACTAGCAGGCAAAACAACAGAGAAGGTTTTACAGGAACCAAGGGGAACGGAATTCAAAAACGACTGACCTTCGTCGCGCCCAATCTCGGACACAATAGCAAAACACGACTCCAGATCCGGGGTAGGTGTTCAACCAGTTTTCTCGACAGGCCTCGTAGATTATTCCGTTTCTCCAATCCCAGCGAGCAAGTGTCAAATGGCTGGTCGTTATCTCCTGGTTATTCTGCCCCTCATGCATCTGCAGGCGTGTTCCAAGGTCTACATAGCGTGGCATCGACTGGTCAGGCACACCATCACCGCTTTTGCCGCACCTCATACATTCGGCGGGTGAAGCAAGGTCCCAGTCTCTCACCAACGATCCCTTTGCAGTCGGAGGACAACTTCTTCGTCACTCCTGAGCATTTACAGCATGCTTCAGATTAAGGGCAAGCATGCTTTATGATGTTGGAAGAGTAGATCAGGGAAAGCCTTAATTACTCGAGAACACTTGCCCAGAGTAGGGGTAGACAGCCTCTCCATTCTGTAGACCTGGGCATAGTGTCCGAAGACTGGTACGTTGGATCAGTTATAATAGATCGCCTTTGGCAGGTACCTTATTGTATCATGTGGCGTGGTCCCTTGAGCCCCGATGCGCACACCGTTGCAGGTCGACGCAATAGAATAACGACGTCACAAGCAAAAGCAACCAAAGCATGTTGCCTTTGCGGTAACAACTAATTGTAATACATGCAAACCAGAAACTGCGGCGTATGTCAGGTAGCGTATGGCTCGAAACAAATCACTGCCGGAGCCGCGATCAGAGGGATGATAGGATAGCCTGCGTCGAGACCTTGGCCATGGAGACGATGGAAACACTATAGATGCCCGATATGGCGTTTGTCCTTATGAGATGGTGATGGAGTGAGGTGGGTGGGAGACCCAGAGCTCGAGTGCCAAGACACGCGCTAGTCTCAACTAAGAAGTTTGTTGTTTACCCCTGAACTTCCAAAAGTGGCGCCTCAAAATTTGCATTTATAGGGGCCACATTTCTACAGCTGGCGCCGAGCTCAATATCGGCACTTCAGACCAGATAACACTCTCCATGAACAGTCGGAGCAAAATCCCTCATGTTGGACGTGCCACCTTGCCGAAGTGAAGCCCCATGTCTATGGCCAGGTATTGCGCTGCCTCGTCCGAAGCCCAGGCATGAGCTCCATCCTCCACGGCGCCGCACCCTCTTCCTCGGCTGCCGCTTCCAGCAGATACCGAGGTCCTGTGCTCAACGACAACTTTTTCAGGAATGAGCGAAGCCTGCGTGTCTCTCAGTCTCTTGCCCAGGTCCCCCTTCCAAACGGTGGCTGAGGTTTGGTGATCGAATGCCCTGCTGCCCTTCAAATGGATGCTTGGATCAAAGCTGACCAGGATCAAAGCCTTGACTCCTCCATTTGCTTGCCCGCCTGTAGCATATATTAGCGATCTGGTGTCCCATGTTCCTTGCACGTTGCCAGTATACCCAGGCGGGTTAAGAATGTTGTGCAGATCGTCGAGGGCTCGTGAACGGCCTTCTGGTGGCCAAGAGATAACCCCGCTTTGCTCGTAGTGGTTGTCCAGCTGTTCTTGCGTCTTCGTCTGCACGGGGTGCTGCTCCAGGTTGTCAGCGAGCATTGAGCCATCCCGACCAGATTGTGCCCACGGGAGCCGACTTCCTGCCCGGATTCGAATTCGCTGTTCGTTAGGGTTGGACGGATCGGGGTCATCTACCAAGTCCATGAACGTCTGGCTTGACGGGTGATAAGAACGTATGAAGCACTTGCTTAGCGTGAACATAACAGAGGTCGCCCCGTCGTCCCCGACGTGCACCTCGCTAGGATCTCGACTCGGCGCGCAACCTTGGTTACTCTTCACCGCTATCCCCAGAAATGGTGCTAGCCGTTCGTTCTCCGCATATTGATCCTCCTCCTCTTCTTCTTCTTCTAAGTCTAATAAGCTTCTCCTTTCTTCGCTCCTTTCCGTCATGTGTAGAGTCTTGGTGTAGTACGTCCGCGTTGCAGTACTACCCCCACCAGGCCACTCTTTCCTCGACTCCAGTATCTTGAGCTCCCCCGATAGTTCGTCGCAGAAGATCTTCATAAACGTCCAGCGGTCGTCTGTGGCACCTTCAGAGTGTTGTCTCCGGAAGAGGTTTCTCTTCGAAGGTCGCTCAATTTCCCTGCGGCGTGGCCGGTCGAGCGGAAAGCGGAAGAAGTCGTAGTAAGAGGTGTATTCGATCCTATCCAGCTCAAACGACGTTTCGTTCGTCAGCACGCAGAAAAAGTTACCGATAATCTCGAAACAGATTGTTGAGTCGATGTCGGAGCCAACGGTGTCTGGCAAGTGGAGACTGTCCTCGAACCACCTCCCTTGCAGGATATCGAATCCTTCGAGTACCCATCGCCGAAACCCATCGTCGCCTATATCCGATTGGACACCGTAGTAAACGAAATTAGAGTTGCTCCGCGCGAAGATCTTCTCGGCCGAATCGAGGCGACGTGTAGTAATGATTTGACCCTCGCTCGGGTTGAACACGACAAGCCAGTGCGCCGGGTGCGGCCTGGCATGCGTGTACAGGCAAGATACAATACCACCAGCCTGGTAGAGCAGGTGAAAACTATATTTCCGGCTGCCTTCAGACTCCGGGATGGCTTCGTCCAGCAATTTCCGAATGTCCACGACGATCTCTTGGTCGGCGGAGCGGTGGACATCGAGGAGACGGAGTTGCCGCTCCCGGATGTGGCAAAGGACGCCATTTTTGTACAACGAAGAGTCTGCGAGCGCCACAACGGCGGCGAGAAACGGAGAGGCCGAAGATATTGCCTCCCGCCTCTTGATGAGTCGTCGGAATCCTCGTGGGTAGTCACGGTCCCGGTGGGCTTCGTCCGCCTCAAGACCTGAGATCGAGCCGGTCTGGTGGTCATTGTCAGAAAAGACAGTCAGGAAATCACGGACGGTGAAATTAGCGTGACGTACCTGGAACACCTTCTTGCATATGGCTTGGTCGTAGGCCAAGTACCGGAAGTGGTGGCTGCAGATGCTCAAGTTGCGAACATCGTCCAGGTCCAGATAGCCGACTATGAGGGCGATCACCTCGAATGGCTGAGTTCGGAGACACATGATGTGGACGATAACCTTGAAGACGGTGATTAAGTACGCTTAGTGAGTCAGACGGCCTCTTAGAGACCTGGCGAAACTTCGAAAGTGCACATTCCTTACGATTGAGGTCTGACGGTAGCGATATAGTAACTGCGTTGCTCTTCCATATTTCTTAGATGTCGAGTGCCGTAAACACAGGAGCGTGATGCGAAGAGGCCTTATCAAGCAACACAGCCACCTGTGTATGGATGCAGAGAGCGGGCGAGAGCGCGAGCCAAGCTGAGCAATCACAGAGAGCGCAGGCACAGAGCGAGCGGGCAGAGAGCGAGCGGGCACAAAGTCGGCACAAAGCGGGCACGGGACGGTACCCGCTGGGAAGTCTAGCTGCGTCAGGTCAAGGATGGACTAGGGCTGGCGTACATTATCATCCAAGAGGTACACGGTAGTGGTTGCCATCTTTGACCAGGAGGTATCTGCAAAGACTGCGCTAGTGCCCCACAGCGGAGACCGCTGTCTATCAGGACTCAGCTACTGCGAAGCTACAAAGAGTCGAGGTACACTGCAACAGGCTCGCACGGCCCGATGTACACCGCGCCCTTCGACCGGATCAGCTGCGGATGCGCCGAGACACTTTCTCTTCAGGTCATCACAGCTCACCTAAGCTATCGAATTCTACAGCATTGAGCATTACCTGAGTCTTTTCCTCAGGGCTCCGAGGCTCTTTCAGCAGCTAAAGTAAGCTCGTTTTGTACCGGAAAATCGCCTGAAGGGGCCACCACTGACTGATAAAGTAGGATACTGTTTGAAGAGGGATCGCAGATGGTCAGAACCGTGAGGGGCGTCAGCCTGCACATCCAAGATTATAGAGTCACGGCAGGTGTTAGCGACCGTCAGTGAGCTCCACGCCTGTCTTTTCCTCGGAGTCAGGCTACACGGATGCCTCTACTTCGTCACACTCCACACCGCATGTTATGCAGCGAACTGCGAGATTGTGACGCTATTGTTGGATATGCATGCAGGGCGCATTGCCTGACCAATGCTAGCTGATCCAGGCCTTGCTGCGCATGAGGAGGCGATGCAAATGCACCCTCGCTCGTCACACCGCATGCAATTTCCACGCGCAATAATACCCGCAGTTCGCCAGCTGCATTAAAGCCTCTTACGCATTTCTGCTCAACTTAGCCTTGTCTTTGAAAGTCTCAGGTCAGATCGCTTGTGCTTGCTGGTCATTGGTCCTTCCACGTGCATCTTGCCCTTTTTGATCCTTGCTGCAGCCGTGTCTTCTTCATTACTGTCGCCGCCGCCTCCTGGGAACATTGGCTCAACACGACGACGACGGCTTGTTGTGGACATAACGTCTAGTTTCCATATCTGAGGCCGAGGCTTTCAGCCTTCCCGAACAACGCTCCAATGTTGGCCTCTTTCAGTGAATCGCAGGCGTCTCTCGGCACTCCTGCAGCCCAGCTTCCACCTGAGTGCGATCAACTTCGACCGCATTGAAGTCGGCACAGAGCTTGGCGATTTATGCGACACTGGCGTTCTGTGAACCAGACGGGCGAGGTTGTGGCTCAGCGGGTGGAAGACGGAAAGAGGACCGCTGGAATTGCGGCTTTTCTGCGAAAAGAGTGCCGCCCGTGATATCGCTGATCCAGGCCGCGGCCTCACCCAATTCTCAGGATCCTCGGAGCTCAATTCTGACCGAATCCAAAGTATATTGCGCGGAATAATGGCGTCCATTAGCGCTGGATCGGTATGGAGTCGTCTACCATCAGCATCACACCAATTCTTGCGGGCAAATAGGGTGGCCCCTGCGTGCGAATCCGGCTGGCTGGACGGGCTCAAAGTTGGCGACGTCCTGCTTACGATCAACGGTACATCTGTGACCAAATATTCAGACCTGGACTCCATGCATTGGAAGGGCTGGAAGAGCCGGGAAGCTCCAGTACCTCAAGTCGTGCGCAATCGTGCAGAGCTCTCCATCACGCTGCCAACTTTCGCCGCTGACGACCTCGAGACTGACCATGTCGTCTACGCCTTGGATGCGGTCGCGCAAAAGCCGCCGCACGCGGTCCGTCTGCGGGTCAGCAGTCTTCCCAGCAACGTCTTCATCTCAGCAGCACCATCGGATCCCCGGCCGCGTTATATAGCAGATCCAACCTCTTTGTCGCCCATATCAATAAGAAACCAACCACGGATCTTGACTCATTTGTTGATGCTTTGACCAGGATCGGGAGCGATGAGGTAAGTCTCTCTGGTATGCCCGTGCTCGGTTAGCCCTCGTGAAACCATTGTTCGCGTTTGCTTGGCTTACGGGATCTACTGCAATCTAGATTTCGTCGCCGTTGCGGTTGGATACGATGGAAAGACGACAGTGATAGCCTTTAGCAACCACACGGACTACCCACCCCTTCAGTAATGGAAGAAGGAGAAGCCGCCTCTTAACAATTGGCGCCTAGTGAAGTGTGAGAGTGGGCTGGGTTGCAGTGAATGAAGCCTGTTTGCTCGCTGGTCTTGTTATCTCCGTTGGAACCTTTGCCTTCTTGCTCGTTTACCGGTGCATTAGCTCCTAACGAATAACAAATTACAATGAACATCGACACAATCTGGATTCAGTTGGTAAACTTGCCAGGGTTATCCTATATATGAACAGGATATTTATGCCGCTGTCATGTTCGGAGTCAGAGCTATCTGTGCTAACACGCTGGCTGAGAGACCATGCCTCGAACCCGATACGGCACCTCGCAGTCCTGGCGTGCCCAGCACCTTACCACGCATTTCCAGCCAGAACTCTTACAAGCTCCTAGCACGCCTCAAGCGGATTCGGGCGTCCAGTGTGCGTGCACCTCCTCTTAGCATCACCCTCATACTCCTCTCTCCGGCGCTTGTGATCACCCCCCATTGCCGCGGTCTTCTCTCCAATCCGCCTCTCCTCGGTGTCTCGCCACGTCTCGATAAAGTTCGATTTCTCCTCCCACTTTCTTGCTGCTTTGCCCGCTATCTCCGACCCCAAGGCTTGGGCTAACCGCTCCTTGAGACCCAGGACAGGCCAGGCAGGAATGCGGTTAAAGGTTATGTCCAAACCGGGGCCGGAGGTGTCTTGGGATGGGGATTTCGTTGGGTTCGCGAAGCGCGAGAGAAAAGTGGATGTCACCTCGGCTTCGTAGACGATCAACTCTGCCGTCTCCTCGGAATGAGTCAGCAGACGGACATTGACGTTAGTGAAGCTGGTGGGCGGGTTGTCAATGAAGTTCCCGCCGCCAGACCGCGGACCCGGTCGCGGTGTAGAGCCAGCCGCGCCGTAGATGTGCGACTGTGCCATGGCGAGCATGATGGCTACGTAGTAAGCGTCCTTGTCCTCCTCAGAGGGTAGCAGCTGCTTCGATCGCAGCCGTGCCAGACACTGGACTGGAGTGTTGGCCTGGTCGCCGCGGATGGGTCCCGACGATACCCTGTACAAATTTGAGCGCAACGCCTTGCATTGCTCCTTGTCAAGGTAGGCTAGCAGTGGCCGACTTGACATGTGCGGGCCGGTGGAAATCATGGAGGTGTCGGGAATGTTCGATGGAGGTGTCGCAGGTTGCGTCACTGCCGAGTTGATGTCCAACGACATGCTATTATCGTCGGCCCGCCCCCATAGCACGGGTGCACGCACAACCTTCTGATACACGCGGTTGCCGATGTACAGGTGCAGTTCTGCGTTGGACTCGGGATGCGACAAGGTTGCCGGGAAAATAGTCTTCATGACTTGCTTAACGGCTTCTGATTTGGCGACCCAGCTCGTTGTATTCGCAGCCGAGAACAGTGCGTTGAGGTTGTCAGCTATGTCGCCGGCAACGCTGGATCGCTCGAGACTGCGGACTGCCGTCCCGGGGTGAGGGCACAGTATCCGCTGGCGCTCGTGGAACCGCACACCGAGCAGTTGCGCATGTTTGTCAACCCAGGAGATGGGCTTGAGGTAGAGAGGTGTGCTAACGTGGTCGTGCATGATGTCGTAGAGGGAGCCTTGCTCGGGTCGCGTTATGCGCCTTCGACCAGGTTTCCTCCCGGTACGCGCTTTCTCTTCGGTTGGACGTGATGGCATGGTGAGAATAGTTGCCATGTGCTGTAGTGGTGGCTGCAACCGTAGTCGTTCCGTGACATCTGCCGTCGCACGTTGTCGGGCTCTGATATTGACGCTGTCATGATCTCGCGCAGCGGACATGGCTGCTGGTCAAGAACAATTTGGGAGATGCTAGCCGTAAGAACGTACAATCCGACCCTACTCTTTATGACATCTCAGGAGTATGCACAACAACCGAGACAAACAAACATTAGAGGGTTGTTGATAAAAGCTAGACTGTGTATTTACTCAATAGTGAGCATCGAAATGAGTCTTGCACATTCGAACTGCGAGCACAGTCCGGTGAAGTCGCAACGTCCCCTTGTCGTTTCCTGTGGTAATCCCCTGGTCCATTAGCTTCAAATTAGCAATCATGATAAAGTATAGATAGGGTGTATACTTGCTGGAAACTGTCAACAGTCACGAAAATATTGTCGTTGAAACCGAGCGACCGACCAGTGTGTGACAGTGTGAGACCTTCGCAAAAGAGGAAAGCGCGCGAGGGTGGTGCCACCTTTTTAAACACGGCCAGCTCTTTGACACGAAGTCACCTGACTTGATCCATGCACCAATCACCCGTGCGTTTTCAGGTTTGCCTGCCCGCTTCGTGCAAACAGGCTAAGGCGGCACTAGCACATGTCACCAGACTAACCGTGGATTAGCAATGGCCAAGGCCCACCACCAAAGGGAGCGTCTTTGCTCCTATTGGATCTCTGTTCCTCGAAACGACCAGGTCCAAATTGATCTGCAAAAGCGGCAACAGACCTGCGTGCGGCTCCCACGACGCGTCCAGTCTGCGAACAGAGGGAGGCGAGGCATATTGAGTATGTAAGGAGTTACAAGGCAGGGTGGTAAGAGCACACTTTCTGACATCCTCTCTCATACTTCCTAACCCCTTAGCAAAGGAGCGCCTTTGAGCTGAGGCCGGGGCACACGCTAACGGTACACAGTGCGTATGAAGAAATGCCCGTGACAGGCAGCTACAGTATACATGTTTGGCCGGGTTTGAGACTGTGCACCACCTCCCCCTGGCACACTGGTGGCATGCTGACAGTCCTGTAGGTCGAAGGCACAAGTGGTCCGACATCCAACGGCCAGTCCGCATCCCTCGATCAAAGAGCCTGGTAAGTGTAATGACGGCATTGGGTGTTTGCTTATTTGATTCTGTGGGATTGTAGTACCTAGTTAGACTGCCACAGAAATTAATGAGGTGGCGTGGTAGCTAGCTGGCGAAAGTAGCCGGTGAGGGTGGACGGGCGCTGATATGCTGAGGTGGTCGTTGTGTAGGCATGCCAAACGTGTGCTGGACTCCATTGGAGTTTGCGGGACGGGCATTGGAAAGCACGGGGGAAGATGATTCGGAATTCGAGGAACCAACCAGTCCGGCTCTAAATTGCTGGATCTTCGCGACGATTGCATCAGTCATTTTCATCTCCTTTAGGAGTTAGTATGTGAATAAGCACTTTCCAGCAAGCATAAGTCCACAGAAATAATCCTTAATATTGATAAAATTGGGCAGACTCCTACTTTACCAGACCTCCCAGCTAGCAAGCGGTAGTAACTTGGCTACAGCCGTGACATAGAAGTTTCAGAGAGCTAGCCTGTAATAGTGCAACATGTATTCCGTATTTCGCAATGAAAGCGCACGCCAAAGCCAAGGAGGCATAGGGCAGGAATACGGGGTCAGCTCTGTTGACAGAGATGGTGGATGCGGTGGCTGCGGTGGATGCGGTGGCTGCGGTGGCTGCGGTGGATGCGGTGGATGCGGTGGATGCGGTGGCTGCGGTGGCTGCGGTGGATGCGGTGGATGCGGTGGATGCGGTGGATGCGGTGGATGCGGTGGATGCGGTGGATGCGGTGGATGCGGTGGATGCGGTGGATGCGGTGGATGCGGTGCATGCGACGAATAGCGAAATCGATTTGGCTTATCCTTTGTCAACTTGTTGATAATGCTGGTCTTCCATCCATCTCAATGCAAATCGCGTCGAGTGCCCTGCCTTTACCCTACAAAACTCTTGGAGGTGTCTGTATCTGGCGTCCCGCTCAGCCGGTCCGCAGAATCCGACACTTCCTCCGCTATAGCCCGTTCTTGTTGTATCTGCCGTTTAAGACTTTCTGTGATAGCCATATATCGTGCAAGTTCCTCATCAAGCTTCCGGATGGTCCGTTCTTTGTCCTCGATAGTAAATTGGTGCTCGGCGAGGCATATCTGGTAATGTGTTAGAGAAGTGTCGAATATCTTCTTGTAATATATTTCGTCCTGCAACTGTTGCGTCTTCTGGTCCAGAAGCTCGGATAAATGCGTATTCAGAGCGGTTTGCTCTAACAATTTGTCGTTGAGCTTTTTATGTTCATCCGCTGCATGTACTAGAGCGTCGCTCTTGCCCTCATTGAGAATTTGCAGAGTCTCATATTTGCGGGTTAAGCGACGGCATTCTAGCTGGGTCTCCCCAAAGGCAGCCTGAAACTCCGCAAGCCGTTGCCGAGCGCTCGTCATCGTGATAGTGGCAAGCCAGAGTTCGTGGTCAAGTCCGCTCGATGGATCATCCTGCAAATGCCGATTAGCCTCGCAACTCTTACTTCTGGCGCAAGAGACGTACACCTCTCTGCGGAACGACTTGCTGTTGTCCCGAGTCCGTAGAGTCCATGGTAAGAATCCTGCCGAGTACCCTTTGGGATACGCTGACGATGATAAGGATAGTCGTCCAGATCTAGTCGTCCAGATCTAGTCGTTGCTTAAGGCAGATAGAGAACACCTGAAACGATCTCTCTTATTATGTAGTGGGTGGTCAGTGGGTGGTCAGAAACAGCGTCTCGCATCTCACTGCCACCCCTAAGGTTCAGGCTGTCTGTAGATATAATGGCTATTTATGGCCGCCACCACATTACGACATTGCGACTGGGATTCCAAAGTGCGGCTCCTAAAACAGAACGATTATTTATGGTACATAGGAAGCAACATTCTGACTCCCTGAGTCTGGGCTCGGGATCAATACTCGACTCCAAACAGTCTCACCCACCCTTTCTCCGGCCCTCTCTTCTGGCCTACGAGCTACTGTCTAGACTGCCAACTGTCAAGAGCAACACCTTGCTTGTTATGCCTGTCTAGCAAGTGAAACGTTGAGGCGCCAGAATTACTTCGATGTCTCTTTCGGTTCTTCGTCTGCTCTTTGTCTTGCTACTATACCAAAGTTCTAGACGCATCGGTCGCACTCCTAAGCCTTACCGTAGGATACATGAAGTAGCATATACAGCCTTACCACATCCCTGACTGAGAACCTTAACAATGGCGTCCGGACCCGATAAGGAGCTAACGTCCATCCTATTAGGCAGTTTTCAATTCCAGATATGATGTCAAGGCAATATCTCTTTCACGGCATTCGGCATTCGAACTCCGTCTCCGAGAACGAGAGTTTGGCATGTCTGGGTTCCTTCGGCACGAGAACAGTCTCATCCCGCTTTCTAAATGTTTTTAGGACTCTAATTTGAGCTCTGGTACTATACGAGCAGCGCCTTTCATGGGCACTAAGGGGCCGAAATCGTCACTACGCCAAAAATAGCTCCTAGACATATCAAGCAATAATAGGCGACTCTGGACGGCCTTTTCTGCGTGTTCGGGGTTTGGACGCCCATATCTCTACGTATTATTTCTTTATATACAATTCTAATACTAGGGCTTCCTGAAAATAGGATATAACCTCTTCAGTACGTCGACACAGAATTTTTTGATGCAAAGGACATCGACGAGAATCGTAGACCAACAAATACATCGTCCTCAAGTTAGTGACAATTGTTAAATAGACGCCGCATTATGGATTGTATGAACTGTTTTGGGCCTCCGTTGGCCAAGTCTCGTGACAACCAACACCAGTTGCGTTACTCGTTACGCGACCGAGCCCGGGACTCACGCCGAGAGGCACCGTATGACAGACAGCCGACTCCGTACCGATTGTCGCAGCGTGGAAACACCAATCACAGGAGCTCTGGGTCTCGCACTGTGGCAGTCCCTCATCGACCGCGCTCCGGTCGTCTTCGCGTGGTCATAGAATCCGAGCGCATCTCTAGGCGCCCACCGCTTGAATCGCTATACGGCGAACGGCGACAATTTCGGACTGACGGAAGGGCGGTGCGAGATATGCAGCGAGGCCGCGCAGGAAAATCAGTCACATTCCTAGAGCCTGACCAACAGAGCCGCCGTTCTCGAGACGATGAAGTCCTCCGTTTGATTGCCGCACAGAATGCTAAGATTGCAAGACGGCCTCGAAGAGTTTCATCCCGGCCAGATTCGGGCCCTGAAGAGTTGTTAAGGTCGTTTCAAGATCTTCGGTTAAAGCCCTAGTAAGGCGAGAGACTCGTCGAGTGGCTATGAACCTTGATATCACAAGCTTGAGAGCAAGGTGTCCAGTTGATATGGCGGGCTTTACCACTTGCAAGCAGTTTGGTTGTCTTGGTTCATCTCAGTAACATAAATTGAAGATATCATTCATCGATACACTGAGTCTTGTCCTTACTCTGAAAGGCGATTCAGTATGATGCATATCTAAAGGGGCTTACGTGTAGAGCGCAGGCGAGGGTGGCGGCGCATGGCTAGCGTTCCAATATGCTTCTTAGGTGAGCTTCAACTCTCCACAATGCTCCGACGAGTTAGTCAGACAAGTACATTGCTTTCGAATCGTTCCTTAGGGTCATTGCTCGCCTCAGCAGTTAGAAATCCATCATAAAAAAGATCGAAGTTCTTCTTGTCCATAACATACTGACGAGACTACTTTAAGTTGTAGTATACAATGCAAGCCTTATCGTGGAACACCTGCTCATCTATCTGTTCCTCACCATGTGGGAGAGCTCATACTATTTACGGACATGAAAACGCTACAGATGCAGCAATCAGCGTAATGCCGGCGGCGATATGTTAGACAGAGCCCTGGGGCTATGGTGCTTTGCGTGTCACGGTACTTGTATGGGCCACCAGCCTCTAGCTTGTAGTCCCTCTATCTGCGGCAGTCTGAAGCCTTGTGTCTAAACATTGTGTAAAGGCTATATTTAGTTCAAACGCCGTTTTAAGTCACCTCCGGAAAAGGCATCATATATCTTGACCTGAAGATGGTACGGAGGGGATGGCCCCGGGGGGGAGGGGGGCCGCGAAGGCTAAACCGAGTCTGGGTTACTTTATTCGCTACCTGTCCGGTGATCCTAAAACCCATAACTATATAGGGGTCATGACCTGCATTGATGTAATCAGGTCTTTGACATGTGTCTTTGACATGTTTTAGCATACTTGTGACCTTTGCTTCACCCAGGAAAATGTTCGGTGGACGCACTCGGATTGCCTTAGAGGAAAAGATCAGACATTTATTTCAAAGAAGCCGGAGAAAGACCGGATGCGCATTCGATAGAATATATCTCCGACTCCGAGTCCTGCAAAGTGAGGATAACTCCACGGAGGGTCTTCTAGAGGCCGACCGCGCTAGACGCTCACTTGCCCCCTCTGCTGAATCCATTATATATGATTGTTACGAACCAACTTCAATGAAGCAAAAAGGACCCACTGGACCGGAACTGCCATGGGCCGAGAGTACTGTAGACACAGGACCACAGGATCACGCGCAACAAGCTGAGGCAGCGCTCCATGTAGTGATAAGTTTGGAGCGTCGAACGATGCAGTGATCCTGGGCAGAACACGCAGTAATGCGGGGAAAGAACAGACTGTAAAGTAAAACAATCTCTACATCAGAATAGTCAGTCGCTCTCGAGCCATTAACGATGTTCAATACCTTCAGTTGCTTCGCCTCTCCGAAGCACTTGGTCTAGCTTTAACTTACTACAACCAGGCGCCTCAAGCCCTATTTACTCCATTCTAAAATTGTAGTTACTATTGATAGGGGGTCTCCGAAAACGACGTTGGGGCGCTTTTTTCCAATCGCTATATACAAGCTGTGTCACTGCCTCAATAGGCGGGCTGGAACTAGCCGATAGCTGTGGGGGACCACGCACTGTCATCTTCACTGAAAACATAAGTAGTGACTGGCGTCCCAGTAGGCATTTCTTCAAGCATTTCTTCCCACCTCTCAGGTGTTCTTTACTTAACGATAGGACTAGATATATTGATACGATTATGATATTTTTTGGCATACCATTTCTTGTTCTGGCGGCGGTCACGACCGCCTACAGTAGCAATTCGACTGATGAGGCAGTAGCCTTTCAAATTCTCTCCTTTCTTGATCAGTTCGAAGTTGCCGTCCTGGATGAGCTGGCAGGACACACAAACAGTACCGAGTTTCCTCAAATAGTCGAGGCAAGTGTTTCGTCATAATGGAAGAAGGAGTTGACGCTCACATCTACTACAGCATGGCCATCGTCCAGTTCCCTTTTTTCCTGAATCGTCACAACCCATACAATGCAATTACAGTTTGCCCAATGACACCAGCAGCCTCCTAGCACTCGAGCAGGAAATTCGAGTGATCAGAACGGGTACCCTCCTGGCCTGGGTCCAACGTCTCCAAGATATGGGCGCATCTCTCCTCTCCACTCTCGCCGCAGCTGCGATTATAGAGTCGCTGCAAGACAACCTCGGTAGTACTCGTCATGTCCTGGACCGCTTCCCATTCATAAGTCCCATTACCCCACAGTGGGCGTTCAGCCTGCTGGCTCCCTTCACGGCTGCTGAGTCCTGCGGTTTGCAACTTCCACCGCTAGAGATCACACCCAGGCTAGAGATAACTTCGCGGAATGGAATGATAGTGAATTTCAGGTGGGAAGCTGTCCTGCCCGAGAGTTACAATGGTACGCTTTTTATTGGCTGGGTCAGTTGGCTCCAGGAGCCGCTATATACCAAGCTCGCCTTGACGTCTCAGAATTCTGGGACAACGTCAATCCCAAGGGGCTTATGGGGATTCGTTGTGGCGGTCCTGACGGATAAGACCGCACGGAATATTTATGATCTGTCGGCATCTACTATATCTGGGCCAGCGATAGCCAACGTTGTGTTCTAGTGAGAGCCATTCACAATATAGTTCAAAGTCAGCCGCATCCTCCCAGTAGAGACCAGTGATGCTTGTTATGCCCTGTCGTATATATTTACAGCTCCTAGCCACGGGTTATGCTAAATCCATGTCGACTAGGGTGCTGCACCGCGTGTCTGAAAGTTCCTTCCAGCAAGCTAGTCCGGCGACCTCAGTCGCACGAGCCGATGCATCCCCTTGTCCGGATCGCTCTCTCATAACGCTTTGTGCCTTCTGGGAATGACTCTGTTGCCATGTACTAGGTAGTGCGTCACACAAAGTGTCCGACATAAGGCCCTCGCTCTGGGTCAGATAACATAGCTCCCATCTCTCCCAAGAACGGAAATTCCGTGCCTCTGTCGTAGACGAGCCTCAGGATAGGTCTTTCAAGTGTCAAGCAGGCCGTCAGGGGTTTCCCAAGTAATTCTATCTCTCTTACCAGCACTCCTCGAGACAAGCGTTCGAAAAAGGCGGCATGTGTGACGGCGAGTGACGTCCCTGGCTCAGAGGAATTCATCTATGTAACTAGTACGTGCTTCCTATGTCTATGAACTACTATGGGACTTTCGCTCGTTCGCTGTTGTGTTGATTGACGACAAGAGCCCGATTGCAGACGTTCGTAACGCCTCAACCGTTTCATGTTTGCGCTTGGCCACCCTCGCCTGCACTTCAGCGAACTCGGTGCTCGACATGCTTTCCAACTGCGCGTTTTCTTCAGTGGCGAGTCTCGCTAGAAGCAAAACACCTAAACGCATCGCATCTTCGATCTTCTCCACTTCAACACCAAAATTGCCCTGTGTTTGCTGCATCTCCTTCCGCAGCGCCCGCACAATCATCCTCTCCTCTCTCATAAGGCTCGAAAGCCGCAAGAGAGCGTTAGCTTTCTTGGTGGCAAACAGGACCTTGCGCCGTCCAGGGCGCTCAATGATGGTATTCGGTGGTACCTCGATTCGCTGCATGACCGTGTCTGGACGCAGAAATTGGGCTGATCGCTTGGATGAGGGCCGCTCGCAACGCTCAAAGGAAAGATACGGGATTAGGGGATAATCGTACGGCCCACTGGATGGTAAGCCGGGCTCCTGTAGGGGCGCAGCCTCATCCAAGAGCTGACGTCTGCAGGGCGAGCCGAATCAGGCCCAGCCGCCGATTGCCCGTTGAACACAAACCAGGGTCGTCATTGCCCTCGGTTTATGTGACCGGGGTCACAAAATCTGAACCCTGTACCGTGGAGGGGATGCTGGAAAGCGGCGCCTAGCTGCAACATTTTCGGCCCCAGAGGTCGAAAAGGGAGACGCCCCAGCAAACCATACCTGTAAGGTGCCCGGGTAGGATGCGAAAACGACCACCTGCATGGTGTTCTCTTTCTGCCACCGTTCCCGAACTCTAACGCCGCTGCAAGCCATAAGCGTTTCAGGAGGCCGCCCACGTAGTCTTATGGTAATCCGCGGGTAAGCCGCGTTGCCTCGGCTGGCAGCGGACACCGAGAGAACCTCAGATTCACGATATGCAGGAAATGCACAAGGGCTCTCACCGGTGTCTGATTCACGTCGCTAGTCTATACACTAGTTGCGCTTAGAAATGAAACAAGAACCTTGCGCGAAGCCTGAAGGAAGAATAGTTGAAATCATTGGAGGCGCTCTGCTGCACCCGTAGATCCGCTGCAGATTACCTAGGCTTATGAACAGCTGTAAAGCTCCAAGGGGAACAGCGGGACCCATGTAGGGACGAACCACATGGGATTCGCCCGCTGCAGAATCACCTCCGTATTCCTTGGACCTTGGCAAAGCGACAAGGGTAGCAGTCATTCCGCGGTAGAATTACCTAGGTATTTCTCAGACCCATGTGGAGCTACAAAGGACTTGACGGCACCTAGGCCGTTCCCGGACTGCTGCAAAACTACAGACGTAGCGGCCATTCAGCTGCATGGGTGCTCAGGTGCCCTGCAAACCTTCTGCACAGCTACCTGTGGCCGCTGTGAACCACCGTAGGGCTCGCCCCACCGAGCGGCGGGGAACCCTAACGGGCAGGGAGGCAAAAAGAGTGCTGTGCCATTATTTGCGAACAGACGTAAAAGGCTGGCACCATGCAGATCAGACCCTTCGTCATAACTCTCTTTTCTTTCTTCACCCAACGACGATGCAGCGATCAAAGTGCTTAGCGAGGGAGGCCAGACTGGCGGCGGAGAGGAGCTCTAAGTGCTGGGGCACTGCCAGTGTCAATATTAGCATCCTCGACTTTCCAAACGAGGAAGATGAAGAAGATGTGGAGGCGCTGACGGAGCTTTTCAGGAGCGATTTTCGAGGACTAAACCCGCGATATCATATTCCCGCCAAGATTGATAGGCAACACCTTGATGCCGCCCTGGAGCTGTCGGGACTCACCGCCGACAACCTTAAGGCATCCCCACACCCACGGCATGGCTACCCAGAGCTGCGATTTCCGACCGGCTTCCGCCTACAGTGCTGTCAGGGTCTTCACCGAGCGAAAGCAGCCACGAAGGTCTTAGCGCCGGGGGCCAGGCTCTGGTCCATTGACTTCTATGACTCGAGTATGACGTTTCCTGCCGTCGCGAGATGGCATTGCTGACCTACCACTAGACATTGGCCCAGACTTGGACATAGAGTTAAGTGAGGAGTATTCGGCAGAAAAGATCCCGGACGATGGCGTGGTATACTGCAAGATCCGCAAATACCAAGGGTATCGGGGGATCGCGGACTCGTTCCTCGAGCGCCGCTGGTGGGCCCTTATAGAGTACTACTCAAAAAGGAAGAAGGACAATATGAAGAAAATACTTGACGACCCGGACTACAGAGAAGCCTTTGACATTCAGCTGGAGATTCCAGCGCTTGGCGATGGCATGCAGCTCGGCGTGATCCACAAGTTGTTCACCATGAAGTGCCACGAAGTAAGTCACGACCGCCCACCCTTCAAAAGCAGGTATTGACAGAGAAAGTTGCTTCTCAACTATTTGGGATATATCCGAGATGTCTGGAAAGTCGAGATATGTCAGGGCAACGAGGAGTGGATGCGAAGGATCGACCCAGGGACAGTGAGAGCCGTACAGCATACCGCTCCGGGAGCCTGCAGCAGAGACAGGGAGGACCTATACCGCAAGGTGCAGAGCGGGCAGATTTTTGGAGCTTTTGGAGAACAAGAACGGCAGAGTCTATGGGCAGGGCTGGTTTCAGCCAGCCTCACTCGCTTGATACCATCTCTGTTTACCTTCTTCGAGGATGTCAACTACTTAGAGGGTCCCTTGGAGAGCTTGAAGCGGCTCGTGCCACCCTGCCGCAAGGAGACTATCTCGTCAGCCCTGCTGCGAGCTTACAAGGACGTTAACCAAGAGTCCGATCAATGCATAATTCAGGAATCAGATTCGACGTTCGCCTTTGTTCCGGGAACCGAAGCTGATAGAGTCGAAATCGGAGTCCGACAGGCATGGATATGTTCCATGCGGAAGTCTACAGAAATTCCCCCGCAGCCGAAAAAGAAGGAGAGCATTCGTCGTGCAAATCCAGAATACAAGGAGAGCGCAAGAGCCGTGCACGAGTTGGCTTCTTTCCTCCACCTTATCGGATTCGAGTCAGCCGAGATCCTCCATACGATAGAGCAATCTGCAGATAGCGTAGTCGCTCATAACGCGCTTCTCGAAGCCCGTCCTCCAGACTGTTTCGCGTATGACGAACTGGCCTTGGACAACCACAAGAGACAGATGATTGGGTTTTTCATGACAGCTAGAGA
Source organism: Coniochaeta sp. 2T2.1 (assembly GCA_009194965.1). NCBI lineage: Eukaryota > Fungi > Ascomycota > Sordariomycetes > Coniochaetales > Coniochaetaceae > Coniochaeta > Coniochaeta sp. 2T2.1. The sequence goes on from VSMA01000043.1 coordinate 158,012, forward strand.
ACTCCCGACAGACGAGGCATTACGTCTAGCAGAGCTTGACAACTTCGTATTGTCGCCCAAGAGGTACGGGAAACCGTCCGAGGCTGAACGGAAGCAAACCAAGCCGATGCTCTTCGCGGACAGACTACATGCGCAAGATGTCTTCGACGATGTCACGCCATTTTTTGTGCGCAGGTCTGTATATCTCGCCTTCTTCGGTACGCCGATGTTCGACCACGCGAATATTCGCGTCAGGCGAAGAGTTCAACTGGACAACAGACCCATGTTACAGGACAGTTCACACCTCATCCGAGAGAGACAACTCCAAGAGAGAGAAAGGAGACTGGAAGAGGAATGGCAGAGAGTGAAAAGCGAAGAGACGAAGCTCGGTAACGTATTGGCCGAAAATTCCGCAAGGTACGAGGAACAAGTAAAGAGGTTGGAGGAGGAGTCAGCCTCACAACTCGATCGAAAAATTAAGCGAGATAAAAGCCAACTTTGAAGGAGAAGTGGCGCAATATCAAGCAGGCCAGGCGAAGATGCATAAGGAAAGGCATGAGAAGCAATTAGAGGAGATCCGAAGATTAGACCACGGCCGTCTGCAGCTGGAAGAAGAAATTAAAACACTTAAAGACGCGATAAAACGGAGGGAGGAGGAAAGGATGCCGGAACAAGAAAACCGTCTCCGGACCCAGGCACAGGAACGCCTGGAAAACGAGAGGAAGAATTTTGAGGGACGCCTTCAACAAGTCGAGAACGAGAAGCAGGAGCTTCAAAACGCAGCAAATCAAGCTGAACAGGATAGAGCTTCGTGGGGAGAGATACAGCGGCGCTTTGAAGAGGAGAAGAAGAATTTTGAGGAACGCCTTCAACAAGTCGAGAACGAGAAGCAGCAGCTTCAAAACGCGGCTAATCAAGCCGAACAGGATAGAGCTTCGTTGGGAGAGATACAGCGGCGCTTTGAAGAGGAGAAGAAGAATTTTGAGGAACGCCTTCAACGAGTCGAGAACGAGAAGCAGCAGCTTCAAAACGCGGCTAATCAAGCCGAACAGGATAGAGCTTCGTTGGGAGAGATACAGCGGCGCTTTGAAGAGGAGAAGAAGAATTTTGAGGAACGCCTTCAACGAGTCGAGAACGAGAAGCAGCAGCTTCAAATCGTGGCAAATAAGGGCACGTCCGAGGCTCAATCTGAGCAGCTCCTACAACAAAACAAAGACTTAGAAAGACGAGTTCAGGAGCTCCAAACCGACAAGACTGCAACGATCGAAAAGCTGGAGACGGCTATTGATGAACTGAAGCGGGATAGGGAGCGGATTGAAGTAGAGAGGGCGAAGTTGGAAACAAAACTGGGGAAGGAACTATCTCTACTCACTACAAGGGACAAGCAATTAGACGAGAGCAGAAACCAGCTAAAAGAAAAGGAGATACAGCTTGAGGATAGCGAGAGGCAGCTGAAAGAGACGAGGGCCCAACTAGCTGAGCGCGGAGAAGCAATAGCCCAAGAAAGGAACGATCTCAATCAGAAGATCCAGGATATGCTCCGCGAGAAAGCGGAACTCCAACTCGAGAAAGAGGAACTCAGAAAAGAGCGGGAACAATTGTCACAAGAATGGGAAATCTGTCAAGCAGAAGCATCAAAGCCGGCAGGAGATGAGCGACTTACGCGTGAAGAGAAGACGGTACCAAACGCACAGGAAGGTAATCCCGTTCTTCTACCACCTCAACCGACGGAAAACCCAGTCACAAGGTCGACGCCAGATGGATCCAGCAATGTAAAGAACAACATGCTCGGTGCCAATTACCGAGCGAAGGATACGATTCTGCAAAAACTTGGACGGCTGGCCGACCGGGAGAGGGAGAAGCACGACCAGGCCAGGGAGAAGCGACAACGAATAGACGGCAAAGGGAATGATAAACCAAAGAAAAGTCAGCAGGCAGACACAGAAGTCAACGACCAATCCAAAACGGGGGCAGCAGACGAAGTGAATGATGAAGCAAAGAGTCAGCAGACAGACGCAGAAGTCAACGATCAATCCAAAACGGGGGGAGCGGGGCTCTTGCAGAGCACCAGATCCAAAGGGAAAACAGGTGCAGCCACAAGTACAAAGGAACAGAGACGAGGTACAAAGGAACGGAGACGAGCTACCCAAATCAAAGCTCAGGACGCCGTGGCCGCCAAGCCTTCTGAGGCCATAGGTATGACAGAAGCGGCAGACTTAGGCGTTCCGATCACCTTCATATTCGAAGATAGTGTACCAGCCAGGGAAGAGTTAATCCCAGCCGCACAAGTGGAGGCCAAGGCCCGCCAGCTTAAAGCGAAGACATACGAATTATTCGACAAGAAGGGTCTCACGCTGAACGCTAAGACATGTTATGAGGATGTTATCGCAGATGGGACACGAACCATTGTAGTGCGTCTAAAGATGGACGCTGATGAGGACGCTGCAGTGCGAAAACGGAAGGTACAGGAACCTTAGCCGTATGAGCATGATGAGAGGGACGGGCGGTAACTGGGTCACAGACACTTCCGTCAGGTGGTCATGATCCTGCTGCTCTCAATAACTCTACCAGCGGATCGTGCGCATGAGTCACCCATACGGCAGGATGGCTGAGATGTGTTAGAAGCGCGTCGTCGAATGGGCCGACTCGATCTACTTCCATTACCAAGCGTGTTACTATGCTTGGAGCAGGGGGGTTTATTGAGTAGTGGATCTCCATGTTATTAAGCTGCCGGAAGTCGTAAGCGCCGCTACCAGATTATCGATTAGATTAGTAGCAAAGTTGTTAGTGCTCCTGCCTGGTGGTAAGTGGATGTCCGATAGATCTATATCACGTGACTGACGATTCTCCGAAGTATTATAGAGCTACCCTAGACCAGAATATCCTTAACCTACCTATTAGCTTCCCAAATATGCAAGCTGATATTCGAATTGTAAGCCGTAAGCCGGGAAGGTGACTTGCTTGAACTTGCTTGGCTTATGCGAAAGGTGTGAATTGTTTCGAACGCTGCAATATTACTCACTTCCTCCGCGAACTTCCGCAAGATCCAACATAGCGGCAGCGCTATTTAGCTCAGCTCATAATGACGCTACAGAGGGAGAAATCTGTCCGGTTGTCGCAAATCAGTCCTCCTCGAAGGCCTGCGTATCCTCAACCTCCCCATCCGAGCCGCTTTCAGTCTCGTTCTCACTTTCCTCATCGGATCCAGGAGCTTCAGAATTGGTATTGACCAGCTTGCAGATGTCATCCCCATAACCTCAGGCTTTGTGTGGATAATGCAATGGTTGAATACCAGGAAATTTTTGAGAAAGGAAGACAGCAAATGGCACGTCGGCCACCCATCGCGGTCTGCTCGGCGGCTGCATGCCTCAACAAACCCAGAACGCGCCGTGAACGAGACAGCAGCTGTAAACTTAAACGAAGTTCCCTGGGTGAAGCCAACCTCCAGGTTTTCGATCAAGCCAATCGGATAGTAAGTTCCATTTTCGAAACCCCGCCGTTTGTCTGCGTATGTGAGCGGTTGCCGCGTGCTCGGGGCAAAGTTTCTGAAGTACGTACCACCGTTGAGATTGAGGTCAGCCTTTCTCTTCCTAGTGGTAAAGATCGGGAGTTCGTTTTCGATACCAGACAGTTGTCCTGCGCCCAATCCCTGCTGCGGTAGCACAAGTGTCTTGGCGATGGTTGAACTCATTGTAGGAGGTCGTGACACGGCTTGCAGAATCGAGAGGAAATTCTCAAGGAAGGTGGAAAGCAAAGAAGTCTACGGACTTCTGTGATAGTGTATGATGGGGGAGTCTCGGACTGTGACGGGGGAGAGCGAAGCAATCAAGAACTCTGTAACGATAGAGAGTGAAGAAGCAAGATCTGTGAGCTGACCTTGGCTCTAAATAGGAATTCAGCTTTGGTTGGAGGCCTCCTTCATTATCTTTCGCCTTGCCGAGTCCCTGGCAGGATCGTTACAAGGCGTTCTTGAGCTGGTTGGTAACACTCTAACAGCTCAAGTCCTCCCAGTGGAAGAAGCGGACCCTTGGCCATCGTGCAACTGGTTGACAGTGGCCTTGAAGCCTCTCATTCTTCAGCTGCTCTGCTCCGTGCGGCTGCTTCTCGTCCTAGGTGTCCCTGTTGTGGTCCATCTGCATGAATCAGGCATGCAACAGAGTCGAGCTCGGCTTTCCGGTGGACCTAGACGCATCCAAGGTTCTTGCCAAAACCCCGCTGCTCGATAAGGCGACCGCTCGAAGGCAGAATGCCTTGTGACCCTCCATCATCACCTCGTCGACAAGGGCGTCTTCATGCACGCCCCTCGATCCTCCATGGAGGCCAATAGCAGTTTGGTATCCGTCCGGCCAACATTCCACGACACCAACCGAACAATGTCTGCTTCACCATGGGCTGCCTCACGAAGGCGAGGCAGCAACCCTGATCAGCCCCGCGGTTGCTTCATACCCCTGAGATCGGACAGCAAGCTGAGCCCCTAGCCGCTCCATTAAGACTTAAACGGCGGAAGCGCCGTCGAGATAGATTGGGTGGAGCAAAGCAAGATTGGTAGATACCTCACGACACAGGTAACGGGGCCATCATTGGCCACATCTGTAGGAGGATGACACGAGTCTTGTCTCATCTCATCGTCACAGGCCTGAGCATGGTTTAAGCACCTCCGCCGAGGATGAGGTGCTGGGACTGGGTTGAAGATCTTCATCCTCGATGGGTGTTTAGTCAGGCGGCTTACTTTCAAGAGTCAGTACCAATTGTGCAGTGCTGGCAGGTCCGTCCATTATGCCACTTCACCAGCCGAGGAGTCGGAACCGAGCTTCCCCTTCCACATTAATTATTTTGAGAACATGACCAAATAATACTCTGCCGGACGGAAGTCCCGCAACACGTTTGTGATAGAGACTCACAGAATCCATCATAAAGGCACAAGAGTAGATAGGGAACGAGCTCGGCTACAACAACGCCACGTGCAGGTACAAGCAACCTTGGAAGACCACGCAGTTGAACAGATAAGCCTCGATAACCGACGGCTAACGATACAATCCTCCAGCGACATACTATGAAGTCGTCATGGCGCCTCAGTCAAATATCCCATCCATATAACAGCCGAATAGAAGGATCAACAGGCACATCCCAACCAATAGCCACCATAGCGTCATTTCCAGCCGCCTGCGCTTTTCCATAACTTCATCGCCGTCTCGAAGCGTGTGCACGTCGTCGTGACGACTGACTGTACGCCCAGTCGTAGGTGGGGGAGTAGACGAGTTGATAGGCTCGTCGAAACGGGAAGTCGGAGTCTCTGTTGTGTGGCTGGTAGACTCGTCGAAACGGATAGTTATAGACGTCATTGTTTTGATCCGCTTGGGCGTCACCGGCAGAACTTCGCCATTGTGGCGAGAGGAAGTGTGAGGATTTCTTTTCTGACGGCGAGTCATGTTTGAATGTCAAGTGTGTCTAGTGTTGGAAGGCGGTATGCAGAGAAGGAGGAACGGAAGACAGGAAAAAAGAAGAGGGAGAAGGTAATTTATAGCAGTAGCTCATCGCGTGAGGGGCTGCCCTAATGTCAGCAGAGCATGAGCATCCTTCTTACTGATGTTCTCAGGTGATGGTACCCTATTAATGCAGACCCCCTTCATTGACTATGCACTGACTGATGTTCTCAGGTGATAGGTGCCCTACTAAGGCAGACCAGGGGCGAGGGGTGTCTGACGATCTCTGCGCAGATATTTGGGTGTGAAGGAGGTCGACAAGGTGTTGCCGCAGATAGGCGTCTATTCTTTGGGCATTGATGGCAATCAGGCGGATTGCCGTCAATAGTCAGAGCACGGTTCGCCGAGCTCAGCACGCCCGGTACACAGACCCTGAAGGCAGCCCAGGGCAAGGATGTGACAATCTTCTCCTGGCGTTACATCTGTAGGTAAGGTCACATAGAATGTGAAGCGCCGGAGGTGGCAAGGCATGAATGCGCAAAGGCATCAAGCGGGAGGTCAAGGCACACTGGAGAAGGATGGCCAACAGTTGAACCAAGAAAGCACGGCCATTGGGTCATGGAGACGATATGCGGGCATCATGGAGAGTTCCCTTCGTCAACGCAGGGGATGCGAGAGCAGTGAAGCAAAGCTATTGGCAAAAGGCCATCGAGACTGACGCAAGTCTTCTATCCACCAAAGCGATCGGATTGTGGATGCACATCTCATTACGGTCTTCTTCATAGCAGTTCTTCTACACCGAAGCCTCTGCCTCCATTCACCCGAGACAGTTGAATTTGACAATTACGCACCTTTTCTCAACGCCAGCTGAGGCAACTGCGCGCCACGGAGTTAGAGAATACAGAAGGAGCGGCGTAATGATTAACCGGTGGTGACTCTCAAGCCAGCTAGGCAACTGCTGGATCATACGACAAGGAGTGAGCCGTTTGGATGGTACGGGGGGCCAGTGGCTGAAGCACTTTGGCTTCATGCATCAGAGGTGAAGAAGGAACAACATCTCGGGTCGTCTGGTACGTCAAGAGAACGTCGCATCACTCCATCATGCAACACATAGCGTCCTCTCTGCTGAGGTCGAAGACTTCTGCTTCGGCCTCTGTCTCACGAAGCGATTTCGAACGTCCCTGAAGTGTACAGGTGACTGCAAGTGCAGGAGCTCGTAACGGTTACGCTTGAACGGACCAGTCAACTCTCCCCAGTTGAAGGGCTGAGCTAACTGTTCTTGGTCCTCAGACTGTGGAATTCTCCAACGCCGGCCCTCGAGGCATAAACCAAGCTAACATGTGGCCCTCGACGATCATGCAAGGCCGGGACGGCAGGCGATGCATGCACCTTGGCGCGGTCACAAGCATTCGGAGGCCTCTTGAATGCCTGTAGGCACTCCCGGTGATACCCTTTGATCACCCTCCTAAGGTATAAAGAGACAGTCCCCTTTGCGCTCTTGTTCACGAAAATCACCGGTCACAGTCATCACACTCACACGCCACACCACAATCTTTCCAAATGGACCAAGATTCTTCGCTCTTCCCTCTGGAGCATGACTTCCCACTCCACCATATTGTTACTACACACGACTTCGACGACATTCCCAACCTCGAGGGACTTGAGCTTCCCGGCGTTGCGGGGCTCGGGTCTGACGGCCTTGACGAGGAGTTCGACTTCGATAACTATGACTTCGATGGATTCTTCCAATCCTCGGCTGTCGGTGGTGGCTGTAGCTGCTGCACCCGCTCGTTCACAAAGGGGGCCAGTGGTGTGGCGCTCGACCCAACAGGCCCTACGGACACGGATGAGGGGTTCCCCCAATCATCGACGCATTCGGGAAATCTAAGCCCGACCCGGAACCTTGGAGCTACGGTTGCTGATGTCTCCTCTCCACCCACAAGGGCCGACCTCCCGGTCGTGACGGAGGCACCAGTCGCCTTTCCAAGACCACGGGACCGCAAGGCTGCAGGCGCTGTGCAAAAAAGACGACGGCGCCGGCCTTCCACCACAGCGGTGAGATTTCAAAGATTCGGGTCAGTGCATGTACGTGCAGAAGCCATCTTCCTACAGTTTGGAGACGGTCAAGAGGAGTGTAGCTGGCGACGCCACCATGGATGGATAAATTCGGCACGCGAGCTCTACAGTAACGAGGTTCTGCTTTCGCTCCTTTCCGCTGATCCTACCTCGCTTCGCATCAAAGTCCGTCCAGGCGGTGACGGGTATCCGCTTCTAATTGCCTTCAACAGCGATGGGTATTTTGAAGGTGTTGGGGCTTGGAGGGGAGTCAGGGTCGGCTTCGAGGACGTCAGGAAGATGGTAGAGGACCCACAGGATGGGCAGTTTAGTGGCGAGCTTTTCTAAGTGTACCTTGTATATAGTTTACTGCACTTTAGTTGTTTTTCGGGTGCCATGGTCACCTAGTCGTTGATTGGGGCTCCAACTTTGCTGTACTTTGACACGATTGGATGGTTCACCGTTTGATCGGACTCTAGCCGCAACCTTGTTTTCACTTTGGCGCGGGTTCCGTCGAAAGCTCCGAGAGCATCTGCTGATCTTCGTTCGCACTGGTTTTTCGGTCTAACAGATTTAGTCTTGGGTTGTCAGTCTAGTCGCATTGCACGGTCTCTCTCAACCCTCGTGTATGCTAGAAGACCAGCTGTCAGGTTTCGTACTGGCTCACAACGCGTTGAGGGAATGCGGGACATTCACTCTTTTTTGAAAATGAGCGCAGCGCCTCAGTGGACTAGAATACGTGCACGGCAGCGTCCCTGGAGACATCTCCATGGCGTTAAGGTCTTGGAAGATTGTCTGGCTGGGAAAGCCCTGGTGCGGACGCATCCGTAGAGGATTACTCCAACATGGGCTCGCATCAAGGTATACCTGGTTCCTGGGTTTGTGAGATCAAATGAAGGGCCTCTGTGAACGAACCACGTTCGCTGCCAAATGTAGTTCAGGAGCCGAAAACGAACGCCGATATGGGCTATGTTCGTTGACTTAGTTTGTCTTCAATACAGATGTAAAAACCATGGGCAAAGGGAGGCTACACTAATGGTTTGCATTGATACTGGCTTGGCAAGCCAGAGGATCTCATACGGCGGTATTATAAGCAGACTGGATGAGACTCCCGTAGTACTCGACAATCTGATAAGAATGCAGGGAGATACTAAAAATCATACGGAACAGAAAGTGAAATCCATACATAACATGATCCTATGTTGTCTGAGGGGTTCCTCTGGCAATCATCGATCAAGGCCATTCAGGTCTCTGAAGCCTGAGTAACACCATTTTGGCACCTCCTCTTGGGGTTTCTTCGTCTCTTGGAAAGCCTATTCAAGACGACAGGAAGATTGCTAAAGTCGGGCTGAAGTCCCGACAGCTGATCAGTCAGTACTCCTCGAATACCCCCTAAATCCCTGTCAAGGACGGCCACTTGGTCGTTCAGCCTTTTGTTCTCCTCTGCATATTCTCTTCTAATCGCCTCGGATTCGACGCTCATGTCGATCAACGTACCAATATCGGCCTCGAGGTTCTGCTTCTCCAGCCGCAGTTTCTCAATATGTGCCTTATGTTCTTCGTGAACGGCTTTCAGCCTTTGAACCTCCAGCGATGCAGCTTCCCTATCTGAGACGACAGCCCTGAACTCTGTGTCCAGGTGCTCAATCTGATGTGACGTTCTTCGTTGCTGTGCTTCCAAGTCCCTGTTGATGTTCACAATGACTTCCAGCTGGGTGAATATGGTAGACTTCAAGTCAGATCCCTGGGACTCCTTTTCCTTCCCCTTTCTAACCTCGGTCTTCTGAATATGGAGTGTCCACTCGAGGTGATCAATGATAGAATCTTTATCAGCTATCCGAGAACCGAGTGCAGCGATTTCTGTGTCTTTGTGCGCCACTTCCGATTGCGTTCTCTCAAGGTCGCATGCCAGAGCGTCTGCTTGTTGAGAAGAGTGCTGTAGCTTCTCTGTCAAGATGTTGATGGTGTCCTGGCACTCTGCCACTTCACCATGGGCAATCTCGAGTTGGAACCGGAGAACATCGCTTCGGAATTTTTCCTCGTCGAGTTTGCTGCGATGATCATCTGTAGTTTTCTCCATCTCGAGCTCCAGGCGACGGTACTGACTTTGGAGGCTGTTGTATTTATTCTCGAGGTCGAGTATTGTTGCATCGGCCGCTTTTAGAGACTCTTGATATCGAGAGTCCAATCCAACCTTGTGTACCACCCAGAGCTCGTAAGAAGGATCGACTGGAAGATGGCCAGTCTCGCCTGCCAAAGGAGGAATTGTAGTACCCCTTGTGACAGGGTGTTCTGGTAGGTTGGGAGATGGGATAGACATTCCGAGGGTTTCTTGAAACGAGTTGATATCGTCACGGCTATCTGAAGGACGTTATGGTGGTTGCTTTATGCACAAATTCGTGTCTAATGTGATCAAAGTGCTTCCGTCGTGGCCTTAAAAATAGATCGGGAATCTATTCTTGACTGCGAGGGCCGCATCTACATCGCAAACGGCGCAGAGAGTGGCCAAATACGGAGCCCCCGAAGAGCCCTCTGTCTGGACACCATGCCTTTTACGCGCCTGCTTAGCAAAACACTGATGTCTCTGCGTAGAATATCGTCGCTATAATTGGACCCCAAGAATTTCCAACACATTTGTCGGGCCAGCGATTTCTCCACCATTCTCCGTAGGATACCGACGCGGTTCGGGCACTTTGTCTTTCCGCTGGGATCACTACCCACAATGCGCAATCCGGTGAAGGTGCGGGCCACGATCAATAGAAACCTTGAACCGCACCAAGAAGATATCGAGGGCGCATAGTGTGAGAGGGTTCTTTTCTGGTAATAGTCTTGAAGGACGCCGAAGCTGAGGAAGGTCCTCTGAGACTGGGGTTCAACTATGCATGGATAACCAGGTACAGTGAGTGACGCACCAAGAATTGAAGGTGAGCAAAAAGGCGCCGGCCACCTGCGGCCATGCAATGGCGCGGCTTCTTCGTCCTGGGAGAAACCCAGAGAATGGACGAGAGTCGAATTATAAAACTCATCCTCTGCGACGTGAAGCCCGGATCCACGAAAGAACTGGAAGTGGAATATGTTTAAAGTCAGGAGCAGCTACGGCTCGACCACGGGAGCCCGACTAAGCACAAGCCTTCGAGTTTTTCCGATCGACCAGAGGTAGTCTCACCTGAGCTGCGCGGCAAGTCTATGAATAGACTGGAGACCTACTCTAGCCTGTAACCACATTTCATTCTTGTCTGATATAGGTGAGGCCAGCCGATATTGTCACACATCCAACTCAGTCCATTCCTCTGCTACGTAATATTTCAAGAGCTTAATCATACAATAGGTGTCAGCCTTTCGAACCCTCGGACGCCGAATCCGCGGGATGCAGTCTTGGTGATCAAGTCCACTGATGTCTCCGTCTGTCGATTTCGACCAGACTGCCCGGGTGCTGTTTTGTAACTCACCTACTCCTGTGTTAACTAGAAGCAAAACTTGCCTGTTTCAATATTGCGGCGAGGCGCAGTTCATTCAGGTGCGCACATGATGAAAAGCTAGGGTCCTGTTTATCGTGACCGCTAGATTTTCCAAAATAGCAACCTACCCACAAAACGTACATCCGGAGTCTCAGCCAAATGATGCTCTCGTTTTCTAGTTTGGAGGGCATCCTAAAATCACGCCCGTGCTACGACAATGTGTTCCTGTGAACCTGCTTATTTAGCAATGGCTCTCGCACATCTCGCTGCCCCGAGTTTGTTCTACTCCATCTGACCGTTTCGCCGCTTCTTCCATGGCTTCTCACGCTTTCACTGCCAAGTGGCAAAGGTATAGGCTCGAATGGACATTTCCGATAATGACCTGTCAAGATTGAAAGAGACGGAAAGATAGAGCCTTTGTCCTGTCTGGCATGGTCGCGCGTTTCTGGGCATGTAGTTGAATCGGCATTATTGTGAGCCACGTGAGTGCATGCATATGCTCCGCACGGCGTTGTCTGTGGATGATTGCATCCAGTGCCGATCCGTAACTACGTGACAGTGTGGGGAACGAGACGGATTTGGTATAAGTGCCGCCCGTTCGGTAGCGCTGAGGCCTGTTTTGGCAAGGCCCCGATTGGTAAGATATGCAATGGCGACCCGACTGTCTGGGAAGGTCTATAATTGGTGCGGAACGGACCGTTCTATCCAATCACTCAGATTCTGTGCTCATTGATTAACATGACAAGTACCGCTCTTGTCGACGTCAGTCCGTCAAAACGCCGTCCTTTGATCGCTCTCTATCCTCCGTGGCCATTGTGATTGTATCCGCACTGGTCACACAAAACCGAGGGCAGATGTTTCTCTCCTACGTTGAACGTGACGGTCCTGATCAACGCGGCCATAACCAGCCGCCGCGCCCATTCTTGTCGCTCTCGATCGACGTTGCTGCGATTGAGCTTGTCCAGAAGCAACCTGGCCCAGGCAATCGATGCGTTTCGCACCGTGCAAGATAACCTAGAAGTCCGTCTGAGATGTCGGGGGAGGGAGACAAGGGAAGGAGTCTCGTGGCCAGACATGCAAGAAGACAGAGGGCAATGTCATTCTGCCAGCTTTCGCGGACGCGCTCGACAACCTCCTCCAAACCACCACTTCGTACTCAACGAATCGGGAAGCGAGTCCTATTTCTCCGGAGGCGGCCCACCACCACAGCGCCGCAGTTCGTCACGCCACCACGGAGGGGGCGAAGCCGCTGCAGCCGCGGCAGCAGCAACCGCCAGCCGTCTGGCAGCAAGAGAAGACGAGCGACGCCACGGCCGCGAGGCGGCAGCAGCCCGCCCGTCAGCGTGGGATTACGTTACCATAGAGGTCAGCCATGCGCCCAAACTCGGGCTGGCGCATATCATCCAGCTTTCCCGGGGTGGCCGGAAAGTAGGGGTCGCCGGAAAGGGGGTGTATTGACTTTGATATTTTCAGGTCACCGAAACAGGAGCACAGTGGAACGTAAAAGAAAACACTACATAGTAGTTAATTTATCAAGACCGAAGTTAAATATAGAAGAGCTAATAATAGAACTGGTTGTGAAACACGTCGAGACGTTCAATAAATATCTAATGTTTAGTACCTTTTTTTGAAGAGTATAATCATCTCCTGTTTCATTTCTAGTATAAGGTCACTAAAGTCAATATGAACTATATTCGCTCTCATCCGAAATCTAAGACATCACAATTAAGAAGACAATTCCTACAGCCTCTATCGCCAGAAGCTTCGAAGGAATGCAACCAGCAGGCCGACAAGGAATACTCTCTGACGGCAGACGAACCTTCTGTGGAGCGCGTACAGCCTACGTCCCTAAGCCGCTCAGGCCAGAACCGAGATACGGACTCAATCATTCTCAAAATCCCTCATTCTATTGACCAAATCGATTTCTTCGACGAAAAAGGGGATGACACTTACCGGGATGGGGACGGCCGGCATGCGGAAGACTCCCAAACAGCGACCCTTTCTGCTATAGTGAAACAGGACAGGCAAGAAGACTACACGCTACAAGTTAGTACAGAACGCTCTTTGACTGCGACCTCTACTTCAGAAAGCCTACAACCAACACCAACGGCCGGCCCTACTGAGGATGCAGCGTGTCCTTTAGAGTCCGACTCGCAGCCTAATCGAAATGACACGGCCACAACGACGGGAAACGAGGTACGCACCTCATGGTACGAGACAGAGAGTGACGTGCAGGGCAAAGGCGACCCTAGCACTGGCACCTCGTCTCTTACTACGAGTCTTGGGACCACGTCGCTCGCCGAAGCCGCGAAGGCTTCAACACGTTTTTTAGAGAAATTCAGCCACGCCATTTGGCCGGACATGCAAGGAAAACCTAACGGTGCAGAATATCAAAGAAATGACTAGTTTAGTTCTGTGCTACGGCATCTAGATATAGCTGCCTAATGTCAATTGTACAGGAGCTATCATTGCTAGAGCTCTTCTTCCTCGCATGCAACGCCTAGCATGATACAATTCGCGCATCTTAGCCCGAATTCTTCCGGCCTAATAATACATTTTGCAAATACCCGATGCAAGTCTGCTTCTCCAGCGCATACTTTGCATTGAATACTCGCTTCTATGCCTTTTGTATAACAAAGAAAAGCGTCTACTGCCACTTCGTCCCGTCGATGCAAACGGCAAACAAGCGGCTTAAGCATGCTCCAACAGCCTTTAACCTTCCGAATCTGCTTATACTTTTGGCCGAGTTCTAACTGTCTTTCGCCATAATATGGATATCCGTCGGTCTCGAATATTTCAACTATGCTTCGGTTAAAGTCTTCAGATGGCTCGACAACATAAGTGCTGTCAACTATAAGAACCTTTCGAGGTTCTGGAGCTGACGGCAAGCTATCGGGACTTCTGTCGGCTGCCGATTCTGTTGTCGGATAGTGTTTCGGGGCAGCTTGGCGGACTCATCAATAGCTCCCGACGAGCTCCGTTTGCGCCCGTCGGTGCCTCGGGTTGACGGCTTGGGCGGTTTGGCACCAGTGGGCATGCCATCCGTCGTTGGACAATGCGCGACGTGATTATGATGTGAAGAGGGAGTTAAGGCAATACCAGAAGGAGTTGACATTGTGACGCGGTTGTTGCGACCGAAAAGCTCAGAGTTGAGATAAAGTTTTGATGCTAAAATGTCTGCCCTACATTTTGCAGAGTGAGCGGAGCAAGTTCGCTTGCACAGGATCAAGTCCCTTCTCCCCCTTTTTATCTCCACGTCCCCCCGGTCGCGCCGTGTGCCGACCTCCTGGTCTGCACCAGCGAATGGCTCCACCCGCACTTCCTCTGCGCACCCTCTGCGCATCCTGGAAGATCATATGCAGCGGTTGGCTGTGATCGTGCATGATGCATATCCTCCTTCAACGTCCCGGCCGTGGTACCAGAGAGCACAATCCACCCGTGGCTACCTCTGGAGGGTGGTGTTTCTCCTTCGCTTGGCGCATGTGTCATCAGGCAGACAGCGCAGGTGAGAGAATCAACCTTATCCTTCCGAATCCCTCCCGATCAGGGGCAGATGAAACCTGACGGTAAGGCAGCTACAGTCGAACTCGCTGTGTGAGGAACAGGAGGAGGCGTTGCCTTGCAGCTCGCACTCACTGCTCCGTCGAGGCTCTGCATAACTCCTGGCCGAATGGAGATTGACAGGGGCACTGACTGTCAGTGCAGGGTCCGAGCAGGGGAGCTGAAAAACCCTGCAATCCGAAGCCCGGCTCCTGCAACTCGATCTCTAGAGACCGGGCCATCGCAATGCCAAGACACATCATTACATGTCACTATTGTACATACATGTGTCTCCGTATTGTCACCGGTTAACCAGTAAGGCATCTATGACACTGAGGAGACGCCCCATGATGATTGCGTGTCAGGCGCGAGCTAACAGCAGGCGGGCGTTTTGGAGCGGGAGACGTGCAGACCGGTACGGTCAGGTACTTTGTAAGGTCGTTTTCTATTCATGAATACTCTGCCAAGCACATAACGCGTTGCATTAGTCCAAATAGTAAAGCGGTGCCCAGATTTCTTTATCGCCCTGCAGCCGGCCTCACTGCTGCGGCCGTCAAGATTGATAGAAGATAGCAACGTTTAGCCAACAGCTCACCTGACCGACAGAATGTGTAATCAAGTTGCCCTCACACTAATATAAACACTCTTCGCAGTGTCGGCAGCAGCAGTGCTAAAGAGCAGCGGTACCACCGACTCGCTCCTGAGTGGAGCATGACCGACCCGGATAAGTAAACATCTAACCATTGTTACGTGGAACAGTTAAAGCAATGTACCTCTAAAACCATGTACCCCAACTCCAATAAGCAAGTCCGTTGCGAGGTTGTTAAAGGAAGATGAAAACAACGCAGTCAGAGAAACCATCATACCCTTAGCTTCCTGCAGTATTAGAGGACAACCGCTTAACCAGATCAAGTAGTGATGCCACCATCGTGGATATGTCGCCCATGTCGGTTTCTAGCTTGCCAACCTTGTTTCTGAGGTCCTCCGGGCCGTCGGCATCCTGCGGGGCGGAGCTTTCGACCGCCGGGTCCTCCGTGACTTCGGCCTCCTGCGGGGCGGAGGTTTTGACCGCCTTGTCGATTCTGCTCTGGCGTGTCCGCCGGCGCTCCGTTCGCGGATCGTTACTTTGGGTTACGATTTCAGCCTCCCACGGTGGGGCTACCCCGTCCCTGCGGCACACCTTCTCAATCATTTGTTTCGCACTTGTAGGCCCGAGGAGCTTAACGAACTTCGAGACACAGCCCATCTGGATGCCCCCCTTCTTGAACTTGACGCAACAGTCCGCATTTGGATCGCGGCTGTTCGAATAAAGGCTCCGCCGCTTCGAGGTTGCAACCCAAAGCAGCTCCTCAAAGTCACCACGGTCTTCGTGCGACCAATCACACTTTGCCTAGATTCTTCCAATCGTCTTCGCTGTCGCCCTTGTATAGCTGGACGTCTAAAAGCCCGACCTCAGACCCCGTTTTGAGCATACGGGTTATGCGACCATTGTCCTCGACTTCCACGCAGACTTGATGCCCGATTTTGCCGCGTCGCCTCAAACCCAAGATTAACGTTCCGTCATCCATCTTCCGTGTCGGCCATGGATATGTGATACGTGCCGTAGGAGCGACTTCTCCGTTACGCGGTGCTCCCTTCGCGCCTGTATCGACGTTTTTGGCTTGTTCAGCTACTTTGGCTGCTTCGGCTGCGGCCTTTTGCGTTGCGGTTTCGACCAGTTTCGCTGCCTCGTCGCGAGTCTTTTTCCTGTACTCGGCCTCCACCTTGGCTGTACCGGCAAAGTCCGCTGGAATCGACCAGGTTTCTGGGTAGTAGTGTTTGCGAACGAGCTCATCCAGGGCCTCTTTGATACGAGCCAACTTGCCGAGGGGTTCCTTGTCACCTGGATTTTTTTCAAGGTCCTCGTAATATTTTGACGCCCAGTTGTACTGACTGGTAAATGGCACTTCATTTATCACCCATTTGTTCGCCTCAACGCCCTGTTGTATGTTTTCTTTCCGGATTTTGCCGTTTAGGGCGTTCCTGATATGGTGTAGTGCGTTGCTATTGGTCGGATCCCGCTGTAAGGCAAGCATTGCCTTAGTGGCTTCTTGATATGTCTGAAGAACACGGTCCGGTGGCCGTCCTACGTCGTCCACGAACATTGTGTTTTCGTCTTCCTCTTGCAATGTCCTCGTCACCATCCCACTAGTCTGACTTCGTTAACAGTGACTTGGTTTAGGTTCGCCGTTCCCAATTTCATTAGTTCTGGATATGATTAGCATAGCTCACCCAAGCGAGACATACTTGTAACTTACTATCGAAGGCCTTTTTCGTATCAGCAGTGTATTCAGGATGCAGCATACATCCTAGCCTTTTGAATGCATTAACTGTCTCTATGCTCCCTGCAGAACCCTCGGGAACGCCTAGGATCGCCCAAAAGTCATCCTTTTTGGTACGCAAGATCGATTTTACGGCTTGCTTTACCTCCTCACTCTGCGGCTTCTTCTCATCCTCGCTGTCGCTGGTGTCGTCACTGGCGCCGTCGCCATCGTCGTTGTCATCACCAGGGGTCTTGGCATCGTTGTTCTTGTTATTCCCTTCGACGCTAGGGATAGCGTGGTCTTTCGGTTGCGGCTCCGGTGAAGACTCTGTCCCCAAGATCTCGTTACGCATCACATCTGCCTGTTTATCACTCTCCGTAGGAGGCTCAGGGGAGGGCGTAGGCATGCCATTCAGAATACGCGTGCCCACGTGCTTGGGGTTCTGCCCCGTCGTGGGGTCATCCTGGTTCACTGTAGCCATGATTTACAACTTACTAGCGTGTTTGTCTTGATGTGGAAATTGGTGGTTTGTGAACAGAGACGGTGGCACAGCGTCTATGATGATGGTTATATAGGTACGTGTTGTTCCTAGGGGCTGAGATGTTCTAATTTAGGAATGATCTAAATTGGGCCACCGGCTCTCTTTTTATCTCCTGAGTGTCTTTTCGGCTCCGTTCTCCGTTTCCCGCCACCTCTTAGGCCCCCAGCTACTTACGCAAAGATTAGTGCCATACGTTTCTAATTACTACTTCTGCCCTAGTCTAATAATCAACTGTGAAACGCGAGCGCGTTGCACGAAATCATTCCTGGCCAAGATAGCAGTCAGAAATACTCTCTAGTCGAGGCAACCCTTATCCAGGGGGACATTGAAGCAAATCATACCGGGACCTCTCATTTGTGAGAAGGGAACAGTAAGCTATAGCCTAGTCTAGTGTATCTTAAGAATCACTTTTCTCTACTTCCAGTTACGTCTCTACTCGCTCGACATTATTATTACTTTGGTCTAGATTTAACACTGCGAGGTGTACTCCTATGCCTTCAGACGACAGCTCTTTAGGAGACATTAGGAGGCTTGCGGTAAAAGTAAGTGGTGGTACTTGCGGGAAGTATATACTATACTAAGTAACAAATAAAAGCCTAACTTAGGCTGCGGCTTTACATTTGAGCAGTTAAACCTATTATTCTAATCTTGCCATTTGTTCGACTGTTTAACTACGTCGAATCTAAATTTAAGATAATGGGCTATGTGCCAATCGCGGTTTTGGGCGCCTATGGTTTTTATGTGCCAGTGACTTCGATGCTACGTGGTTCACTTTCTGCCACCTCTGACGTTACTGACCGGCTAAAATAAAATTAGTACCTCTCTTCCAACCCTCTATATACTTGATAATCTGACACTGCTGATGTTATAGGAGAGTCATGCATCTAATTGGTTTGTCGCCGTAGATAATTGACTTGCAAAATCGCTTGTACCTTTTATCGTTAGGTGCTTCGGCATGTACGAAAGGACACCTCTTCATTCCTCCACGCGTCCTGAGAAGCAATTGTAACTATGTGGGCGCGAAATGTACACAGAGACCGTTAGGCTAAGGCAGTAATAATTGAAGGCAAAGACTTAGTATTACTTGGGTGTGTCAATGATAGAGGAAAAGGTTCTCCCAAGAAACCACACCTGTATCTGGCAACATTTTCCTCCATCGCCCTGGAGTCACAGGTAGGTCGTTGTGATGTGCCGAATCTGTCCAATAGTAAGGACGCCAACAGTATCATTAGTTAAAGGCGGACCGGGGTAGTATGGCGCGTCCTTGTTGAGAGTGGAAGTCTGTGGCACTATATGCTGAGTATCTCTTCAAGGGGGATGATCTGCGCGAAGAATTCAGGCTCCTTCTGGGTTACATAAGGCAGCTGCTACGGCATGATATGGCCGTGCCATTGTGGAGATGCGATTTAGGCAAAGCACGTGCCAATGCGAATGTGCTTCCTAACTTTCCGGGCATGCCGCTTGGCGAGTGCATATGCTCTGAGACACCCCTGGATGCTGGACAGCTCAGTCATATCAGAGACGTGTATGAGAATTTCTTCAAGACGGAGACGAAAAAGTGGGACTCGGGAGACAAGGCTGCGTACGAGTACCTCCTGGGCTGTATGGAGCAACTGATTCATCACAGCAGAGGGCTGCGAGCGAGAGGCTTGGATGTCAACCACGTCGAGACGAGGGGAGGCCCTGACGGATAGAGCGTCGGTTCGATCATATTGAACTGTTTTTCTCAAGTGACTAGTGCGCACCACGGTGATGGTGGAATTCCGCTGCGTGATGTAGCTGTGACGAATTTGCAGAGGAGCATTATGCTCTGCAAAAGTTCCTGCTGTTGACCGGTCGTTGATAACTCCCGAAGGACGAGCGCACAAACGGCTAAACGAGCGAACAACAAGAAGAGGCCTCCAGGGGATGTGCTACAATCTGGCTGGCACATAACTTCTTGGTACTGATAGGCAGTACTAGGGAACTGGGACAGCTAAGTCAACATCGGTATCACTCCTGGCCACGACCGATCGGATGCCGAGAAGGAGAGCCTTTCCACATTTGCACACGCCTTTGCCGACGGTGACATCGGCAAGATGGTCGACGATGCGAAGGCGGCCATGGATGGGCTTGACCAGCAACGGCAGGGTTCTACCCTGGTGGTCTTCTCGACATCCTGCAGGAACGCACGAGAGACCTGGTTTCACTAGGCAGCCGTTTGTAAAGATTACCGCGATCCAGTCTGGAGTCGGAAGACGAGATCATGTTGCGAGGTCAGGGGCCGTTGGTACTCATAGGATGGTATATGCCGCTAACCGCTACATAGATTGGTATGTCCTTTGAGTCAACATGTTCGCTCTTGCAACGGACCCGGCTTCTACTCTGATTTGTCGCAAACACCGTCTCGGCTCGTGATACTCTTAGGGAGGTCTGCCAATCCAGGGTCCTCCTCGCAGATGGCCTCTTTCAGCAGCGTAAGCTTTAACCCTGGAAGCCGCTAGAGGGCCAAGTAAGATTGCCAGTGTTTCGACGGCGAGCGTGGAGTAACGGGACATGAAGCCGTTGAAATGACGGTCAGGCTTGTGCGGAGCCAACGTGCTCGAGAGAAGACGAGCCGCGCGAGAGAGGATCAGGGAGTGGGAGGCGGTAGAATAGCTTGCCGAGCCAACGTTGCCATGACGAAGGAACTTCCTGGAACAATGCATTCTGACTACCTAAACTCCTGTCCGGCAGGCAATTATGTAAGACTCCTAGCTGCTATCGCCCTCGCGCGGCCGCTTTGACGAACGCGTGTTGAAGCGCGTCAGGTTCTTCGCCCTGTGGCGATCGAGCTCACGGTCGTCGAACCTGGGCACGGCGGTAACCGTCAAGGACTCCTTCTTACCGCCGTCTTCAAGCCAAGCAGCGACGCTGATGCTCTCATCGACGCTTGCAATAGCCTGCGCCATGATGCGAACTTCGTCACTGGGCCGCTTCGGGTGGCCGATATCGAACTCGCCCAGCAGAATATTGTCCTCGGCGCGTTCTGTGTTCTCGCCTTGAAGTAACTCGATCTTGGTGGCCTCCAAGAAATCCTCGGCGGGTTGAAATTCTTTTACCGGCGATGGGGCGGGTAGAGCCGCATTCTTCGCAATGAGTAACTCCATACTGCCGTCATGAAGCTTGATTCCCAGTCCGCGGCTCGTTACATCAGTAAGAACGGCGCGGCCTGCAGCGACATAGGCGGCGCCTTGCGCAACGAGCAGTGAAACGTCCTGCGGGGGCAGAACGTCTCCTCCGGCCGCGGCGCGGACAGCATCCAGGTATCCGGGAGTGAAACTCGCGCCACCAACGGGCAACACGCATTCGAAGACCTTCTCCACGTTCTTCCCCTCAGCGCGCGCTTCCTGCTCCCGGATGAACTTCCGTCGCTCCCTCAGCGTGCCGACGATGACCTTCTTGATCCGCTCGAATACGGGTGCGCTCTTCTCAAGGAACTCGGCCTTGGTCACTGTGACTTCGACGTCGGCAACGTCGCCCTCGACCTCATCATCGCGTGACAGCCGCTGCTTGAACTGCTCGGCCGCTGCGCGAGCCTTTCTGGCAGCGTCCGAGTCATCCTTGCTGAACCCGGTTTTCTCGTAGAGGAGATCCATCAAGACCCGGGTGAAGTCTTCGCCCCCCAAGCAGTTGTCGCCTCCAGTGGCCTTGACGACAAATGCCTTGGTCGACTGGTTCTCGAGGCGGAGCAGGGAGACGTCAAAGGTCCCGCCACCGATGTCGCAGACCAGATACATCCCGTCCCGAAGCGGGGATTTGTGCGCATACGCGATAGCAGCCGCCGACGGTTCGTTCACCAGCCGGACGATCTCCAGCCCAGCGATTCTTGCCGCGTCGCGAGTGGCCTGGCGCTGGTCATGGGTGAAGTAAGCGGGGATGGCGATGACGCACTTCTTGATCCGTTTGTTGAGATGTTCCTCGGCAACGCGCTTCGCTTCCATGAGAGTCAACCCCGCGAGTTCCTCAGGGTAAACCAGTTCGTCTCCAACGTCGAACAACGGCGCGGTGATGAAGAGCCGGTTGAGAAGGCTCTCCCTTTCCTCGGGGGGGGTTTTACGGATAGCGTCGAAGAGTTTGCGTGCTTCTCCTCGCGAGTCTCCAAGAAGATCGCAAATATAGCGGTAAAGGAGCTGATTATCCGACTGGTCGACGATGGACTTGACGATGTCTCCCATCCGAACGCGACCTGGGCCTTTGTCGACCAAGCTCTCGCCGTCGATGTACAGGTCCCCGGTGGTGTACAGTTCGAAGGGCAGGCCTTCGAGATCGCTGCGTAGCCTGCCGTCGTTGGACTTGCGGCCCAGGACTCGCTTCGTCAGGAAGGCGATGCGAGCCGACTTGGGTTGCTGGCCGGGCTGGTGGGCTCCGACGGTCCATTTCGAACGCTTGTCGACGGTGATCGTGGAAGGGAAAACACACTTGTCTTGGCTGAGGGGTATTGAGATGCACTTGCCGGCTTCGTCGACGTATGCGACGCCACTGTTAGTGGTTCCGAGGTCGATCCCCACCGTTGGGCCTTCCTCCATTTTGCCAGGTGCGATTTTGCTGAGGTGTGGATCGAGAGTTGGGGTGTAATGTCGGGAGAGCCCTTGGGGAACGCGATTGACTCGGGGCAGCGCGCTTTAGTACATTTTTCCGTGGGTCGTGCCACGCTAGACAGGGATCAGCGCGCTACCAGACGCGAAGCAGAATGAGTGACCACCAGCCGAAGCCAGCCCTGAGCAGGCTCCGCGCAGCTGACATTCGAGTCACCGTGGCTCGGTTCTTCGTGGACCTGTATGGCTCGCCACTCCATGTATCCAGCGACGGGACAGAGTAGACGAGGACCAGCCCCCCCAGCAGGTCCCTGCCGCATTGTGCGGAGTTACTGGTTTGCTCACCTCACTAAGCCCGTCGGTCCGTGCCGTTCGGACCATCAAAGCGGAGCGGAGACGCACAGTAATCGAGGTCGCGTTTACCCCCACAACAACTCCATTTTCCCAATCTTCCCTCCGCAACTCTCGTTACGATGTCTTCTGCAGCACTCCTGAAACTAGACCGAAACCTCCGACCACCTCCGTCATGTGCTCAGAAGAGTCTCGTTGATACTATCTCGAGGGCAGACTTCATCGATCGACGCATTGATCATATGCGAGCACATTATGCAAGCAAGAACGATCATGAATCACTCCTCGCTGTCAATACTCTCGCGAATCGAGACGATGTCGCGAACAAAGTCCAAGAGCACGCCCTTCGGCTGCCAGAAGACGAACCTTGCTGCGACCGCGATCCGCCCTCTCCCGCTCCCGCGCTCGCTGCACCACAACACGTCTGTCATCTATGCACGTCGTCCCAAGCGCGCCTTGGGGAGCACCTCACATGGGTTCACGAACTGCAGCGCTGTTCCGCCTGCTGCCTGGACTGCCTCCAGATGGACTGCGCGAGACACGACAAGGAGCACATGTGGGAGCACCTCGCCACACATGGTCGGGTGCACTGTGCGGATTGCGATGTCTCCATCCTGACGAGCTCGCCGCTCTCGTCGCACCGTGTCCGTCGTCACGGCTGGGTCCAGTGCCCGGTATGCGACGACGCCGTGCCCACCCGTCTCGACCGACATCTACAGACGCACCCGGCCTGCGAGGTGTGCGGCGAGCGACTGCGCGACGATAATTATCTCTACCACACGGCTACGGAACACGATTACAGACAGTGCCCGGTCCCGACATGCGAGGCGATGCTCCCAACTACGGCCTTCCATAGGCACATCGCGACGTCTCACAGTGGAGCGCAAGCCGCGGAGCCGGCTAGCTCATCCACGCGCAGCCCGAGCTCGCCATGCACCGAAGAATACCGCAAACTGTTGCATGCCGAGTGCTCCGAATGTGGGCGGAGGATCTTAGACGGGGGTCTCGATGAACATCTTTGTCAAGCACACGAATGGCTGCAATGTCCTTGGTGCGAGAAACCACATTCCGAGGACAGTCTACGCACCCACATGCAGGTGTCTCATCCTCCGAGAGAGCAGTGCCGCATCTGCAGGGCCAACATTGACGTTGATGGCTTGAACCACCATATGGTGGTCTGTCATCAGTGGCACAAGTGTCTCTATTGCGATGGCGTGATTTCGCCTGACGAGGTTGACCAGCACCTTACAAACGAGCATCACGCGACACCTTGCCAGGAGTGCAACGAGTTGTTACCAGAGTCGAATCACAGACACCACCTGGAGCTGGAGCATTCCTACGTCGAGTGTTGTGAGTGCAACAGGTTGTTGCCGGACTCGAAACGCAGAACCCATCTGTCGCAGGAACATCACTACGTAGAGTGTTGTTTCTGTGACCACTTCGATGCGCGGGATAGAGTCCAGGAGCATATTCTTAAACATGTGCCGAACGCAAGCCAGCCATTGACGCGTCGGCCACCGAAAGGCAGACGCGATATGCCTTTAAAGTGCCAACAGTGCCGTGAGCATAAAGTGAAGGTAAGGAATAGCGCCCCGTTAGTGTGAAGTGCTAACCTTGGAGTTCGGCAGTGCAATTTTGTGTCGGAAGAGGAACAGTGCGAGAGATGCGCCGAGGATGGCGAGGTATGCTCCGCCAAGACAAGCAAGGAATGGGGGGGATGGGGGCAGAGACGCATACGCAAACGCGATATGCCGTGATTCCAAAGTGAAGGTGAGGATTAGCGGCGGTCAGTTATAGCCGAGTGCTAAACGGTGAACCAGGAATGGGGATGTGGTTTGAGCGGAATTCTGTTGGCTGCAGACGATCGGGATGAGCTCGCCGGATGCTTGCGATAAGCGCCGGCCTTGCAGCTTTGGCCGCTGCGGCTATTGTATATTTTTAGACACGCTAGGTTGACCTCATAATGGCTATTTTAGTATATAGACAAGCTCAGTCACACACGAAGCTATGTCGCGCTCGAGGTTAAGTATCCCCTAACGTTACCTCTAAGGGATATTAATATAGTATCGTATAAGAGCTTTGCGAAGCTAATATTATCTTACTTCGATAGGTGCGATGGATGTGATAGATTCGATGCAAATGGATGCGATGGACGCGATGGATGCGATGGATGCGATTGAATGCGATTGGATGCCATTGGATGCGATTGGATGCGATGGACGCGATGGATGAAGTGGATGCTGTCGCGGTGCGGTGATAGACGTGATGATAGAGGCAAGGCTCAGTGGAAGTATTATCTAGAGTTGGGAAAAGGAAACAAACCCAAGGGCGCTCGCAAAAGACGCTTGTGCAGCCCCACGTATCACGTGATTGATCAATCACGGGATGCATTTCGGTACAGTAGTTGCCGGGGCAACGTGCGCCGGAATCTTCCGTCCAGCTGTCACTGGAACGACAAGTCCACATTCTTTCTGGTGGCCACCAACGGATATAAACCGGATTTAATTTACAACTGTTCCTGTGCATACATTTCACCACGATCAGCCTCACCACAAGAGCAGCAATCGCACTCGAAGCGAAAGCTGACTTCCGGTAAATCGGTCACTCAATCGTTTCTACAGAGGATGTCCATTTGGGAGCTTCCATTTGCGGGTAATGCAGACAAGGCCAAATTGATGGGGTGTGTGGAACGGAGAGGGGGAGGATGACTAGGAGAACCACAGGGGGAGCATCATAGAAAAGTGGTGAAAATATAAATCGCGGGAGAAGTAACCGAAGGAAACCGAAAGAAGATAAATGAGACGACTACCTGACGGAGTGACGTCGAACGAGAGGCGAAGCTGTAGTCCTTTTGATTATTCTACGTCACATTCTGTGGGGTATATGGAACGTTGGTCTGAAGTTGCACCAGTTATCGGCCTTACCAGACTGTCGGGTCACCGTGTTCCCTTTGGGCCAATCGGTGCTCAGCAGATTAGCGCCAACCAACAACCGGAGGCATCCCATATTCGTCTCTTTCTCCACCTTATCTCGCGCCGATCCTCAACATAGGGCCGCTGATCGTCACTAGCGGTGTCGCTATTATTAAGCTGTAGTCCTTATACGAAACTATGCGGGCCGATCAGAACCAGGGGTGCTCGCGGGGAATTGTGCCATTCTCAACCCCTTTTTCGGCCGTACCGTGTAAGCGGCAATTACGAGCGGCAAAGGCTCGAGCGACAAGATTACGCGCTCACCGTGCACCTCGCCCGCATATACGTGAATTCACATGAGCTAACAATAATCCTGATTTGACAACATACCCACTTAAAGAGACGCAGACATGCAGGATTCACTCTGTTTTAGCAAGGCCTTTGAGGGAAGACTCAATGCCCTGCCCGACTTTTACTCCAGAAGTGTCTTCTCCATTATCACTGCGATTATATCCGCTCCGGCCCATTGCTTCTAGTCTATCACAAGCATGTTAACACTTTGTTACCGAGTTACATGCCTGGGGCCTCGGCGCTACAACACTCTCCACGTCATCGCGGGTCACTCCCAAAGTAAGCGTAGCAATCGCGAAGATCTTGTCCAAGCCGGGCAAAATGGTGCAACAACGCACGCGATTGATAGCGTCGATATTGTCTTGGCCGGCACTACTCCCTGTTGGATGTTGGAAATAGCTCCTAGAACCTGTTCCATGGCCGACGTCACCGTTTCAACATGATCGGAGTAGACGGCGCCAGAGTACAGAAGATCCATTACTGGTGAACCAGCTAAAGTTCGGCTTCGTGGCGCTGTAACTAGCGTTGCGCGCTGACGTGGTAGCTGAAAATTGTGACCCGGGCCGGAAATCGTGACCAGATGCTTGATTGCTAAACGCAAAAGGGAATTCCGTCTATTTTTATGACGCGGCTTAGGAGGCTCAAGAAAAGGTGGTGCTGTGCCGGCTCGCTACTATTGTTAGGAACTCTCCAGCAGTAGCTGCTCGGTTCGTCTGGGCAGGTCTACAGGCATTGCAAAGCATCTCCTTCTGCGGCAGTTAGCCGACGTCAGCAGGCTCATTTATCACTGAACTAAGTCTTCTTCGTATAAGGCCTTCGTCAAAAGGGATTAGGCTTATTAACTCGCGAAGTAGTTATACTATTAGCTTACGATATTTTAATACTTTTAACTATCTTGTTAGATATTTGCTACAAAATCGGACGTATCTAGATCAAGGGCAGTTAAGGGATGAATATTCAGGCCCAACGATCAACCCCTTACATCTCCGTATTACCAAATATAACTCCGGATCCCAACCTAAGATACGAAGCTCCTAGAATATCTGTGAGGGAAAAAAAAGTTTGTAAAGTACAAACAAGTATGAACTCTGAGGGTAGGATAAAGACTAGATTCAGTTGCTCGTTCGCTCACTCATACTTAGCTTCTAACCAGCAAATGATGTGGCCCGTATATACGGTCGCGGCCGACGAGAAAAACGCATTCATACATATGTCTGTGCTTTCTACTGGTAGGATCTGTATCTCGCTTCTACAACCTCCTGTCGATCAACGGCGTAATGTGAAGGGGGTAATCACGAAATGAACTTGAGACCTAAACCACTCCCAATGACGATGACGCTCAGCCACAGGAACCACGGAGAGCTATGCTAGATTCGATATAGCCAGGCCCACCTGCGATCTAGACAAACCCATCGAAGAGCCAATACTGTCGCAAGCGCAGAGCAAAGGAAACATCCGATAAATATCGCTGGGGCCTTAATGCCGTACCGCTCGAGTATAGCCATCATAATTGCGTCACCTATGAGGACTCTGAGTGGAATGTTAGATACCAGCCAATAAGTGTGTCCGCTATCATTAGGCACAGTAGAACAGAATATGAACTCACGCCAGACTTGTCACGGCATATATACTTCCAAACCAAGTCCCCGATCTCTCAGGTTCACAATGTGCAAATATACATGCAGCTGGAATCAAGTCAGTAAACCAGTATTCAGGTTGAGTAAAGCGGGCCATACAGGATAAGGGTACGAAACTACCAGTCCCAATGCCTAACAAACCGACTATCGAAAATAGCGCAGCGACTGAGCTGTCGCCATATGGTAGCCACATGACAAGGACGATTAGGCAGGTTAAGCCATTCATCATAATCGCGGTATTCAAGGGCCCAAACCAAAGATCGGCCAACCAGGGTGGAATGCTTCTACCAATGAGCGACCCTCTGCGAAATTGTCAGAATGCACACCAAACACGCGGACAGGACTCACATGTTGTATGTCACCACTAAGTAGTACTGATCTCCCAGACCAGTGGCGATTGAAAGCGCCGGGATTGAGCCCCAAAGGATAAAGAGCACCAGTTCGTATACTGCTAGTGAATGATAAGTGAGAGCCGTTTCTATAGCTTCGTGAGGAATAGGACAAAACGTACCAAAGACGGCGTAGCATAGTAGCCAGAATGTCCAGGAGCGAAAACAGCTCAGGTCCATTTTAGTATCGTTCATCTCAACGTTGGGTGCTTTTATCAACAGGTTGCCGAGTCCCAGGAGACAGAACAGAATGGCGGAGAGGACTATGATGGCGTTCTTCCACGATAGCTCATTGAACAAAATCCTAAGAATCAAGGGGAAAATGAGACCACCCACTGCTGCGCCTGTGGAGACGAATCCTACCGCAAGTCCCCGTCGGAGATGAAACCACTGGCTAATAACAGTAAACGCAACCGTCGTTTGCCCGGCTAGAATAGTGGCCAACGTTAGCACATCAGTCTCCCGCTGGAATAGAAAGTCCACATTAGGTTACCTGCAGATAGCCCCGCTACAACGAAGCAACTCATCAAGTGTGCGTACGTAGAGGCGAAAGCCAGGCCTATGAAGGAAGCTAAGTACAGTATGCTGCTGATGGGTAGCAGGACCGATGCACCATAGGAATCGTACAGTATGCCGGCAGGCATGCCAAGGGCGGCGTCTAGGAAACCGAATACGGCTGGAATCCATGCGATATTGCTCTTCGGTAATGCCGAGAGCTGGTGATTTTGCCAGTAGGTCTGGAAGAGTCCCATGCTACTTAGTAGCCCAAGAGTCGAGATTGTAAGGCAAAGGGACCCCGCTGCAATGGAGAACGACCTTGAGACGGGATTTGTTTGCGTTTGAGAGTACCTTCTCTCATCAGTGGCCACTGTGTCAGTGCTGTTGAGACGGTCTGTATGTGTTGACATACTTATATAACAAACGCACTAGGGCCCTCAAGAGATATTGAAGAAATTGTGTAGCGTGAAGCGCTTAAATGTATGCTCTCTTATTATATTAACGAGATCCGCAGGCAAACGCGTGGCCTCAAAGTCGAAGACGCTGGCCGACTTGACAGAGTTTGATTGCTCTTGTACCAACGAACACTGCGATTAGTTGTACTACACCTAGGAAAGAGTAGCTGACGGATCCATGCTCGACTCTATTTATAGTCAGCCTATCTACAGGGCGTTGCAGGCGTTGGTCCTGATGCGGCCTAGCCAGGATGTGTGTGGAGGGTGGCTGACTAGATCAGGCGTCGGGTCTGATTTGATGGACCGGCACTCACAAGTTACTGAAGGGCGATACCATATCCCTCACGAGGTGCCACAATCTCTTCGAAAAGTTTGTCCAACAGGGTTGGTGCGTCGAGCTTCCTGACCGGCAGCGGTATCCATTCACCAATATCTCGACAACACTTCCCGAGTGCCACCTCAAGGCGAATGGCGGCTGTACAAAATGGACACCTGAGACTTCGTAAAGGGCCATCCGCACCATGATCCTGATCAGCAGCGATTCGTCGGCGGAGTGTGGCCCCGTTGACCTCGGTTACGCGGCTTGATTTGGCAGACTCGAGGGACACATTTGCAGTGACAGTCTGCACCGCCATACGTCACGGCGCGAATTACAGTCTATCCAGCTATAGTTACGAGGAATACTAACAACGGTGCTGCTTTTGTTCTCACTAGTTTCTTAGTGAGCCAAGTCGAGTTCGCCTAGCGCTTTGTCCGCATCTCTGCATAAAGGCGGGCTGGAGACGGGGCTGGACCCGCATCTATAGCATAATGGCGGCGTCCTGGAGACGGGGCCGAACCCGGCGGCGTCTTTAGAGGTGGGGCCTGATCCAGCAGACTGGAACGCGGAGTGACGGCCGCAAGTGATTAGCGCAGCTTATACGCGCGTTCTGTATAGTAACACCCCAGGGCGTCATTTATCATGGTAACGTTGGTTCTCTCAAACACCAATCATCGACTTTACCAGACTGCTATCATTATAGCTCAGCCTAATTGAGTATGCAAATCCGCAGGCGTGTATGCCGGTCCGACCTACCTGTTTCGGGTAATCAAAAGCTTGGGAAGATAAGAACAGAGAGCTAAAGACTTAATGCGACGAGGGAGTGCAAAGCAAGACAACGCAGGGCGCTACTCCGACCTAACTTTCGAGTAAACGGGGTATCGAGCAAGGCGGTAATGGGAACATGCGCTTCCAGAGCCACTCATTCGTATGAATAAGCGACAGGTATACCGTGAGGATTGAGCGCTTCCAAGAATTCCAGAGCGGCGGCTGCTGGCTGTCCGACGGCTCGTAGTTAGTGGGTGACAGTGACCTTTGAAGGAACTGTCGATCCACTGAGTTAAAAGGTTTTGTAATCGTCAAACACTGAATCTCGCAGGAAAACACTCACCTTTTGCACCTCCTTGCATCTCTGGTTCCCGGTTGCAGCTGCTCAGTTCGCCTGGGCCAGTCTACAGGCATTGCAAAGCATCTCCTTCTGCGGCAGTTGGCCGCCCCGACGCCAGCAGGCTCATTACGTCCGCACAAATATCATTACGGGCATGGTGATACGTACTTACGGTCAGTACTAGCGTACATTACATGTGTGCCACATTCAAGGATGGAGGGAATACCGCACAGTACCCGTCACAGTAGAAGAAGCATCGTTAGTCGACTAATTGCACATCGATCGGCGCGGCATACGGGTCATGCATGCATCCTGTCTAGGACAAATGCTGCCAGGGCCTCATGATCCTTGGCATCACAACAAGCCTTCACGAATACGGTGCCGACAATGGGTTTAATCACGCAGCTGCGGTTCCGCTCCAATTTAGAGCCAGGTGTGTTGGATTAGCTCGGACCAATTCAACGTACATCAACCCGTTCCTGACTTCCCCTGCTGGGCAAAATCAACATCGCGGTCCGGCCCTAATGGTCCAATTGACTAATGCGTACAGGTCTGTCGAAGGAAGAAGAAGGGTTTGCTCTTTGGCCCTTCAGCCATCACTTTGCCGTGCTTTGTCGCTGCCGCCTTGTCCAAAGCGAATCGCACCCATGCCAACTGACACCTGCACCGTCAGCTTGGCCGTGCTTAGACAATGTGGTGTATAGAGTAGAGATATCTTCCGTCGTGTGAACGTGCATTAGGACTGTGATTCCGCCTGTTATTCATCACGCATGTCCTTCGGCTTCTTGTCTTTGAAAAACAACCCAGAGGCCAAGCCAGTCATGAAAACATGGGGTATTCGTCATCTTCCTCACGCTCCCCGGAGTTAGGAGAGGAGCGCTCGACAGTATCTGAGCTGGAAAAACAATTCCTCACTCGCGGGTCCGTGTGGTTGTTCTTGTCGTTGTTGTTGTTGCTGTGGTCGTCCTCGGGGCGCATCTGAGGAGGAGAGAAAAACAGCAAGCCAGCTGATGGCAGTAGTTAGCGCGGTGATTCTCGGAGCCAACGGATTGCACTTACGCGCATTTCTTGAGTCGTCGTGCCCCGAAAATGAAAACCAAGAGTTCTCTAGCCTTTCTGAAGAGGGGTCTGTTCTTGCATCGTTTCCGCGGGTGCCTGACGAGCAACCAGGACCTGAACCCCTCGCTGACTGTGGTCGTTGCCATCCTTGTGCGACATGCTTGCGAGTATATCCTCGACAGCCTGAAAGTATGGCTCCCGATGACCCTGAAATCCGTCTGAGCATGTCTCTGTTCGACCATCCTGATTATATCCCAAACCTACCCTCCTAGAAACCCGGATCATACCAATTGCTCGCCTCAGGTCCAAGCATCTCGTGGTTGGAGCAGTCTGGGACAAGTTCCAGTGAAACTGACCTGACAAGTTCCATCGTCTGCGGCCGTGGTAGTCCTGAGCACTCAAGTGGTTGTTGGACCAGGCCCGATTCTGAAGAGATTTGCTGAACATTGATTTTCGGAGCAGGTGCGTTGTTTGGGGCATTGTCGTAGTCGAAGAGACTAAACATTCCACTGTCGTTTACCGTGTCGTACATTGTGGATTTGTTCCTGGCGGTAACACTGGCAGGCCACGGGCGACTATGAACAGTCCGAAGGTGAGTACAGAGTCCTTCGCGGTGGAAACCCCTTTTGTGCATTCCTCCTCTAGGCAGCGGACCGGCCTCTTCTTGTGGCGATGCCTGAGGTGGGAGATGAGCTTTTTTATCGACGTGTAACTTTTCTTGCAGCACCCTTCGGTACAGGCGAACCTCTTGGGGCCATGAGGGTTTTGCATCCTGGTGGCGGGCGTAGGTGGTGTTGCGAGGGCGCAGAGTCTCATTCGACAGCCGATAGGAGTTTCAACCCACACAAGGCCACTGTGGGAGAGATCGCGGCGTGTTCCAAGTCGACACGGGAAAAGCAAATCTTTGGCACAGACAGACAGAACTATTGCGACGAGGAGAAAGGACTGGTGCGCGCAATGAGCTCAATCTGGGAAGGTGGTATTAAGATCACTCACTACTCCGGGTGTGTCCCAAAGGCAAGGGAGCATCGACAGGGGAACGGCGACTGGGGAACGGCGACAGGGGTATACTCAGGGGCGTCTCAGCCGGGCAACCAACAGTCGAGGAGCAACAGTTGAAGATTGATTCTCTTGTCGTAGGATCTATGAAAGACGCGAGAGGGGGGCCGTAGGGCGTCTGATCAACGAAAGGCAACAGGATGCCATGACCGGCTGTGTGAGCTATCATACATGGGAAGCTCTCCGAACTGGCGGGGGCGAACGGCTTGGCCAGCAATCATGCACGGTATCGGATTACCCTAGCATGGTCGACCCTCCGGTTGCAAACTGCACAAAGAAACCAATAGCGTGCCAGAGTGACTGCCTGCCATCTCGCGCAGACCCCCTAAACGTACCGTCGAGCTACTGCTTCGCTTGAGAATTCTTCACTCATTCTCGCGAGTTCCCCGAAACACCATCGTGACGCAGCGGTCCTCAGTATCTAATTTACAGTCCATCTTCGCTGCACAATTCCACTCCTTGTCGGGAGACCAGGCTGTCAGGCACTAAACAGTCCATTCTCTCCGTTGTTCGCTCGAATCTCTCCTCTCCTCGGGCAATGCCCTTCCATTGCTGTCTCGACGGAACAGCAGCAACTCGCCTCCAGCAACAGGCATGCCGTACGCCGGATTGTAGCAACTCAACGTGCCGCGCTGACCGTCCCGGTCGCAATCCAATACTCCGACCCAGTCCGCCTCGATTCCCGTTCCATTCGTCCTGACCCATCGACCATCCAAGTCACTCGCATCAAGCGGTTGGCAGCAAAAGCAGTCATGGCAGAAAACCAACACACTCCAACGGATAGTCTCCGGAACATCGAAGAGATGATCCGTACGCTAGACAAGCTTGTTCAGCCAAGGGACCCAGATGAACCGGTGCTTTACAACAGGCAGATACAAGATCATTTTGAAGAACTACACAGGGCCGTCGCTGCTTGCGGAAAGCCTGTTGGCTCGCGCATGCAGCTACGGCTCACTCAATCCGAGGATTCAAGCTCTGACGAGTTGGAGGCCGCCAGTGAAATCGAGAAGATGGATCCGGACCAGCTGAAATACAGACGGGTGAACACGCTCCCGCGGCACCTCGCGGACCCTCTTCAGGGTATCCTCGACTGCGTGGAGGATGCGTCATTTTCACAGTTGAGGACGGGCTTGTGTGAACTTGACTCTATCACGAAGCAGTACAATAGGGTAAAACGGGCGATGATCGAGGGGGAGCTGAAGAGGGTCGACTAGATCTTGAACTCCGGGAACAGGATTGCCCGGACTTGCTCTGGTCTTCTATGTACGTTACATGAGACTTCATGGTAGCCCGCGGTCTTATGGCAGAACAACCGGGCTCTGTCCTGTCCGCTATTGTGTTGTGAGCTGTGGGTGACCTTGGAGGGAAGCAACACTTGATATTCAAGCTGGAAGGTGGCATACCTCAGACGAACAGTGCCTCGTTATTTCTCGGCGTTGGTATTCTGTCCCTTTTCAGCATCCTTGCTGATGTTCTCCGCGTCTGTCTTCTCCTTGCCACCGGTGTGTGCTTTAGCCGCATCCTTTTCCGCGGCCTCTTTCTCCTGCGTTTGATACGCGATCATCCTTTAGGATATCAGAACTAGTCAAGAGTGTAATGGAGTTTTGATTAATTACCAAGTACCCAAGTCCATTTCCATTTTTATCTTGGTGCTCCTTGTCTGAGTAAGGCAGGTAACTCTCCGATGGATGGGACTTGCCGAATTAAATGCGCGTGGGAGACTCAGGGGCTGTGAAATCGAGGCTTTGAAGAGCGCGGGGAGGGCTGTTTTTTTTTTAACTTATCGACTGCTGAGCTATGTCCTAGCGAATCTCCAGTGCCTTCCTGCAAGATCGGAGCCGATCTGACATTCATTAGTTATCGGAAATGCTCCCAAAAGCAACAGCTGACAGACTGCAGGTCTTGATTCGCTCTTGTCGTCTTCACCGGTCTTCCGGCCCTCTATCGGACAGGCATGTGAGCTGCCAATGCGTCGATGTGTTTGTCCGCCACCCCGGATTTGTTGAGGCGCAAGGTGGTGGTCAACGAA
Organism: Coniochaeta sp. 2T2.1; assembly: GCA_009194965.1. Classification (NCBI taxonomy): domain Eukaryota; kingdom Fungi; phylum Ascomycota; class Sordariomycetes; order Coniochaetales; family Coniochaetaceae; genus Coniochaeta; species Coniochaeta sp. 2T2.1. The sequence goes on from VSMA01000043.1 coordinate 192,034, forward strand.
CATCCTGGGCCTTATGTCGCTAACCCGGGGAAGTGGCAAGGCATCGGGCTGCACCTCGCTGCACTTCGCATGCAAGATGCAAGCCACAGAAGCGATGAGACGCAATCCCAACCAACGCTTCAAATCTCGGCCATCGGGCTTCACTTCGGGGTTGAGAACGGCCTTCAACCTCTGCATGGCGTGGTACGTGGTGCACGTGTGGAACGTAGGAGGCACGCATTCAAGACTGCAGGCTTTGGCGACCGAGTCTGATGCCGTGCCGTGCCTCTGCTCACAGAAGCACTGTGTACAAGCGTCATGCCCACATAGCGAACTACAGGAGGCGTGGGTGATTCAATGCGATAACGCAGCCAGATGTCCGGACGTGTCGTGCAATGTGAGCCAATGCGTTCTTCACCGCTTACCTAGCTGAGACTCGACCAATATGCCGTGCAGGATCTGTGATCTGGTTGGGCCGATGATCCTTGCACCACTGGACACAACCAGCTCGATACATAAAGGGCTGGCCGCCATTCCTTCGCCCTATGCACCCTCTACCTCTTAACATCTTTCTTGCTTGCTAACGGACACACATGTTGTCGCCGAGGGCCTATTGAGCCACACCACCTGTCTGACCATTCTTCGCAACTCGCTGCCTCAAGGTTACCACGACAGCTCACCTGGATTGAAAAGAGCAAGTTAGTGTCGTGTTCTCCTGAAGCGACGTCGCCCACAATGATGAATGGACACCCCTCGGTTGAAATCGGCTGGCAACGGCTGAGGCGTTTCTCGATGAAATCCTATCTTATCCGAGCTTCGTTTGCGACCCCGCTATTCTCATTTCGGAGGGGTGATCGCGGCACCCGGAAACCACCAGACTTTCCATAAGGTAGGCATCATTGCGCAAAACAAACCTCGTCTGGCGCAAATCCCACAATAAATCCCTCGGCGAGATTCAACCCGCACATCGCAGTGCTCATTCCAACGAGCGGCTGGAAGATGGTGAACGAAACCAAGGTTCTAGAAGAGGTTGCAGAAGCTGTAAGCGTCCCTCGCCTGACAAACGTCAGTATCGTTTACTAACGGTGCTGTTTTTCAGGCCGGTCTCGAGGCCAACCGCCTCGAGTTCAGTGATGAGTTCGACAAGAAGAAGACAGTCGCCGTACACATTACAGTGCCGACGTTGAGCCTCTTGACGTGGAAGAATGGAGGAGGGGATCTTGGAGAGGGGAATCACACCTTTTTGAAGGCAGATGTTCCCGGTGGCATGGGCGACGGCAGCATCTATGCGCATAAAGCAGACGACGTCGATGTTTATTATATCAATGAGAAGTAGCTCGCAGGGCTGATTTCTCCAAACACAGGCTGACCAGAGCTCTGCTACGCTCAATCTTAAACGGAGGTTCTCCGGCCCAATGGATCTCATAGCCGTTCTGGAGAATAGCAACACCGCCGATCAGAGGGTTATGGAAGGCATAAAGAGATGTAGCATGCAACTGAAGGGTTTGCACCACCAGCTCCACCGAAGGTGATGTCCCGGATATGACCTTGCGGAGTATCAGCGTAAACACGCTGCCACATGAGTCTCCGCGTATCTCCTCCGAGACATAACGCTGTGCTTCCTCATTAAAAATCACCTCCCCCGCCGCCAGTATGCTTTTTCTGAAGTCCTCTTCAGCAAGTGATGAAAGGTAAAGGCGCCTCACGGTCAGTGCAACGGCCTCTGGTGTCAGGACGGTGGAAGAGGCCGCAGCGGCTGGCGCAACCGTTAAAGAAGGCAAGGCCCGGACACAATGACTGGTTGCCGGGCCACCAGATCGTGAATGGGTGTCCGCTTGTCGCGGGGTCAAGTCGTGTCGCGTGTTCGGTCCGGTGTTTTTCGACCCTGTCCGGGATACGTCAGCTTACGGAGGACGACGTGCTTGAGGAGTGCTTACCATCCTGCTTGCGGGCCAGTTCACTGTGGCTGGCTTGCCTTGCGATAACATTATGTCGATGGCTGTTGGGTTGAGGCAGCGTGGTAGCAGTCGGTCCTGACTGGGGTGCTACTCGAGGATGTCGGACGTTCGGGGGATCTGACTGGACTTTCTTAGGCGGGGTCGCGTCGTTCTCGTCGTTCTCGCTCTGCCTTTTCTTCCTGCCAGCGCCGTTACCGCTCATCAAGTCGCTCCATTTTTCGAGTGCGCTTTCTGTTCGTACCTTTAGCCAACTGTCGGCATGTGAATTGTGGGATCTGTACCTATACCAGACGACCTGATCAGTTGATACAGTGGCTCACCAAGGGACGTCAACTGTTCCAACGTTGTGTTCTCTCCAGAGATAAGATCGCTCTCGGAGACGTTAGCTAATGCTACCATTCGACAACTGATCTCCTCTGTGTCTCTTAGCAGTGAACGACACGATCGCGAAGTCGGGCTGCTTACCCAAGCGAATACAGAGGCCTATCTCTGACCCTCCTTTATATCTCTCCACCGCTGAACAAAAAGCGGTCACATATGCGTCTTCCGGCGGAGGCAGTTTCTGTACCCAGTCGAGTCCGTCTTTCACGACCTCCGGAAATTTCTCGATTGCTTGCCATTGGGTCCGGGCCAAGTATCGGGCGATGTTGAGCAGCGTCTTCCACTGGACTTTGTCTCGGTGAAAAGCACTGCTGGGGCAGCTAAAGTAGCGCTTGCTGAGCTCGAAGCAGCTTTGATGTGCATTGCAAGGAGCTCGGACGATCGGCCGGTCGATGGCTGACCGGAGTAACTTGCGAGCGTGCGCTTCCTGCTCAGAAGCGGGGTCTCGCAGTTGCTTTTTCGGTAGCTCAACCGGGTCACTCATCTTCAATTGGCGGGGGGTGCCCGAATGATGGGAACTAGTTCAGAATATGGGTGCGTGGAAAATAGGGATGGGTTCAGAACAGATATGAATGGGTTCAGAGCAAAGGTGAACGAGTCCAGAGCAGATGTGAATGGGTCCAGATCAAATACGAATGAATGGGTCCAGAGCAGGTCCGAAGCAAATGTGAATGGGTCCAAAGCAAATGTGAATGGGTCCAAAAGCAAATGTGAATGGGTTCAGAGTCCATCTGCATGCGTCCATTTGGTTTTCAGAAAATATGACTGGCCACCTAGAACAAGGGTGGGCTAGAAATGTCTTGGCGTGCGAAAAGGTATATGATTGGCTACACCGAGGAGGAAGCCAAGCACATACTGACACTGTGTACAAGTAGCTCTGATGCTACAACCAGGCATACCTGCCAGGGTGCGTCAAGCAAGGGTCAGAAGCGGAGGCGGCATACCTTACACACACACCAATCAGAGGCTCGTTGAGGACGACAAGAGACCGGCTTCCCAGGGTTTTCAGCACTTTCAACATCCCCCTCGTCTTCACCTCGCCCCTGTAAATTCATCGTAGGGCTCTAGCAACGAATCTCCAGACGCGCCAGAACAAGGTTTCGACATGTGCGACTTTACTCAGAGAGAGTACAGTTGCGGCCACTTCCGCTGAATCGCATCGCACTGGTGCAGAGACTACACGCTCACGCACAAGAGAAGCCAGCCGAACGTGAACCGTTTTGAATACCGGTTGGTGCCGACGTCGGGTGATGGCGTCCAAGTTGCTGACTAATGCTAGGAACGATGAGCTTTGCGGGGAGTGTAAGCCGACGACCTACCCGCCGTGGGAGAACATGATCAAGCGGCCTAACAAGCCGGTGTACTCCATCTGACGGGAGGCGTGGGGAAGGACGAGTGGAAGGTGGAATGGCTGGCGATTATTTGGTTCGGCCGGGATCTGAGTGTGGAGTGTCATGTACGATATTCATTTGCGGTCTCCAATACTGCCTTTGTTGCCCACCCGGTGCCAATTCTCCTCTCCTCGTTCTGTGGGAACCGCCAATGTGCAAGCCATACCACGCAATGACGCCGGCGCTGGGATCCGAACATCGCAGCAGTCGTAGCGGTGAAGCGTCTCGTTAACTGATGCCAACCAATAAAGTCGCAGGCACATGGATCGAAAGCCTCGTCCACTCTTCCCTTTATTAACAACCGTCACAACATTGGTCGGGCGAAAGACGAGCAGCTTGCCAGATCAGCGCTGGGTCAATGGTGGAAGAGGACGTGTCTCGCATGCTGTGGTCTGCTAGGCTGCAACCTCACAATCTAGCACATCGTTATGCAGCGTTATAGTTGTCCTTTTGCCAATAATTTAGCCTGTCTGCAAATGCCCACTGGTGAGTGTGGTTAGACTGGTTCGACATATCATGCACATGTAGCCTGCGTTGTTCAGAAGCCCGCATTGGCAACCTGCCTATAAAAGAGGCATCCCTCGGGTCTTCAGATGATGAGAGCCTCTTATCATCATCTCTCGCCTTCCTCCTCGCCTTCCTCCTCGCCTTGTCTTCAATATCTTCTTTCAACTCGTCTTCTCTTCCTTCGCCATGGAGTCAGCTCAAAGTCGCCCTACGGTTGAGGAAGCTAAGCGTGTTCTATCGAATTATCGAAAGCTGCCTTCCGCTGAATTAGCAGAAAGTGTGCTCCAGCAGCAGGGGTGGACTCTCACCAACGACGTCATGATTGAAGTGATCCAATTCTTACTTCGCGACGAGAACGCGAAGACGGGTTCTAAATCGCGTGAGAAAGTGGACGCCGTGGAAGCTCACAAACGTATGCAGATCAAGATCACAACATCAGCAGATAGTGCCGCTGATATATTTTAGGTTTACCAAAAGCTTCTGAAGTCGACAAGCAGGACTTCTTTCGGCTTCTTGAAGCTAATGGCTACGACCTGAACAACCTTGCCCATGTGAGCCCAACATGGCGCAAGATATCCCGGCAATCAACGGGTCAGACCTTGCTATCTTCTGTGGCTTCGTGGGTGACTCCGGGGATGTGATGGCCTTCGGTCGAGTAAAATACTCTGACCGTCAAGAGAGGTTTCGTGGATTCGTCACGACAGGCATGATAGACTGTGTTGGCGGATGGGAAGGAGGTCTCCTTATATTGGACAAAGGTTGTCGGCTAGATATTGCTGGCCCGGTACCGACAGTGTCTTCGCTGAGCGATCACAGGAGATGCGTGAAACGAACCTTCAACACCAGTAGCTTTGCTTGGAATCAACGAATAACTACTGCCTGACATGAACCCCTTTGTTTTCACAGTTCCCACAGCTGAAAGTCCATAGACCCCAATCTCCATCAGGAGAGGTGAAAGCCGCCTTGAAGCAAGAGGGAATGGGGACTCTGTCTTCATCGTTGTCTGAGCAGATGGTTAAACGGGTGGTCTGTTTAGTGGAGCAGGCGTCGGTGACGTTCATTTGGTGTTTGCGACGGGCACGACTCAATACAGACGTGAAGAAATGCCCGACCAACCCGATCACCAAAAAAGCAAAGCCAGCACCCGATACCGGCCCATAAGCTTGCTAGCTAGTCACACTCTCTGTGTCAACATCCGAATCGCGCTTCTGAGGGCGCTCACGACGGCGCATCGTCTGGATCTTCGGTACCCTCCGACCCTTGGAGCGCTGCTCCTCGAAATCCCTCTGCCTGTTCTCCTTGTTCAATTTCAGATCATTCTTAAACCTTTCAATCAAGTCGTCGTCCAATTCATCCCGATCAACAACAAGTATTTTGGCGCCACAGCGGGGTGAGTAGGGCAACATCGCAGTCGTTTCTTGGGCTTCCGCTTCTCCAGCGTGACTGCGTGTCGAGGACAACGGTCCCGGGGTGCTTGCGACGAGTTCAGAGTTTCTGGTGTCATGCCGGGTAGATTCTGACCGTCCGTTGACAGCTGGGAGGTCACCATCGCGTGACGCTGCTTCGGGGCTATCGTATTGTGCTGGGACGACACGTCGCCTTGAGGTTGATCTTTCCCCGGCGTCCACTGTGCCGTCCTTGCCATTCTCAGATCGCCGGCGCTTGCGCTGTCTTGGGTCAAGTAGTTGGTCACCTGTCATGTTGTATTCAAGGTGCCTGACTCTCTGTACTAGGTTAGCAGATGTCATTGGGTGCCGTGTACAGTTACTTACCAGTGAAGGTGTTGCTGAATTCAGCTAGATGCTGCTCAAGACCTCACAGAGTCGCGTGCCGACCGAGCCTTTGATAAGCGAAAGGAGCGTCTGCGACGAGTGTTTTGAGAACCTGCTTAAAGCGCCACTTTGACGCCAGCGGCTGGATGCCCACTTGCTCGAACTTCGCACGGCCTTGACAGAATTACCTTGCTTTTTGTGAGTCAGCCCGACATGAGCTCAGCCCTTGTACCAGCCACCAGGGGGGGTGGTGGGGGAGCTGATACTCCCAGCCCCTGTACCACAGTAGCTGTCAGTTTACAGGGATGGTTGTTGGCTTTTCTTGTCTACGCCTACTTAATATCCGAATCGGATCTCAATCTACGATGCAATATTGCCGGCACTCTTTCTCCTCCGCCCGTCCTCGCATTCTTCCTGTTGTAGTTGCAGTGCGCATTTCTCTGCCTGTGCCCAGCCAACCGAGAGATAACTGCTCGGCCGCCGAACGATGACTCTGATCACCAGCCGCCATGCTCCGGAATTGGATCCAGCGCCCGACAAACTCCCTCAACAATGCTTCGGCCGTCTGGTCGTAGGGGTGCAATGCAATTGTGTCAGATGCTATCAAACTGAGCATGTACATTTTTGCTCGTGTGTGTCATGCGAGAAACATGACACTAACGCCAAACTCGGCTTGGACAACGTCACCGGAGACATTCATCACGGGGACGGATGCGTCATCGAAACCGCGTCGATTGACCATCTCCCTTATTGCGAGGGCGATTGTGGGCATGTTACCACAGTCGCTTGTCTTGTCGTACATTGTAGCAGGTGCCGGTAGGTGATTCCCAATCCCAATTCCAAGTGTGACGTGGATTGACCAAGGGACCTTCCAGCGCTGGGAATTGTCCCGGGGGCTCGGACGGAAAGTTTGAGAGACGGACGCTGGATCACTGGCTGGACAAACCGGAGGAAGTACGAGGGGCCATACAAGCCGGCCTAGAGATCTTGAGGAGGATTGACCAAGCCCCAGAGATTAAGTTCCTGTTTGCGTCTGACGGCGAATTCTCACTTTCGGATAGCGTGGCTGAAGTTTCCCTACTGGTGGATTCAGGTTCTTAGTCCTTCGAGATTAGTCTTTGATACGTGACTAACGTAGGTAATACGAGTTGGAAAGGGTGACTTACGGTCTTATGCCTCAGTGCCTTTTGATGTTCCGTTTGTGACCTCACCGACGTATCCGAACAACCGTGAATACCTTGCCTTGGTTTCTAGCTTTGTTCGAAGCTATGAAGACGTGCCAAGCTGGTAGGCAAAGGTGGGGACACCATGGATCACAGTGCTAAAGCTGTACACAGTATTGCTGTGTTGTATGCATAGGAGTGGGTTCGCGAAGTGACTTGTACTCTCGTGGCTGATTCAATGCAGTAAACGCCCCGGCTCGTGTGGGGGTGCCACGGCAGGCATCCCGATTTAGCATATGCACTGTACTACTCAGGTACGCACTGTGCTTAATCCGACCTCATGTCGCTAGGGAATCTGTCTCCATTTGTGACAGCGCCATGAATCTCGCGGAAAGTACTTCATCAGGTAGTCATATTTCCAGGAGACTTGTGGCGTACCAACTGCTTGACGAAACAGGAGAAGCCCACTGCTGAGCCGGCAGCAGGGGTCGAGGATGCGGAGCTCGCGCAAACCAGCTTTGTCTGGTGAGCCGAGATGACATGGCAGGTACGTCTGGAGAACGGCGTTTCCACTAAACTGCAGAAGAGTGAACTGACAAACTGGCTTCGAGGATATTATGTGGTAGACCGCATCGTTTTCTGCACTTGCTGCTGCAGTCCTCATTGGAAGTTCTTTTCTACTTGCTCAGAGCTCTAATATGTTTAACACTGGATGTACGGCACCCGATACAAGCACGTACTCAACTTGGGAACCTCCACCCCCCGCCGGCCATGGAATCTTTGTACAGGTTAGTGTGTTCCCTTCAAGTGCTCGATGACTCCTGACTGCTCACCAGTGTCGATAGACACACATATCTATCACCATAACAGAGGTATCCGAATCCGACGAGCCGACAGCTGCTGTCACAGCGAGCATCACAAGCGACGGCTGCCATCCCTCAAGAAGCGAAGCATGTTCGACGTCGGAGGAAGGCGCGTTGCACAGCATCCGCCCATTCAAGAAGTTTCAAGTCGTCTACGTTCTCCGACGGATATTTCTCTCGGCTGTTCTTACGTTGCTCTTCTTGAATGTTTCGAGCTTCGCGGGCAGTCGACGAGAACTTAAGCACGTGGACTGGCTGGAAGGATTCACCGCCCCTATTCAAGATTCAGATCCAAACTATGCCGCCGCCGCTGCCACCGCATGCCACCCTGTACGCGGTCCAGAGCTCTGGCCGGCCTTTCGGGAAGCAGTCGAGGCGCTGGAGCACAGAGCAGAAGATTGAGAGCAGCTGTCCGTTCCTCGGAGGGTCGCTAGGCGTCGAGTTTATCATGGTTATCTCTAGCTCTTACTTCTTCAGAACTGTCTTTGCGTGCGATTACCTTTAGCGGCTTATCAGCTCGCTGCTTGTTGTCATTGATCGTTTTCTTTCGCCCTAAGGAAGGGATTTGTTAATGTATTTGGTCATAGACTCGTGGCGATTTTTTACAGCCCACTCTTTGTTGCGCCGTCTCCTTAAATAGATAGCTTATCACGCAGTATTTTCCTTGTATTCTGCTGTCCTTCTTCTGTAGCTGAGTGTGCGCTTCAGCGTGTCTTCTTGGTGACCGTGACTTCCTTGACCATGCTCTCCGCCCTCTTGTCTCAGACAGTCTGCCTGCTTTTCTAGCGGAAGCTATCTTGGGATCATGGCCAGGACACGTCAGATTTAAGCAATCCGAAACAGTACTTGAAACGCACTACTTCTTCGATGAGAGATGACACAGCAAACAAGGAAAGAACAGGAGAAGATTGATCGAGCATCAAGCATGCCGCCCACGATATGCGATATGCCAGGAGCCCAATCGTTTGCCAAGACCTGTGGCAGCGAAAAAGCTGACGCAGCGTTAGGGTTCTGTCCTGGAATGTTCTCCGTCTCTGGGTCTCGGTATGTCCAGAGCCGTCCATGGTTATGTGTTCCAGCCGTCCATGGTTATGTGTTCCAGCATTCCGTGGTTGGCGTAGTACTCGTCGGATGCGGGCCAGAATGGCATTTCAGGTAGCTGCCAGGTCCAGGGCGAGCTAGTACAGAATATGTTAGTTAAACCGCGATAAGGTCCGGCCCCGTCAGAGGCTGACATACCATTGTTGCTGCTCCCAGAAAGAGTTATTGACCGACATGTGTGTAGAAATCCCGGGTGCGGGAAAGTTGGAAGGTACGACGGGAGGTTCAGCCAGGCGGCGCGGCTCGCTGTAGTCAGCTGCTATTTCCAGACTATAGTATTGTTGCGAGATTTGAGGTGAACTGAGCATTGTGGTCGGGTGGATATCTGAGGCAGCGCTGAGATGACATCCGGGGGTGGTTACCGTCTGCTGCGTCTGGACTCTTCCGGCGCCGTCCGGAGCTGTATTCACCGAGCCTGCGCCTGGAACACAGCCCACGTCGAATGATCCCGGAGCTTTGAGATCATTGGGCCATAGGGGACGCATAAGTTCTTCCACTCTTTCGACGCTGCTGAGAGGTGGAGGTTGAGCACACTCGTAGGGTTGGCCTTGCGGTAAGATAGCTTCGGATCTGAGACAGTCGTGAACTTCGTGATCGGGGACGTTGTGACGTTTGAGCAAGTTGCGCAACATCTTGTTCTCGTGGCACACCTTGCGAGTTTCGAATTGGACCTCACAAGATACTCGGCTGCGTGTCTTTTCGTAGACATCTATTCTCTCCTGAAGTTCTTGAAGGCGTTCTGCCTTTCGCTCTCGACAACGTCGTTGGTTTACTCGTGTTCTTTCCTTTTTTCTTTCCTTTCGGTCAAGGGAGCATTTGGCATCGGCGACGAGGCCGAGTGTTCTTTCCGCAGAGGGGTTCTGTACAGCCAAGGCCTGCCCTGGGGGAGGTGAAGCACTGGCTACCGACGCCGTTGTACTCTGCGGGCTTATACTTGGCGGCGAAGATGATGGAGCGATAGGGAAGACCTCCGGTGTAGTCGTCGAGGGTGACGCCTGGCTCGAGTCGTTCGAAGCAGAAGGCTGCGCAGGTATATGGACCGCCGCCGGGAACTATAGACAGCGTCACGGCCGATATGAGTTCGCCGAGGTTGGTCGGCTCTGACCGTGCTGGTTGCTGTTGGCGCTCATACTTGGTCGACCACTGCAGCCTGATCTTGTAGCCTGGGCACGGCTGGCCCTTCTTCTGGCAGTTGCGGCATTCCGGCTTAGTCTCATCGCTACTCAACTGCCCAAGACACACCAGTCAGTCTATCGAAACCGGAATCCTCTTGCCCGGGCCCGGTGTAGCAGCTTCTCAACATACCCGTCTGAGCTTGCAAGTCTGGCACCCGGACCGTGACTTCTGCTTGCTCTTCATCTGCCGACGAGCTATCTCTGTGTCAGAAGGCTCAGTTCTGGTTTGTGTCGTTTCCATGTGTACTAAGTCGCACATGAGAGGAATTGGCTTCGAAGAATGACAGAGGCAGAGTCAATCCACAGAGCAGGGCTGCTCGGTCAGTCATCGCAAAGTGGACTGAGCGGAATTCGCAGTATAGACCGGGCAACTTTGACCTACGCTCAGAATGCTTTGGGCTGGGACACGTCACTGGTGGGAGCCGCATGGTATCTGCGGCTGATACAAAAGGCATCTGAGATGCAGCTTCAGGCCGTGATCTGCAAAAGCTCAATTACAGTCAACATTGCACCTTACTCTGCCGAGGGCGGACCCCCTCGGTGACCTGCTGGGACAATCACCTTGGATTTGCAGGGGGTATACACGGCCTCTAGCCCAGAGGGTTATTTCGCGCGCGTTTCTCAGCAGGACTAACTCTTGGCTCTATTATGTCGATCCTCTACCTCAGAACCCGCCCCTTATGGCTCGACCGAGAGGAGCTTGCCCCTCTTCCACCTGCCCCTGACTTAGGATGATACGTCAATGAGATCACCAGTGTCCCCCACGCTAATGTTCTCACCAATGTGCATCTTCCACAACTTGGTATACTCGCCGTTCTTTGCCACAAGCTCATCGTGAGTGCCGTATTCCATGATCTTACCGTTTGTGCCCAACACGAAGATCCGATCGGCGTGCCTGATGGAAGATAGCCGATACCTGAGACACCAAACGAGGATAATTAGTTGAAGCACATCGAAGTTAGCTAGGGAAAAGAGACTCACGCAACGAGTATCACCGTCTCATCGGCTAGCCCTTCCTCAATACTCTGCCTGATACCGGCCTCGGTATCGGCGTCCAAGGCACTAGTCCCTTCGTCGATAAGCTTGACCTTGGCAGTCTTGTCGAGAAACAAGCGAGAGAGTAGGATACGCTGCCGCTCGCCACCTGAGACGTTCCTAAATCAGGTCAGTAGGTAGTAGCCGAAAGTGGCGTTGAAGCCTGTGCTTCGCAACAGAAAGGTAGCCTACTGTCCGTTATCCCCCAACAACGTCTCATACCCGTCCTTACGAGCCATAATGGTCTCGTGAATGCCTGCCTTGCGGCACGCCTCGTACATTTCTTGCTCTGTGGCTTCCAGATTCGCGTACTTCACATTGTACGCGACCGTCCTGTTAAAGATGTATGGATTCTGGGGCATCATCGCGATATGTTCGTGTAGCCTAAGACGCGAGAAGCAGTTAGTTCACGTATCTTCATTGAATGAAATGTCGGTAGACTCACGAGTCTTTCTTGACTGTCGTGATATCCTCGTCATCGATAAGAATGGTACCCGCGGTGGGGACGAGGTTCCGCATCAAGAGGTTACAGATCGTAGACTTCCCTGCGCCGCTCTGCCCAACGAAAGCAACTGTTAAGCTCGCTTCGATTGCGAAGCTCAGATGGTCGATTATCAGCCGTTCCGACCCGGGATAGGAGAAAGAGACGTCCCGGAACTCTATCTTCCCTGTTTTGCGCTTCAGGTTTCGATCCCCATTCTGTGTGGATGGCTCCCTCCCTCTCTAGGATTCTTCTCAAGCGAGCAGTGTCAAGGAGCTCCTCGATCATGTCTGAAACGATAGACGTGAAGCAGTCGATAGGGTCTAGAAGGAGACCCCAAAGGCCGGTGAATGCAACCAGATCACCGACAGGGCCCTCTCCGGAGTGAATCTTGTATACGACAAACGCATAGCAAGTAAAAAAACCAAGGGAGAGTATGACGGATGTGTGGCACCAAAACCGTAGCAGATTATCCGGTATCGCCGCCATTGTGACATCCAGGACCCCACCGCTGAGCTGAAAAGACCGGTCTCGTACTTGACTCGGTTGTGGTTGGACACAGGACTCCATCCACGTACGCTATCCTGACGACGACGCTCCTGTTCGTCTCGGAGCTTGTTGCACTTGTCGTGTTCTGCGGTAGCCACCGTCACATATCGTTTTTCGAGGATGCAGTAGTAGGCTGCCGTGTGCGTACAGATGAGTATCACGTACAGCCCATACCGGTGGAACAGTTGGACTATGGCGACGAGGGCGGTTACCAGGTTCATCCCGAATTGAAAGATGAGGGAGTCGAGTAATGTGTCAACACTGCCTGCGTTGTCGACAGCCTTGATGACGTCTGTCGGCTGGGCTTGCGAGTGAAAAGAGAAATCCAAGCTCATAATTTGGGACTGGACCTCGACTTTAAGCTTTTCGGAGCGGTGGAGACTGACGTCGATCCATAGCAGTTTAAAGACAAAGGAGGAGACTGTGTCGGCGACGTCGATGGTTATTATAATCGCAAGGGGGCGCCAAGGATCGGTACCCGAAGCGAGAGCGTCGAGAAGAAGGGCAGTCTGTAGCGGCTTGTAGACACTGATGAAGCGTCCCGCCATGACGAAGAACAACGTCAGGATGAATCGTAGCTGTAGGAGGGTATGGCCGAATGGCCACATGAATTTGAAAAAGATGCGGAATCTTTTAATGAAGGGCCACCATCCGCCGAGCTCGCCGACTTCCTTCCGTACCTCCATCCGAATTCCAAGGGGATCAGCTTTACAGCCATTGCTGTCCGACTCGGACTCGTCGTTATCGCCGTTGTATTCAGTGCTCTCGGAAGCAGCATCGCCATTTTCGATATCGGACTGGGTCAGGCTTTTATATCTCGCGCAACAGGCATGATAGAAAAGGAAGGAGAGTGCAATATACGCCAGGAGCTCCAAAGCAGTAAAAGCGATGCCGAATTGCGGGTACGGGGAGCAGGCAGAGGAAGGTCGTGACCAGAGCCAGATGATGGTGAAGAACTCGACGGTGGAGAGAAGAACCCAGGATCCGAGATAGATGAAGGAGACGGATAATTCCACCCTCTCCAGTGTAGCAAGTTTTTCCAGTTGAACAGCGCTAGTGAGAGCAAAGATGCTGATAGAAATTGAGGCGGTAGCGTCAGGGAGCTCGCCTCGGCTCTGCGCCTCGATAGCGAGTACGACAATATCGCCGAGGTAGAGCAAGAACAGGGAGGCAAGAAGCGGTCGAAAGTCGGACGGGTGTTTGTAGCTTTTAGCGTCGCCGACGCCAAAGGACGAGAGAATAGGGGCTGCGACGAAGATAGTGACAAAGACGGCCAAGGCACAATAACCCCCGAGGATGTAAATCCACGGCTCCAGTCCGACGGCCATGTGGATTGGGGTCTCGATGAAGCAAGCAGCTGGATCGGACTCGGCGTCGTCAGAGGGACAAGGACGAGAAAATGAGAGAGTAGGAAACGCACATTGGGGCAAGGAAGCGTGATTGTCGGCGTTCTGAAATATTGATGGACAAAGACACCAACACAGTGCCTGCCAGCAGAATTTGGCGCGTCCTGTCACATATGGTATCCTGGTCCAAAACATGCTCCAGCCCCCATGCCCCGGACACAGGCTCCAACCTCCTGTTCCCTCCAAACAGATCTAACCAATACCCTGAGGACGTAGGATGTAGGAGCTCTCTGCAGGAGAAAGGAGCTAACGCACCGGACGGCCCGATAGAGATACTGATGATTTGTCAATCCTTCTCATCGGTTAGATGATAGCGACCGCTCGACCTACAGGCTTCGATGCGGCCGGCTTACGCCAGTCAAGAATATACAGCCGTTTTGACCACCACTTTGCGACGCCCTCTACAGAGGGCACCTACGCGTATACGTGTATCACAACCCTGGTGATACCAACACTGATCAGTGGTTAATAACACCACTGCGAGTACGCACAGTTATCTACAGATCAGCAAGGTCATCGACAGACGAGACGATCCCCCCTCACCCGCCAGATCGTGCTTACGGAGTCCCCCGCGCCGCAGACCGAAGAAGCCCGTGGATACAACTCCAAGACGGTAATCACCCTTCTACGGCGCAAGAACTCCAATCCGCAGTCCGAAGAAGCCGTAGTTGACTACTACGGAAGTTCACCCAACTGCGGCGCGTCCATCACGCCCGACGCTCGCCAAGACAGCTCGCGAGCCGCCATCAAGTCAACCAACTTTTTCTCCATCACTTTTGGCCCTGCGCCGACCTTCCTTTATCAAATCTCCTGCTCTCGACGAGCATTTTTATCCTACTTACATCGAATTCCATCAAGTTTTCCATCCGGAAGCCATCACCATCGCCCTGACCGAGCCGCACGGCGTGTCTCCAACCCGCAGTCAACCCTGCGGCGTAGGAGCTCACCGGTTGAGAAACGCCTGGGCTACAGACCACCTACCGATCCTACACGCCCCCGACAGCTGCGGCCTAGGGGAAACGCAGGAGGCGAGACGTAGCGGAGCCCTGGCACGAGACAGCGAGGTCAGCGCGATGGCTGGAGCATCAACCACCCCCCTGGAGGGCGTCGAGACCCCGTCCGAGCAGCTACAGCAAGAAGGACGAGCCCAGACGACCCCCGGCCCTGTATCGGCGTTCGAAGCAGCCATGGCAGCACCCACAGCCGCGATGCGGGCAGTCCCCATCCCGGGGCTGCTGCTAGCGGAAGACCAAGTCGACCCGACCTTCTGGGGCAGGCGCATCGACCCCGAGGACCCGGACGACTATACTGGCCCCCAGCTAGGCGCCCACATCGCCTTCATGGCCGAGCACTGGCTCAGAGACGGCCTCGGCGGCGTCAAACTCTGGAACGCGCTACGCGACGAGTTTGAGGACTGGGACGACCCTACCTGGGACAGGGCACCTAAGGACAGGCGCGTGCCGGAAGAACCTAACGGAAGCGCTGTGCCTTACAGGGGCAGCTCCCGGCCCCGAGGCAACCCCCGGCCCCGAGGCAACCCCGGGAGGGACCCCAGCCACGGACGACCCACCCCGGTGATGAGCACCCCAACCCGGTCACCCCCACTACCCCGTTCCCGGTACCCCCGACGATCAACACTACATTGTCTAAGGCATTGAACGACGTTGCCCGCGCCTTCACGGACGAGATGAAGTACTCCGGCACACGCTACGACCTCCTGGACCTTACCCTCCTTACCCTGGAAGACACCTGCCGCCGCATGGACCTACCCAACGTTGTCTACATCCGCAGTCTCCCGACGGTGCTGAAAGGCGACGCCAAGCAGTACTACGACGGCACCGTTACCCGTGAGGCTGCCAGGAACCACCTTTCCTGGGACGACCAGGTGGTGATGATCAAGCAACGCTACGAGACCCAGTCGATCCGAGACAGCTACCGGGTCGAATGGCAGACTATCTCCCTAGCCCGGACCATCGAGAAGAACCCCGGCAAGTCCAAGACCGATTGCTTCAACCTACTTCTCGATACCCTCACGAAGCTCCAGAAGTGCGTTCCGAGTGTCCAACAAACTGATGAGGCCCTACGGGATCAGCTACTCGGAGCTTGCCTGACCGCTAAGGAGTGTCGACCTATCCTCCTTAACCCGCCACCCGCGCTCACCGAGCTCCGGGACAAGCTCAGCCACGCGCTCGGTATCGACGCCGCACTGCGGGGGCAGCTCCTGACGACCTCCGCCACCCCGGAGAGCTCCCAGGGGTTCCTCACAGACCGCACCTACCGAGACACCGGAAAACAGACTCGCTTCAGCGGCCGCAGCAGCAACGCCACCGCACCCAGGCCGCTAGACCGCGGAGGAGGCTACAACGCCAAGAAGTGCTTCGTCTGCGCCAAGGCTGGCTGCTGGTCGACGGAACACCCTAAGGAAGAGAGGGACGCCGCCTACACCCGGTACAGGAACAGCAAGAACGCTAAGGACAAGACCAAGGACGGCTACTCCCAGTTCCTCGCCCACTACGAGGGCGTCAACCCCGACCCCGGAGGCACACTGGAAGACGAGATCACGGCCTTCTTCCAGGACCTTTCGAGCTCCGAGGACTCCGACGACTACCAGGACGCCCAGGACGGCACCACCTTCTTCACGATACCGGCCGACGACTACAAGATCACCACCCTCCTGGCCGACGCCGCAGTGCGGCACACCCTTACGAAGGAGGACCCATTCGCGGGCCAGGAGAACTTCGAGCCGACCGCCACCTTCACCCTGGAGGGCAGGTACAATACACACAGCTTCCAGGGCATCATGCCGGACACCGGAGCGGCCCAAGTCTCTTCCGCAGGCCTCGCCCAGTTCAGGGCACTGCAGAAGGAGGACCCCGACGTTCAACTTGACACCTCCACGGCCGGAAACCCCTCCATCCGGTTCGGCAAGGGCAGCCCGGTCACCTCCGTGGGCATCAAGTACGACAACCTCCTGAACCTCCTTATTCAGGGCAATACTGCCGTCCCCGTCGTGAGGAAATGGGGACACCCGTGGCTCCTCCGGACCGCCGAGGAGACCATTGCTCAGGCCTACAGCTACCTGACCGATCCAGAACTGCGGCGCCTACACCGCAGGTTCGGCCACCCCTCCGTCGCGAGGCTACACAAGATCCTCAAGACGGCCGGCCACCCGGTGGAATACCAAGCACTCGAGGCCCTCACCGAGGTCTGCCGCCGCTGTCAACTTAACCAGAAACGGCCCGCCAGGTTCAAGTTCACCCTGCGGGACGACTGCGAGTTCAACTACAAGGTTATCGTCGATATATTCTATCTCGACGGACGGCCTGCTCCACGTCGTCGACAGTGCTACCGCATTTAACGCCGCCCGTTTCCTACCGGACCACACAGCGCCAAGGTGTGGGAAGCACTGCGGCTCTGCTGGATCGACGTCTATCAAGGGCCGCCGGATATAATCGTTGCAGACCAAGGAAAGCAGTTCATCGCCTCCGAACTCAAGACCAACGCGAAGGCGATGGGGACGACAGTCAAGCTCGTACCCGTGGAAACTCACCACGGCATCGGCAAGGTGGAAAGATGTCACTCGGTCCTACGGCGCGCCTACGAGATCATCAGAGCCGAGGACCCCTCTACCTCCGCAGTGGCCGCACTACAGATGGCTTGCAAGGCCGTCAACGATACGGTAGGCCCGGGAGCCATGGTGCCAACCCTGCTCGTCTTCGGCACCTACCCCCGGATGACAGAGGACTCGGCACCCTCGCCGACGATTCGGCGCCGCGCCGAGGCCATCAAGAAAGCCACTACGGACCTCCGGCGCCTGCAGGCACAACGCCATGTCTCCGACGCCCTGGTTCAGCGCAACGGGCCAGACATCTCGCACACGCTGCACCTGCCGATCGGCGCGAAGGTGCGTCTGGCGCGAGACCAAGCGCTGGGAAGGCCCGTACAACCTCATCGACGCCACCGGCAACGACTGCTTCGTCGAGATCAACGGCCGGCGAGTCCAGTTCCGCTGCACGCAAGTACGCCAGTACTACGACGACCCCACCGCCGCCGACGAACCTCCTCGAGACGGCAAGACGCCCCCAGTGGAAGAAGACGCCGTCGACACGCAACAGGACGACGCCCCGGCGCAGCCTCCGCCTGCGCCACCAGCTGAGCCCCCTGCTCAGCCGCAGGCCCCCGAACAAGGCGCTGAAGCTGCAGCTCCCGCAGCAGCTCCCCCAGCACCTCCCCCGAGACCAGACAGTCTTCCCCCGGAAGATACCATCGTCGTCGCCCCCCCGGCAGCCCCCCAACGGCGCGGCCGCCCCCGCAAGGCACCACCCCCGGTAGAAATCTTCCTCCAGGAAGTGGACGACGGGGACGCCTTCCTGTCCGTGAAGGAGAAGAGCGACGCTGCCCTCGCCCTACAACTACGGGCTGAGGGTAAGATTACGGCGCCGGGAAAGCCGTTCGAGGAGTCTGATAAGAAGGAGATCAACGCCCTGATCGGGCGCGACGTCTTCGAGTTCGTCAAGTACAGCCCCAACCTCCACCGCAGCCGCATCTTCAAGTCCCGCATGGTCAACGAGATCAAGGGCAAGACTACTGCGGCGCCCTACGAGAAGTCCCGGCTGGTGATACAGGGTTTTGGCGATGAGGGCAAGAAGCTCATCCTCACGCAGTCGCCTACCAACCCCATCCTTCATGCACCTCCTGATTTCCACCTTCGTAAGATATCACCCGTCGCTGCGGATCACGTCCCTGACTTGACCGCACCTGGCACACGGCGTCTCCGGAGCTTGTCTCATCCTCATGCTGCACCTGCATGTTTAACAGTTATCGGTCCTTCCCGTTACCATGCCATTTCCGAGACCGCCAATCGCATGGACCAGATCTCACCGAGTTGCCTATTATGCGCCATCGCCTTAGGAATATCTAGCCCCTTCTCACAATCGAAATCTGCCTCACCGCCACTGAGACGTGGGCCATCATGCGCAGGTTGTGCAGATCCGTCACCGATGCTACTCAACTCCCTGCGGCGCCAGAGAGGCCACGTCATCTCGGGATCCCCTCCTCGTCTCTTTCTGATGCTCGTTGCCTCGAGGTCCCTCGTCTCACCCCGCTTGAGCTCATCCCAATCGGACCGTGACGCTCCAGCCAAACAAGGGATGAGGAGGCGACTGACGATGCCAAGTCCAAGTCCAAGTCAAGTGCGGATGGCGCTGCATGCAGGAGGGTGCCAGTCTACGATCTCGTTCATGCCGTTCACCCGAGGCTAAGGGACTAGTCACATTTGAGAGGATTGGCAAGTATTTCAACTCCATGCAGTTTTCTTCATGCTGCTCGGTACTCTTGTACGCAGCTGCGGAGAACCACTTCAGAAGCCCCAGACCCCTAACAAACCAAGTTGTAGTTCGAGGTTGCAGGTGATCGAGACAGGCATACTTCTTGACTTGGATCCAAGCCTGCCGTTACGAACGGCCGGCCCAGAAGTTGGGGGTGGATTGACTTGGGGCACGTTACATGCTTGAGTTCACACAACTTTGTAAGGAAGGAGACTAGCTGAGCATCTGGCATGGAAGGCAGATTTGCACACCCGGGAAGAACGGCAGCACAGTCATGCTGCGTATGTTAATGTGGAGTGTGGGGTTCAGGAATGATGGATTGGGCGTCTAGGATGGCGAGCGGCTGTAGGGCATCACGACGTGGGTCATGGGGACACATCGGGAGGAGCTGCGAATGCTGAATGGGCCGACGTACGAGCATCGTGCGTCAGGCACGCGGCTTCATGAAGCAGCCAAGGCAAACGTCTAGGGGTAGTTGAAGAGACAGGGCGGTTCGGCAGAGCAATCGGACATTCCGGGAGGGGTGGAGATGGCTGAATGCGCACATTGCATGGAAGGCAGCGACACACCATTGTCGGAGGGGGCAGGCCCGGTTGCGAAGTGGCGTATGCGAGGCAAGGCGGCTACGTGAAAACCTCGAACAGCTGTTGTCAGGAGACCGATTTGCGAGATCGGGGGCGAATGCCTAGCCAGATGGAGGCACACGCAAAGACCCTACAACTGGATCCCTCCAGTACCATTTACCGGTCAAGAGGCGTCCTACCACGAAGCGAGGCGCATCAACAAGAGCTCGCTTCACGCCTGAAGAAGGCGACCTTCTCGTCGAGCCAAAGAAGCAGGGGCTGCCGTGGCAGGACGTCGACGTGTCGCCCCGGTATCATTACGGCGAGCTCAGGCTGTCGCGACTCAACTTCTATGCGCCTTTCCTTTTCGGCAAGTTCAATTTCCAGAAGCCACATGGGCAGTACAGTGACTACTTTGCCAGGTTCTACGGACCAGTCCTGTTCGGCTTTGCTGTAGCTTCGACGGTCCTCAATTCGATGCAGGTTGAGATGGCAGATGAGCAGGTATCTGCGGCGCATTGAGCGGCCCTTTGGTCCGTCTGCCGCTGGACCAGCATGGCCATCTTAGTAGGGACAACGCTGCTAGCTCTGGGATTCCTGTCGCTCTGGTTGTGGTTGTTTTGCGACGAGTGGATATATGCAATCAGATGTCGGATGCGGAGAAAACGGGAAATTCTGCGTCGTAGAGACTGCTGATTGACGCTTTGGAACTGCTTACAGAGAAAGAAAGAGGGAATGGGTTAACTGTTACTGTAATGATGCTATGGAGTGCTACTCGTAAGCGAGCCCGTTTCATTAGTCTCGTAATCCTGCGGCCATACCAGCACCCATCCGCCTTCGACTCCTTGTCGCAAAACAAGCATAGTGAACAACACATCTACACATCAATAATCACCATGCTCTGGCCCTTCGATTTAGCTAACCACTATGTCTCCTTCTTTACATGAACCTTTACAGTCGATGTAGTATACCCAGTCGTCTCTGTCCCCGGGCTGGCTGTTTATTGAGCAGTGGCTCCAGACAGTCTCCGCCGTTGGTGACTCAAACCCACCCCTAACTCGCGATCGCCCCGACGCGTCTTCGCACGCCTAACATATATACCTACAGATGACGATAGATCCAATTGCGACCCTTTTAAAACGAAGTTTGGGGCTTATGACACCTTGCCAGAGGCGCAAAAATGCGCTTTTATTATGCAAAGCCTGCAAAAGGATTACTGCCTCCGGAAGCTCAAAGGTGAAGCCGCCCATGCTCGATCTACTGTTATATCTTCACGCGAGTGCGCCCAAATAAATAACCTGGGCAGAATCCATTGGAATGGCCGAGGTTTCGCTACGCAACACCATTCTCTTCACATTAGAGGAGAACTTGGGAGCAAAATGTTCGACGCCTGCAAACCAAGACCTAGCCCTGCCTGACGTCAGCTACGAGGTAGTGCTAAGGCAACTCAATACGATAAGCTTACTGAGCAAGAGTTTACATGAGGAGTTAAAACACAAAGTGGAAGCAGGGAATCTCGGGAGCTGAGCTAGGTCATGGCGGCCCTAGTAAGTCTTATGCGAGCGTTTGTCACATGAATAGTGTCTTTACTCACATCCGGATTTGCCAGAGCTCAGAGAAGTTTTGGGTCAGCTTCCCACGGTTAGGACTCTCCAGAGCCAGCAACCATGCTTCCGTTCTCGGCACATGGTGCAGTGTCAGGCGCAGAAGGGTGAGCAGGCGGCCGCAACTTCCACCTCAACTTCCAGGAGCGGAAAGTGTGGCATGTCCTCTATTCTGAGCAGAGGCCGTGCTCGCGGAACTGTAAGCGTATGTCCCGCTTGGGAAGTGGTGATGGAGGAGTCTGACCGACCAGGCAGGACCAACTGCCCAAGTAGCAAGTGTGGCATCGTCCTCTGTCAATCGGAGGTCGCGGTCGCCGGGCGCATCGAGTACGCCCTTTCAGGATCGGTGATGAGTGACCGACCATGCAACGCCAACTTCCCAACACGGCAAGTACGGCATCATCCTCTAGCCATGTGGCCGGAATAACCGATAGGCGATCTCTTCCCCGCCAAATCATCTTCGAATGGAAGCCAAGGCCAGCTACCAAGGAGGCGGGTCCACTCATCTTATTCCCACCTTACAGCTCAGTTAAACGGCCGAGGCGGGTCCAAACACCGGTAGAACCAAAGGAATTCCAAGGTTTTAATAGAGGGGTCTTCTTCTTACCCGTGACGTGTAACGCCCAGTCTCAGGGGTTTCCCCAGGGTCCAGAGAAATCCTTGGCAAATGACCTAGAATGATGAACTTACGCATACTCTATGTAGTTATCCATCCACGGGGCCTTAGCCTCGCCTGCCGGGGAGCAAGAGCTTGTCCTGCCGCACCGTGTAGTTGTTCACCTACATCTTGCCCTGGTAGTAGCTGAGGTTGTACGAATAGGTAGAGTTCCAAAACATGCACTCCATCACGTGCACTTTCAGTTGATGTGGCCACAGGGTCGTGTTCCACTGGGTCACGTCCACAGGGGTGGCTAGGAGTGTGGTGTTCCACGACCAGGACACCCACAGGATGGGCTCCTTCGTAAAGATGCCGGTATTATTGTCGGGGTTAGTCCGGTTGCAACTCAGGGGCCTGACCACGAAGTCTTCCTCGAACGACGAGTAACTCGCGTAGAGAAACTGGCCGTAGGGTGCCATCTGCGACAAATTGTAGGCGCGTTTCCCGCCAAAGTCGTCACGAGGCTCACACTTGTAGGACGGGGCGGCAAAGGAGACGGCGTAGGTACAGTTGCTGTCGGCTGGGCACGGACTATCGGCCTGCAGAAACGTATTCTAGTGGTGCCTAGGGTCGCGCGTGCGAGGTTGAGCGTTGTTGATCGCAGGTTGTCCCGAAACTGGTGTCGCCGCTTACACTCAAGAGATTGTTGCCCATATCTACTAATCCCCGCTAGTATATATTTGGGAATTATCTGGGGTACCTTTGTCAGTAGGCTCGTATTGTCTCCAACATAAAATACCTGACTGCTATAGTGGGGTGTATTCAATATCCTGGCTGCTGGGCGCACGAGGCCAGTTTCTGTTGTTACATTTGGTGCAGCGTTACCGTCGGAATGGGGTGATGTCCAAGGGCGGCCAACGCCAGCGGGGCACTACTGTCTTGGACTTTGCGAAAGCTTTGCTTGATACTGTGACAAGGCGCTTCAGGCCGTCGGTAAGGGCGTGGACGAAGTGATATGTTTGGTTTGTCGTGGATTGCATCTCTTTCCGACTGCTCAACCGCACCGGCCTCAAGCTCGGTATAGTCGACTGCCACTTTCCGCCGCCGTTCACCACCATATCGTCCCATTTCAATGCAAACTTTGAGACTGGTCGAAGAATAGAATCAAGTGAATGCTTGCAGAGCCTCAATTATATATTGGATTTGCTACTGTTGTAATGCTGCTCTTACATCAATGTTGATCCCTTGATAACTGTAGCGGCGGCGGTTTGCTCACCTTTGCAATTGGCTGGGGCACGTGGATTATTGCCGGCGGGGGCGCGGGGTGGGCAGGGGGATTTGGTCCGGTCACGTGAACCCGATTTTCACTTCTGGTCGGAGCGCGATTACGATCTTACCGTGATGAAACTCATTCCTTTCATTGATCCTCGCGACGAGCCACCAGTACAGGGCAATCCGAAAAAACACAAAAGGCTGACAGGATATTCATCTAATCTATTGCAGAGTTACTTCGAGTACATCGATTTGAAATCGTTCTGCGTTTTGTTGTCTTGGCACAGTGCCCAAGCTGTTGATGTTGATAATGTAGTGACTGCCCTAGTCGTAAGCGAGCGATTGTCATTCGTTCAATAATCGGTTGCCGCACCTACCAGATCCACCCCTGTCTGCGACCCCTGCTCAAAATAACAACAACAATGATGCATTGGTGTACAATACCACAACAAGCCAGTACATTGATAACTACCACCCTCCAGCCTTTCCCGACTCAACAGACCATGTCTTCGACACCCCAACCGATTCTGCAGCCGATGCAGCACCTTGACCCGTCTCTCTCTCAGCGCTGGTTGTTCATCGAGCAGTGGCGCCAGAGAGTCACGGCCGCTTGCGACAGCGACTCCAACCCAGCCGAACAGCTCCCTGCTCGCGGTCGCCCCGACGCGTCTTCGCACAAGAGGAAGCGCCCTGCCCAAGACTCAACTCTCGGGGCTGCCGCAGGCATGTCGACTCCCCCGCCCTCTAACCGGGCGCAGTCCCCTTCTAAGCGAATGAAGGTCTCCCACCGCAACCGAGACCCCAGGTTGGCCGACGACGACGACCCTTTCCTCGCCTCCGGACCTTTGCCGGCGGATCCGGACGAGACTCCGCGTCGAAACACCACCGCTGGCATTCTCAGCAGTGCGCCCCAGCTACCTCCCCGACCTCCCAGCTACACCTCCAGCCCACAGAGATCCTCAGCCGCCTCCCGCACCACAACCTCGACCACCAAATCTCGCGCCCGGAGCACAAGCCCAACGAAGAAGACACAAGGCTTAGTAGCGCTTAGGAAGCCAATCTACCACGTGCCTCTCGACGACCAGAACAAAGACCAGTTGCCAGAGGACATCCGTGAGTTGTACAACCGGCTCTACGACATCGCGGTCGAGCACGAAGGAATCGCGCCTTGGGAGGTGTGGGAGGAGATCAACGCTGCTGCTGTGCGGCCATTCAAGGATTCGTGCTTCAAGAGGAGGCAGACACCGGTGGCCTCCAGGGAGGGGAATGCTACAACAGAAGAGGAAGAGCACCACGCTGTGGCCCTTGCAGAGCTCAAGGCTCTCCGCAGGCTTGAGAGAGAGGCTTGGGACTGCCGCAGACTCTGTCGCGCCGAACTGGCGTGGAACTTTGAGGTCCACTTCCCGCTTCTCAAGCTTGCGCTGGACCGGCAGGAGTATGCACACGTGCGGCAGGAAGCCATCGCATCGGCGCAAATCGCGAAGCCCTTTGTTCCTCCGATGAGTGACCTTGCGCCCAACGTGTACGCTGACAAGAAGATGGTCGATCTGGCTATCGTGCTTGTTCCCGAGGTCAGGGACTACGGCCGACAGGAACGGGAGAAGGGGCAGCGAGGCGCGGGACGTGATGCTGCAGCGCGGGAGGAGCGGTACCGTCGTTTGGCTCATGCCATTCAAAGAGTGGTGCACTCGCAGCCGCAAGACCGTCAGAGCATCAACCAGACCATGTGCGCACCACTGTACGATCGCCCTATCGGGGTCAGTATCGAGACCAAAGCAGAGGGGGCAAACGAGGAAGGCAGAGTCCAGCTGGCAGTCTGGACGGCGGCGTGGCACGAGCGGATGCGAGATCTCATGGTGCCGGTGGGCATATGGTCCAGTGAGACCCGGCTCATTACCATGCCACTGCTTCTGATTGTGGGGCACACCTGGGTGCTGTCGTTTGCGTGCGATAGGGGTGATCGGTTGGAGATCGTGGGAGAGATGACGCTTGGGGAGACGGCGACCTTGAAGGGCCTGTACACGCTTGTTGCTGCTCTGCGGGAGCTCGCGGGTTGGATGCAGGGCCAGTTTGCGGAGTGGATGTTGGGTGTGCTTGAGGCGTGTACTGATGTTTGACGGGTGGTGTTGATGTTGATGTGGTTGACGATTGATGATAGGTTGGTTTATGTTTGGACCTGGGCGTTGGTATCATGTAGCGTTTTAGGATGATTTGACTCCTTGTCACTCTTATGCATTCTGCCTTCGCGACTTGCAGTGCCTGGCGTGAGAACCCGGGCATAATCGTCGAATCAAGATTCAACACATTCAGCAACTTTTACATCACGAGCGCCAGGTAACAACTAGGCAACATGCAACAGGCATTGTTTCATCTCCAAAACAAGTCAGCAGTCATCACGTAAGAGGAAATTTGCGATCAATACAGTCCATTTTGGCTATTCATCTGCAGAGACAATCCACCAGTGCGTGTCTCCTAGTCCAGCCCAACGTAACGGAGGCAGATAGCTGAAACTCATCGGCTAGCCAACCCGGGGCAGCGCACCTGTGGATCCAAGCCGAATTCCTTTCTTCGACATATTGAGTCTCCCAAGCAGGTTGTGCGTCTCGAGCCCGCCGTACTTCAGGGCTTCTTGGGATCAATACGCGGAAGAGCTCCTACCTCCAATAGCTCTTCCCAGCGGCGGCGGATAGTATCTTGAACAGCCTCTGCCTGCTTGTTGCCACGAGAAACAGCAAGATCCTGCTCCGTGAAGCACAGGATCATGCGTATGGCGGCTGAGAGGCTAGCCCGGGACATCGAGAACCGGGAGCCACTCAGGCGGCCAAGTCTTCAAGGTCGTCCCAGGTGGTCGCCGACAAGATATCGCCGAACATCGTAAGCTCCGGTATCACCTTGCTCGGCGACTTGGTCGACGTTATCGAAGACAAGCGACCAGCCAATGTTGTCCGACCGTGCAAGCCAGTCTAACCCGCCCGCTACTGCGAGGTTGAGATCTCGGCTATCAAGATAAACCGCGATGGAAAAAGCCAGGCTTTTGGAGCCAAGCAATCCTACCGGAGAATGTCTGATGTCAGACCTCGGAAGAATATTGACCTTCGCATGCCTCTATGGATTACGGCACGTTACGGCGCAGTTACAACGAGTAGCCATCGCCAGACAACCCAGACAGTACGTGGAGTAGTTTTCTGTGCCGGTGACAGATCTAAGTGGTCAGAATGCTAAGTGCCGAAGTCGGCTCAGCTTCGTTGCTTTCGATTTCCGGCAGCGTATCCGTGGCCAATCAGCCACCGGCTCGAAGCGCTGATGGCGCTTCAGCCTCACGCAGCCACTCGGCGGAGGGCTGATGGTGCGTCCCGTCTGGCCGCACCTGCCACTTCTTCTTTTTCTCCCCGTGTCGGCGGCACCTCGTCTACAAGACTCCAGGACTTCGACATCGCGTGCGCCTCGACCGCACAAGCAGCCGAGAGCAAGATGACGAAGCTGCGCCGCGACGACTACACGGTCGGATGGATCTGTCCGCTGGAGGTGGAGCAGACGGCCGCGCTGGCAATGCTGGATGAGGAACACGACCGCCTGCCGCAGCCTGCGACGGACCACAACGTCTACACGCTGGGGCGCATCGCCGGGCACAACGTGGTGATCGCGGGACTGTACCAGCCGGGCAACAACCCCGCCGCGACCGTAGTGACGCAGATGCGGACGACGTTCCCCAACCTCAAGTTCGGCCTCCTGGTCGGCATCGGCGGCGGGGTGCCCGTCAGGACCGACACCGGGATGATCCGGCTGGGGCACGTCGTGGTCAGCAAGCCGGCGGGTGGGCATTCTGGAGCGGTGCAGTACGACCACGGGAAGGCTAAGGCGGGGCGGTTCGAGCGCACGGGGGCCTTGGCGCCGCCGCCGGCCGTCCTCCTCGGCGCCGCGCAGGACCTGGCGGCGAAGCGGGCGAGAGCGCGGGAGGACCCGCTCGGAGAGAACATCAAGAGAATCGACACGAGCATCCGGACCCTCCGGCGGTACAAATACCCCGGCGCTGCGGAGGACCGGCTGCATCGGCCGGGCTATGAGCACCGCCAGCCCGTCGTGCCGTGCGACGAATGTGGATGCGATCCGCTGCAGAGGATCGTGCGGCCGACCGACGACGAAGGCGACGAAGGGGACGAGCCGTACATCGCCGTCCACAGAGGCACCATCGCGTCTGGCGAGCTTGTGGTCAAGGATGCATTACTGAGGGATAGGTTGGCAGAAGAAGGGCTGCTCTGCTTCGAGATGGAGGCTGCGGGGGCGCTGGCCGACTTTCCATGTATTGTAATCCGCGGGATTTCCGACTACTGCGACTCGCACAAGAACGACCAGTGGCATGGCTATGCGGCCGCGGCCGCCGCAGCATATGCGAGGCAGCTGTTCTTCCACATGCCGGTAGACGAGGTAGAGCGGTGTGTGTCCTCACATGACTGAGTAGTAGCGCAGGCTAATTAGATGATGCAAAGAATTCCCGAAGCCGCGAAGGCTGTCTGCAGCTATCCATTGCACGAGTTGGCACCCGTGGCGGCGTTTGTCCAGCGACCTATACTCCGGGATGCGATTCGGGAGCAGCTGACCCGGGCCGCAGGCGAACAGGGCGGCGGACCGCGTAAGGTCGGCGTGTGGGGCTTCGGCGGCGGCGGGAAATCGCAGCTGGCCTTGAGCTACCTGCAGCATTACCGCGACGACTACGATGCCACGTTCTGGATCCAGGCCGGGCAGCCGGCTTCGATCGACCGCGACTTTGTCGAGATACGCCGGCTGCTGCCGCACTCGGCCTCTGGCGAGTCGAATGGTCCGGAGGAGGTCCGGCAAGACGTACTCGCCTGGTTTGCAAGACGCACGGGGAAATGGCTCTTCGTCTTTGACGGAGCCGACCACCTGGACAAGAGAGACGAGAAGTTCACCGACTTCCTGCGATACATCCCGCAGTCTCCGGGCGTCCATGTCGTTTTCACCAGCCGAAGCACCGGCGCCAAGAAGCTCTCGACGTTTGGAGGAGTGCGTGTTGCCGAGCTGGAAGAAGACCAAGCCGTCACGCTCTTCCTTAAGCACGTGGCGGTCCCTAGGACGCGGGGAAGGACCGAGGAGGAGGCGAGAGCGATCGTAGAAGAGCTGGGCCGTCTCGCGCTTGCCGTGACGATCGCCGCGTCCTACGTGGCTGACACGCCGAGGCTGAAGCAGAATCTGACGCAGTACCTCGAGGAGTTTCGCAGGCGCCGGCGCCAGCTCTTGGACCGACTTCCGGACGGGCTGGCTGACGAATACGACCACAGCATCATGACGGTGTGGGAGACGTCGTATGCGGCGGTCCACGACCGGCTGCCAGCGGCGTGTCGCCTGCTGACGCTGCTTGCGTTCGTGAACTACGAAGACATCTTTCTCGAACTGTTCGGCCTGCGACCGGATGCCGGCGGAGAAGAGGTGGCGGGGCGGTGGATGTCGGTGGTCAGCGACCAGGCGATGGACCTCCAGCGCGTCGAGGAGTGCTTCGCGGTGCTGGAGAGATATTCGCTGGTGCAGCAGCAAGCGGACGCGGAGGCGTACTCGATCCACCGGCTGGTGCACGCGTGGGACCGTGACCGGCTCGGGGCCGAAGAGATCGACCGGTTCTGTCGCGCGGCGCTTGAAATGCTGTACAGCGCCACTCAGGACTGTGGCGACGGGCCGGAGACGAAGCGGCGGCTGGTGCCGCATCTGAGAGCGAATTTCGACGAGGTGGCACGACTTGGCATCGACGCAGAGGAGGAAGCCGTCGCGGTGGTGGACTGTGTGGAGGCGATTGGAGTTTTTACGGCGGATATCGGGAGCTGGGGCGAGGCGGCGGCGATGAAGAAGGAGGTGCTGGAAAAGCGGCAGAGGATCCTGGGCGACGAGCATCCGGACACGATCACGGCTATGAACAACCTTGCTATTACGCTCGGTGATATGGGGAAGCGGGAGGAGGCGGCGGCAATGAGGAAGGAGGCGGCGGCAATGAGGAAGGAGGTGCTGGAGAAGATGCAGAGGATTCTGGGCGACGAGCATCCGGCCACGATTTCGGCCATGAACAACTTTGCTATTACGCTCGGTGATATGGGGAAGCGGGAGGAGGCGGCGGCGATGAAGAAGGAGGTGCTGGAAAAGCGGCAGAGGATCCTGGGCGACGAGCATCCGGACACGATCAAGGCTATGAACAACCTTGCTATTACGCTCGGTGATATGGGGAAGCGGGAGGAGGCGGCGGCGATGAAGAAGGAGGTGCTGGAAAAGCGGCAGAGGATCCTGGGCGACGAACATCCGGACACGATCTCGGCCATGGGCAACCTTGCTAATACGCTCGGTGATATGGGGAAGCGAAAGGAGGCGGTGGCAATGTTGGAGGAGGTGCTGGAGAAGCGGCAGAGGATCCTGGGCGACGAGCATCCGGACACGATCAAGGCTATGCACAACCTTGCTATTACGCTCGGTGATATGGGGAAGCGGGAGGAGGCGGCGGCAATGTTCCAGGAGGTGCTGGAGAAGATGCAGAGGATTCTGGGCGACGAGCATCCGGCCACGATCTCGGCTATGAACAACTTTGCTATTACGCTCGGTGATATGGGGAAGCTGGACGAGGCGGCGGCAATGTTCCAGGAGGTGCTGGAGAAGATGCAGAGGATTCTGGGCGACGAGCATCCGGCCACGATCTCGGCTATGAACAACTTTGCTATTACGCTCGGTGATATGGGGAAGCTGGACGAGGCGGCGGTAATGAGGAAGGAGGTGTTGGAGAAGCGGCAGAGGATTCTGGGCGACGAGCATCCGGCAACCGTGAGATCGGAGAGAGCCCTGGCAGCTGTCTTAGAAGAGCTAAACCGACGGCCAAACAACCACGGATCTACTGCCGATGCTAGTCGGCCGAGAAGAGGGCAGATGGCAGCTCTATGGGATAAACTCCGGCAGAGAGGGCGATATCCCGCGCGAGCTGAGTGACAAGTAATGGCAACGGACCACGGAGCTGGAGGGCGCCATTGCGGCAGTAGACGCCAAGGAGGGCAACGTGAGTTAGCTCACGTATATTGCTCGACAAAGCTGCGCGGTGCTGCCTTTGTGCATTCCGTCATATGCCTTCAGTACTTGCTAGGAACCGACATCACGTCAATAAGCTCGACGCCGTCATCGTCGGAGCCCGTTATATACTCAACCACCTGCCTGGTTTCTTCGCTGAATATAGATACCGTCATCCAACCCCACTGTCACTTTCTGCAGACGCTGACTAATTGCCAACATATGAGTGCGACTCGTCTGCCGAGGACGTGACGCAGCAAGAAGATGGACAGCCTTCCAACTGCTCTCTTGGAATATTACTAACCTGCGACGAACCCAGCATGGGTCGCAAAGAAGCCGGAAATAAATCATGTACGTGCTTTCGGGACGTCAGGATCTGCTTCCGAGATGTACGCAATTGTGCCTGCTTAAACACCGCCTTAACTGACTGAAGACTGGCTCTGGTGTAAAGTGGAAGACTCACTGCGAAATTCGCTTCAGGTTTAAGTGCCAACTTAAGACGTTCAGCGCGCCGGAGACAGTAAATGAAATGAAGGCGTCAGGCATAGATTAGTGATAATTGCCCCTCTGACTCCAACCCCCGTATCAGGAATTTCGGTCAAGCTGCATTCAACAGCCGATTCAAAGCTTCGGTCAATTGAGCTAGGTGGCGAACTGGTTGGTTCCCCATTTTCGCCAACCATGCTTAATCACTAACAGATATACTTGGGAGTGTGAGCTCCGCTCCTCGCACGAAAGTTCGTCAGCGGACTGAGGCAGAGCTCAGCCAACCGCCCATTCTCCAGACATCGTCAGCTTGCCTCCAACCATTCGGCGGTTGCAGACCCAATTGCAGACCACCGTTCACCACGCAATGCCTCACCAACCGACCCCTTGCCAGCACTGTCCGCCACTAGACGTGTGGACATGGTCAAAAGGTTTGCCATACGCCGTGGAGCAAGGCAGAGCACTAACCGGTCGTAAGGCACCCGAGAATGGCAACAAGACTCAACGACTATGGATGCCGTTGTCGGATTCGCCCATGCTCCGGCCACGTCCTCGCGCAACCCAGATCTGCTCCTCGTGTAGGTAGCCGTCGGCCCCTGTGTAGAAGCACTACGCTCACAGCCCAAGGTGTGGTCACGCTGCTAGCGTCCGCAGCTGCAAGCGATGTCTGAGCATTGTGTCAGAAGCGTTTGCGATTCCCAGCCTCTGGTGGGCTCGCTATTGCAGAAATGCCAATGGATATTTTGGGTGGGAAGAGAATGTCGATGGAGAAGCGAATGTCACGGGGATCAGTTCGTTCCTCCGACCCCTCTTTGCTTCTGCTGCTAATGCCCCCTCAGGCACATGGTCTTGTTATCTCGTCAAAAAGCTGGAAGAGCAATCCGATGCCTATGAGTGGCTGAAGATCGATTTTGTCAGCCGCTGGATTGCGAGGACCAAGCAGACCGCCATTATCGTGTTTGACGCTCCACCGCTCCTTGTAGAAAGGTTGCCGACCCTGCTTGTTGACGGCCTTGGCTGCTGGGAACTGGGCCATCCTTTCTGGGTCCACGCACGCCTGCTACGGGAAATTGCGATACTCCAGGACCAAGCAGTGTGGACGATTCGTGACAAGGTCAGAGAAACTGAGCGCACGAGGACTTCGGAGCACAAGCCGGCGCCGAACTATCGGCATCTCCATGACCTAGCCCGGCACGCCATCCACGTGTCAGAAACGCTTGCGCTGGCAGTCATGGCGGCTGGGTCGATCTCGCAACAACACCTCGAGATCACGGGCGGCACGGCGGATACGGACGAGCATTCCCGAAGAGCGGCAAAAAGGATCGGAAACCGAATTGTGTTCTACGAGCACATGCTCCGCGCTCTGCAATGCCGCGCCGCATCGAACAAGGAGCGCTTAATGAACGAGATTTCGCTCGCCTTCAACACAGTGGCCCAGTACGACTCGGGTATTTCCGTCAATATCGGCCGCGCAGCACAGGTTGACAGCGCAGCGATGAAGACCGTCGCCTTCCTAACGTTGACATTCCTGCCAGCAACCTTTATCTGTGCGATCTTCAGCATGTCTTTCTTCAACTACGATCCTGTAGTCGACTCCTGGACCGTCTCCAGGAAATTCTGGATATATTGGGCAGTGGCAATCCCGACAACTTTCGTGACAGCCCTGCTTTGGCATTATTGGCATACAGTCTTCCCCCCGGCATTGATAGGCGAGGCTTCTGAGATCGATCAGAAGGCGCACGCCATCCGGGAAAAGGAAACGTCGAATCACCACGGCTCTTCACTGCTCGAGGATCTGGCTTGAACGCAATGTCTCTACTGCATCCAGCCCGCGTGGAACATGGTACTTGGATATAACTTCGCATCTTGTCGTCCGGGGTTTTCTCATAGTTTCATAGCGTTTCCAAAATGCTTGAGGTGTTCGCCGACAAATACTGTTATACTACAACTAAGTTCATCCAGTCCCCCATATATTCGCTGCATTCCTTCCTGTCTTAGCAGTCCAGAAACGCTGTCATAAATCAGCCATAGACCTTCCTGTCCTCGGTCACGTGCGCTTCAGCCACAGTGCTAGCGCCTGCACCGGAAGCGAACCCAGTGATCAAACACGTGTGCAATAGAGACAGAAATGCGGCTGAGCTGGCAACAGACTTCGGATTGATAATAGCGTAAAAGACAGCAACGCGTGGACGTGTGGAAGTCGTAGTCTGATCAGTCGGACACGCCAGCAAGCAAACGTTGCATCGTGGAGCACGATTCAATCGAGACGTCTTGGAAATAGCATCATCTCATGATTGTGCGATGCAAAGAAGACGGTGGTAATGATGACTGTAGCAGTTCCTGCTGGGGCGACTCCTACACGAATGGCAAGTACTCCCAATGACCGGTTCCCTCCATTAGCTCAAGCAATATGCGTAAGCTGTCGTTGCTCACGTTGCCCTCCTTGGCGTTTGCTGGCGCAATCGCGCCACCCTAGCTCCCGTGGTCTTTCGCTATGGCATGTCACTCTGGTCGTTTGGGGTATCGTTCCTTCTGTCGGATCTTATGCCATAGAACAAGGATCCGTCTTGCATGTTCATTAGATCCGTGGTCGTTTTGGAGGTCGGCTAAGATTTTCGACGTTAGCTGCGAGAGCTGTCTTCGATTGAACGGATGCGGGATGCTCGTCGCCCAGGATCCTCTGCCGCTTTTCCAGCACCTCCTTCTTCATCGCCGCCGCCTCCTCCAGCTTCCCCATATCACCGAGCGTATTAGCAAGGTTGCCCATGGCCGAGATCGTGTCCGGATGTTCGTCGCCCAGAATCATCCGCCGCTTCTCCAGCACCTCCTTCTTCATCGCCGCCGCCTCCTTCCTCATTGCCGCCGCCTCCTCCCGCTTCCCCATATCACCGAGCGTAATAGCAAGGTTGTTCATAGCCGTGATCGTGTCCGGATGCTCGTCGCCCAGGATCCTCTGCCGCTTTTCCAGCACCTCCTTCTTCATCGCCGCCGCCTCCTCCCGCTTCCCCATATCACCGAGCGTAATAGCAAAGTTGTTCATGGCCGAAATCGTGGCCGGATGCTCGTCGCCCAGAATCCTCTGCATCTTCTCCAGCACCTCCTTCCTCATTGCCGCCGCCTCCTTCCTCATTGCCGCCGCCTCCTCCCGCTTCCCCATATCACCGAGCGTAATAGCAAGGTTGTTCATAGCCGTGATCGTGTCCGGATGCTCGTCGCCCAGGATCCTCTGCCGCTTTTCCAGCACCTCCTTCTTCATCGCCGCCGCCTCGCCCCAGCTCCCGATATCCGCCGTAAAAACTCCAATCGCCTCCACACAGTCCACCACCGCGACGGCTTCCTCCTCTGCGTCGATGCCAAGTCGTGCCACCTCGTCGAAATTCGCTCTCAGATGCGGCACCAGCCGCCGCTTCGTCTCCGGCCCGTCGCCACAGTCCTGAGTGGCGCTGTACAGCATTTCAAGCGCCGCGCGACAGAACCGGTCGATCTCTTCGGCCCCGAGCCGGTCACGGTCCCACGCGTGCACCAGCCGGTGGATCGAGTACGCCTCCGCGTCCGCTTGCTGCTGCACCAGCGAATATCTCTCCAGCACCGCGAAGCACTCCTCGACGCGCTGGAGGTCCATCGCCTGGTCGCTGACCACCGACATCCACCGCCCCGCCACCTCTTCTCCGCCGGCATCCGGTCGCAGGCCGAACAGTTCGAGAAAGATGTCTTCGTAGTTCACGAACGCAAGCAGCGTCAGCAGGCGACACGCCGCTGGCAGCCGGTCGTGGACCGCCGCATACGACGTCTCCCACACCGTCATGATGCTGTGGTCGTATTCGTCAGCCAGCCCGTCCGGAAGTCGGTCCAAGAGCTGGCGCCGGCGCCTGCGAAACTCCTCGAGGTACTGCGTCAGATTCTGCTTCAGCCTCGGCGTGTCAGCCACGTAGGACGCGGCGATCGTCACGGCAAGCGCGAGACGGCCCAGCTCTTCTACGATCGCTCTCGCCTCCTCCTCGGTCCTTCCCCGCGTCCTAGGGACCGCCACGTGCTTAAGGAAGAGCGTGACGGCTTGGTCTTCTTCCAGCTCGGCAACACGCACTCCTCCAAACGTCGAGAGCTTCTTGGCGCCGGTGCTTCGGCTGGTGAAAACGACATGGACGCCCGGAGACTGCGGGATGTATCGCAGGAAGTCGGTGAACTTCTCGTCTCTCTTGTCCAGGTGGTCGGCTCCGTCAAAGACGAAGAGCCATTTCCCCGTGCGTCTTGCAAACCAGGCGAGTACGTCTTGCCGGACCTCCTCCGGACCATTCGACTCGCCAGAGGCCGAGTGCGGCAGCAGCCGGCGTATCTCGACAAAGTCGCGGTCGATCGAAGCCGGCTGCCCGGCCTGGATCCAGAACGTGGCATCGTAGTCGTCGCGGTAATGCTGCAGGTAGCTCAAGGCCAGCTGCGATTTCCCGCCGCCGCCGAAGCCCCACACGCCGACCTTACGCGGTCCGCCGCCCTGTTCGCCTGCGGCCCGGGTCAGCTGCTCCCGAATCGCATCCCGGAGTATAGGTCGCTGGACAAACGCCGCCACGGGTGCCAACTCGTGCAATGGATAGCTGCAGACAGCCTTCGCGGCTTCGGGAATTCTTTGCATCATCTAATTAGCCTGCGCTACTACTCAGTCATGTGAGGACACACACCGCTCTACCTCGTCTACCGGCATGTGGAAGAACAGCTGCCTCGCATATGCTGCGGCGGCCGCGGCCGCATAGCCATGCCACTGGTCGTTCTTGTGCGAGTCGCAGTAGTCGGAAATCCCGCGGATTACAATACATGGAAAGTCGGCCAGCGCCCCCGCAGCCTCCATCTCGAAGCAGAGCAGCCCTTCTTCTGCCAACCTATCCCTCAGTAATGCATCCTTGACCACAAGCTCGCCAGACGCGATGGTGCCTCTGTGGACGGCGATGTACGGCTCGTCCCCTTCGTCGCCTTCGTCGTCGGTCGGCCGCACGATCCTCTGCAGCGGATCGCATCCACATTCGTCGCACGGCACGACGGGCTGGCGGTGCTCATAGCCCGGCCGATGCAGCCGGTCCTCCGCAGCGCCGGGGTATTTGTACCGCCGGAGGGTCCGGATGCTCGTGTCGATTCTCTTGATGTTCTCTCCGAGCGGGTCCTCCCGCGCTCTCGCCCGCTTCGCCGCCAGGTCCTGCGCGGCGCCGAGGAGGACGGCCGGCGGCGGCGCCAAGGCCCCCGTGCGCTCGAACCGCCCCGCCTTAGCCTTCCCGTGGTCGTACTGCACCGCTCCAGAATGCCCACCCGCCGGCTTGCTGACCACGACGTGCCCCAGCCGGATCATCCCGGTGTCGGTCCTGACGGGCACCCCGCCGCCGATGCCGACCAGGAGGCCGAACTTGAGGTTGGGGAACGTCGTCCGCATCTGCGTCACTACGGTCGCGGCGGGGTTGTTGCCCGGCTGGTACAGTCCCGCGATCACCACGTTGTGCCCGGCGATGCGCCCCAGCGTGTAGACGTTGTGGTCCGTCGCAGGCTGCGGCAGGCGGTCGTGTTCCTCATCCAGCATTGCCAGCGCGGCCGTCTGCTCCACCTCCAGCGGACAGATCCATCCGACCGTGTAGTCGTCGCGGCGCAGCTTCGTCATCTTGCTCTCGGCTGCTTGTGCGGTCGAGGCGCACGCGATGTCGAAGTCCTGGAGTCTTGTAGACGAGGTGCCGCCGACACGGGGAGAAAAAGAAGAAGTGGCAGGTGCGGCCAGACGGGACGCACCATCAGCCCTCCGCCGAGTGGCTGCGTGAGGCTGAAGCGCCATCAGCGCTTCGAGCCGGTGGCTGATTGGCCACGGATACGCTGCCGGAAATCGAAAGCAACGAAGCTGAGCCGACTTCGGCACTTACCGATACAGGAAACTAGAATCGGTTAACGTGCATGATAAGCGAGCCGTACAGACAAGCGAGCCGTACACTTTCTTAGCGCGACGCGACCTTCCACTTCTTTCCCTAATTCTACCACCAATTCGCTATGGATTCGCTTCAAACCGAATCTCGGGTTATTCTAGCCCTCGAAGCTATTAAAAACGACCCAAAGCTTAGTCTTCGACGCGTAGCTACAATCTACAACGTACCGCTAATGACCCTCTCCAACCGACGCGCCGGTCGGCCTGCACGACGCGATATTCCAGCCAACTCACGCAAGCTTACCGATCTAGAAGAGAAAACGATTGTTCGATACATAATTGAGCTATGTGCGCGCGCATTTCATCCTCGGCTTTGTTACGTGGAAGATATGGCCAACCGATTGCTCCGTGAACGCGACGCGCCCCCTATTGGCGTACGATGGGCTCACAACTTCGTTAAGCGCCAGCCAGAACTTCGTACGCGTTTTACGCGTAAATACGACTACCAGAGGGCCAAATGCGAAGATCCAAATGTTATTCGCGAGTGGTTTGCTCTTGTGTATAACATTAAGGTCAAATACGGTATCCTCGATAACGATTCGTATAACTTCGACGAGACTGGGTTTATAATGGGCATAATCATCGCCACTATGGTAGTTACAACCTCTGATGGCCGTAGCAGGGCTAAATAGGCCTAGCCTGGTAATCGGGAGTGGGCTACAGTTATCCAAGGAGTGAATGCTTTGGGCTGGGCCATCCCACTATTCATCATCTTGGCTGGGCAATATCACCTTGCTAACTGGTATCAAGAGTGCAACCTTCCGGCCACCTGGCGTATTGCAACAACCGATAATGGCTGGACTACCAATGAGAAGGGCATAGATTGGATTCGGCACTTCGATTTTCACACAGCATCTCGTACGAAGGGCAAATATCGGCTGTTGATCCTTAACGGCCACGATAGCCACCACTCCGAGGAATTCGAGACCTACTGCCAGGAGCACAACATTATTACTCTTTGTATGCCTCCGCACTCCTCGCACCTACTTCAGCTATTAGATGTGGGGTGTTTTTCGCCGTTGAAGAAGGCGTACAGCCGCCAGATTGAGCAGCTAATGCGGATGAATATCACACACATCAGCAAGTTGGAGTTTGTGCGTTCAGAGAGGCTTTTTTTGCTTCAATTACAGAAAAGAACATCCAGGGAGGTTTTGCCGGAGCCGGCCTTGTGCCGTACGACCCAGAGAGGGTGATATTTAAACTTGATGTGCGTATTCGGACCCCAATACCACTAGCCTCAAGGCCGGGCACGGCACTACCTTGGGTCTTCCAGACACCACGCAACCCCCGAGAAGCTAACTCGCAGTCAACGCTCATCAAGACTCGCATTGCCAACCATTAGAATAGCTCCCCGACTTCAATGTTAGCTGCTGTGGACCAGCTTACCAAGGGTACAATGGCTGTGATGCACGAGGTGGCTCTCCTTCGGTCGGAGGTCTCTTCACTCCGAAAGGCCAATGAGGGGCTTAGTAAGAGACGGAGAGCCAAAAAAGCACGTGTGCGGCTCGGAGGGTCACTTACTATACAAGAGGCACAGGATCTACTAGATCAGAAAGCTGTGGGGGAGCAGGTAGCCCAGGAAACACAGCAAAATGGTGGTGGTGCAGGGGGGTCTCGTACGAAGATTCGGTGCTGTGGTGTATGCGGCAAGCCTGGCCATAATGCACGCACGTGCCAGGAGGCTGCAGAATCGTCTGATTCATCTGTTTCTAATTCAGTTATTGTTGTTTCATAGGGTGGTTGTAGAATTATTCAGGATAGTTGTAGTGAGGTGGTAGAAAGTGTACGGCTCGCTTATCATGCACGTTACACTTCCTAGTGCCGATGTTTAGATTATCGCATCTGGCCGAAACAAGAACGGCCAGGCATCTTAGGCGACCGGAAGGGTTCTGGTTGACCAGAAAGAGGAGACAGGGCTCCTGGTTGACCAGCAATGGGAGCCAGCGTTTTTGGCCGCTTTCCCGGTTCTCATTGCTCCCCGCCATCTCTTGGTGTTCCGATTGCCCACGACTCCGAAGCGGTTGCGCCAGGTCTGAAGCAGTTTGGAGGCACTGGAGTTTTCTCGCATAACCAGATGGATAACTGTACACATTATCAGCTAAAAAC
The DNA here is from genome assembly GCA_009194965.1 of Coniochaeta sp. 2T2.1. Classification (NCBI taxonomy): domain Eukaryota; kingdom Fungi; phylum Ascomycota; class Sordariomycetes; order Coniochaetales; family Coniochaetaceae; genus Coniochaeta; species Coniochaeta sp. 2T2.1. The sequence goes on from VSMA01000043.1 coordinate 230,748, forward strand.
CGACAGCAACCTACGAGATATCTTAACCTGATCGCTCCGAAGAAGTGAGACGCCGTGACAGCTCATCACGTGGGCCCTAAGTGCTGCAGGTTAACCCCCTCCTCTTCACATTTAGGATGGTCGCAGAAGATCAGATTGTGCTTCTCGTTCTCTTTCATCTTTTCCAAATGCTCCCTGTCAAAGTGGTCGTACATCACGGCCGGTCGACAATACTTAAGGTCCTTTCCTCGAAACACAACCTTTCATCCCCGATGCAGCGTGGGCATTGCTTGCCATCCATGAGAAGCGGGAAGATGTCTGGCCGGATGATTCTTCCTCCACCACCCGTTCGGGCTGTTTCGCGCCAATTCGGCGATCTCGCTGGGCAACAAACGCAGCCAAAGCGTGAGTGGGCCCAACGCGGTGGATCGTGCAGGAGTGCAATCACGACCGCAAGAGCAGCAGGGTATCGAATTATACCTCCACTGGCTCGAAGGGAGCGGACCGGGGCTTCAGAGCAACCCCGGGCATGTCAGACCCCATAAGAGAATGCCATGAGAGACACCAAGCGGAAGTGACCACGTCCGCTCCAGCTAGCTCAGCGGGACTGGCCAAGTGCCGTTGTCCACTAGGAAAGCTATCAACTGGTCCTGGCCCACATCGGATCACCGTTCCAAATCAGCCACAAGGGTAGCCAGAAACGGCAACGATGTCTCTCGCGGCTGAGGCTCGATTTTCAACTGCGCGCAACTGTTCGTCGAGGGTGTGTATGTAAGCAATTGAATCCATTCCAATGACAAGACGTCACTCAAAATTTGTGCGTGCGCATGCGCTGTTGATGAAGGCCCCACAAATAATCCGTCCACGGCGCTACTTCGCGACGCGTTACGGCCCCCCTTCGCCTGGAACCGCGTCTTGTTGCCCCGGATACCGACTATCATTAACCATGATAGGTGTCGTATATCTCGTCCCGCATCCCTACAACATGTTCGTCATATGAAAATCGAACAAACCCGACAGAAGTGATTGTGCGATAATTCGTGTCACCATAACTGCGACATGCCGTTGCAGACGACAAGCTGCATGAACTGCGTCCAATCAATTGGCGTCATCGGATTGTTGCATCATTGAGCAACGCTAAATGCATCTTTCTTTGTCTGACGACGTCCCAGACAGCAATCCGGACGAGACAAACCGACTCTGGGCAAGAGTATGCCACATCTCCGCGATGTCCGACAGAACCTCGAGAACAAGTGGCCGTGGACGACGTAGGGGAGCAAAAGAGGCAGTGGGTGAGACGGGCTCGACAGTATCCGGCTCGACGAGCGCGCTGGAGGCAGAAGAATCGGGGATCACGTCAGGAACCAGCCTGTCAAACGCAAAGGCCACAGCAACAACGCCTCGCCGCTCGAATTTTGCCAAAGTCGTATTAAACAGCCGTGGAATTTTCGTCAACAACACGAGCTCGATCGTACCCAGCGCGTTCGCCCATTTTGGCACGAAGAAGCCCCAGGACAACTACAGCCATCTCGATGGCCTTCGGAGCGCTAATGTTTGGGTTGAGAAGGACGACGCCGAGGTGGAACGGATTGCCGCCGAATACAAGGAGATGAGGGGCCTGGGCCTTTGTGAAGAGGAGTTTGCAACGCTGGCAAAAGAGACGTTTCTCCTGCGAGGGTGGAGATCAATTGAGGTCTCTCCGGACAGACTATGGCGAGCGGAGCGTATGCTGCAGCTCGTCTGCCCTCCGGAGGAGAACGCGCACTGGCGTATACCTCCGATACTTGATATCAGCGCCGTCAGCGACGCCGAATGGAGATGGGACATCCGGCCCGACTGTGCGTACTGGCTTTCACTGAAAGGGTTCAACCCAAGATACCGCTTCCAGATCCAGAACTGCACCTTTGTCCGGGACTACATCACCTGTCCTTACTTCACTATTGAGTTCAAGCGAGACGGCCAGTCTGAAGACGTTGCCGTGAGGCAAGTTGCCGCTGCCGGTTCACTTGCTCTTTTCAACCGATGGTACCTACACTCAGAAGCGCGCAAAGCGAGACCCAGCCTTGCCGAAAACTTATCAAATCTTCGACACTACGCCCTTACATATGTTGGCTCCAAGTTTGTCTTCTGGGTCCTCCGACCGACTCTGAACGATGGTACGTGGGAGGGGTGTACCATGACCAGGTTGATCGGGGCCGACTGCGCGGATGAGTACGGGGTTCGGGAACTGATCGACTGGATCAATGAAGTCCATCGGTGGGGAATTTTGGAGCATGGTCCTGGATGCGAAAGGGATATCAAGGCTGTTCTCAACTCAGGCGGCGTGCGAACATCTGATATCCACGAGGACTCACCGAATGCCACGTGAATGGAATTTGCGAGTCAGTTCCACACCTTTGTTAGACGTGATATCGGTAACGCATGGGTTGAGAAGCAAAATCAATGAAGCTATTCCAAGACTTCCTCGCAGATGTTGATAACCCACACTGGATATAGTCCACCGGCAGCCCCGATCATCAACAACCTGTCTTGCCGAGAGCAGGGGACAGTTTTCGAGACATGTGTCCTATCATATGCGCTGTCGTGGTATTCTTGGAGGGGGAGAGTGAAACGTTGCCTAATATCATTTCCACTTTCTGCAGTGTGCTCCATACGTAAATCAATGATGTGGTTGAACCAAACTATTGCCTAGACTCTAGTATTTATTTCAGTTCCGTCTACTGGCCCTCTGCCTAGGTGGATTTGGAGCTGCAAGCGTTATGACCAGCGGTCGAATATCGTTCGCAAAACTGGAGCAGACTCTAGCCACATTTTTGAGGAATGTGTAGCATGGGGAGGTTTTTTTGCGTTGACCTTTCGCTTCCGCCCATGGCTGCTCGCGCCTAGAACTCCTTGCTGGGGAATCACTCTCTGACGACCAAACCCGTTGTCGTCTACCACCAAGAGCGTGGAATTGTCGAACCTCGGAGCGACATTGGTACTCACCTACGGCCGACCGTACTCCCAGTTTCTAGCTGCAAATATCCGTGAAAATCATAGGGAGGCGATCGTTCTCGCACCTTCGAAAGTCTTAACCCCTGCCGTCGCCGTGTCGTGTCTGCTCGCGCTGGAACGAGGAGAAGGCCGGCAGCTTGTCGGCAGCTTGTCGTCTTCGACAGCAAAGAGTTGCAGCCTGGAAAGAACCGGTAGGCAGCTTAAGGCTCACGATCCACGTAGCACTCAAGCAGACTGCTCTGGTGAATCGGGCAATTTGCTCGGGGATCTGCATGCGACCCAAAGCAAGAGTGGCAAAACTCGCGATGAAGGTAGTGGGGGTGTCAGTGCCCAATGGGATGACGAGAGCGCTTGTCCCGCGCGTACATCACAGTGGGCTTTCCCTCTCCCGGACTGCGACTTTGCATGTCGAAAAGACCCGTTGCAATGACCAAGTCGCTGAGCTTGGGATATCCAAAGGTACGGGGATCGAAATCCGGGTGCTGCTGGGTGATGAGCGTGCCAACCTTGGCGAGATTAGCCCATCCCTCTTCCTCCGAGGCCGCCTCAACCGCAGTCCGCAGCTGTCTCTCTAGTCTGGAGTCAGCCACGAGTGCTGCTGATGCGATTTGTTTGTGGGGCGCGGGGCCGGCAGCTCCAGCCTGTGCCATGCCCAAGTGCTCATTGTACAAGATGTTGTCGAAGTAAATGAACTTGTCGCAGGCCGAGACAAAGGGCTTGGGGGTCTTGCGCTCGCCGAAGCCGTACACAACCAGGCCCGACTCGCGGATGCGTGCCGCTAAACGAGTAAAGTCACTGTCGCTGGACACGAGGCAAAAGCCATCGAAGCGGTTGGTATAAAGCAAATCCATAGCGTCAATGATCATGGCCGAGTCCGTCGCGTTCTTGCCATGGGTGTACGCGAATTGTTGGACTGGTTGGATCGACTGTGTAAGGCTGGTCCTTCCAACCCTTCAGACTTGTGCCGGTCCAGTCACCATACGCACGGCGAACGGATGATGTTCCATATTTAGTGACTTCGGCGAGGAGAGGGCCGGCCACGCTCGGCTGTGCATTGTCGGCATCGATAAGAACTGCAAGCTTGATAACCCTTTCTGTGGCCATCTTGACATAGAAAGGTGTCGATAATACTGTTCAGGAAATTGTAAGTGGACTGAAGCGCTGTGATGGCCCGGATAGAACAAAGAGGTAAGGCACCAATATCTACTGTAGTGGAGTCCAGAAGAGAATGAGCTAAAGAGGGGAGAAGGAAAAGATCGCGATAACGCGATCTTCAAGGATGTGGCCGCAGTTGCTGCGTAGTCGATAAGTGGGGCCAGCCAGTGATCCCTTTGTACACGAGTCGACCTCCTCCCCCTACTGGTGTCATGCCTTGCCGTTCAGATCACCGACCCCAACCATTCTACCTCAGCTCTCACCCTGTTGACTCTGCCTTGCGCTTGGGTGAATGCTGACTTGCTATTCAAGTGTACACTATCCTGCCTGGACCTTACACAGGTGCAGTCCGGAGCGAGGCTGTCTAGCAGGCCTGATGACATGAGATCTTGTGGCCGTTCAATATGTCTTTCTACGGCCAGCGGCCACAGATACGTACTTGTCCCATAAGGCTTCCAGACGAATCGGTTGCAAGGCCCGGTCCTTCCAGTGCATAGTGCGGCTGAACTAGCAGTGGCAGCCGGTTTTCAAATGGCGCCTACCTAAGGTTGCCGTGTCTATTGATCAGGCGAACAGCCTTCCCAGCCTTCTTTTTTCGGATACATTACCCCGCCTGCACCAGCTTTGGATCACAGCGCGCATTCACCTCACTGTCGAACGCACGAGTCGGTGTCCCGTATCCTCCCCACCTTCCTTCACGACGGGGAATGCCTCCAGCCCTGTTAAACGCCTGCTATTGTGTATATGCACGTCATCGCACTCCGGCCGGTCGATGCGATGGTCGAGGATATCGATGCGCAAGCGGCGCAACTGCAGCAGGAGTTCAGTAGCCTCATCTCGAACCTGACCGCACTCGAACACGCCGCGCAGTCGTTGTACGAGGGGGAAGTGCAGTCTCTCCAGCAACGCATCGCTAGAAACGACGAGACGGTACAGCGCCTACAGGGAGATAACGAAGCAGCCCGAATAAAGATCGTACGACTGCGAGACGAATACGAGGCCGCCACCAGGAAGCGGAAACTCGAACTCGAGGCCACTTTCGGGCGTACCTTTGACGGTACGCAACGCCTCGACTGCGTCATTGGTTCTCCCGATGACAGAACGGCTCGCCCGTCTACGAACACCGAACGCGGGGACGCCTCGTCTCCACGCCGTGAGAGTAGCAATCGCCGTCGCCCCAGAGCCCCGACAGACCCGACGGCGGCCCAACGGCGGCAGTCAACGCGGCATCATAAACCACCGCAACGATACTCTCCCGTGCCGGACGCGGACCAAACAGCCGCTAGCTCTTTCCCGCCCAAAGCGACTTCATCCAGCTACAACCTTGGCATAGGAAAGGTGAGTGGTCAGATCCGTGCCGGCGTCCGGCTCTGTGCTGACACTTCTATCAATAGAGAAAACGAGACTCTCCGAATACATCTCGACCCGAACGAGACTCTCCGAATACATCTCGACCCGAACAGCGCGAGGAGAAACGTAGGGACGTGGCACATAGCAACGGCAGAGGAAAAGGCCGACAATCCAAGACAACTGAATTCGCCGACGTTTTCCAAAACGGAGAGGCAGAACTCAAGCACAAAATCGTTGAGCATCCTAAAGGGAGCGGGAACTGGTTCATTCTCCGGTGTGACGACCACAATGTCCATTTCGGCTACAGAGCAATCCTCTCGGCCATGAGACATCTCAGTAGCAAACAGCTACATGGGGCCCTTAGGCAAGAAGCGTCCGTCGCCGTCCAAGAGTTGGGCATCTGCGTGCTTAACTGCGATGCAGCAAGGGCTAAGGAAAACAACGATGTCTTTGCCGCCGCGCTGCGCGATGGGTACAAAGTGCAGAAGGGGATCTCTGCCGACGACTCTAGCCATCGTGATGTGCAAGCGGCCTTGAGGTCCCAACTGGAAAATGTTTCCAGAACACCCCACGAGCCAGCCACAGACGAAGACGAGCCGGTTCCGCCGGCCAGTCGACGGAGCCTAAAGACCTTTGACGGAATCACTGATCCTGTGGTGGGCGAGCTCTACCTCGCTTCCTGGCACCCGCGCGGCTCTCCATCCAGTCCCGACTGGTACGCTGTCGTCGTGTTGCCTATCGACAGCTTTGAAAAGGTCGGGATATCTGGCTCCATTTTCCGAGACTCGCCTTACCAACTACGTCCCGGTCTGTTACGAATCCGACAGGAAGACTCGGACCATCATCGGCTGGGCGGACGACTACAAGGATGGCGGGCCTCGGGCTACCCAACGAAAGTTCCCCGTGATGTACTTCGACGATGACCAGACAATGCCCTCGAAAGGGGATATCCCAGTCCCGTTCCCCGAGTTTTTGGACTGGCTGGCAGCCAGCCGGCTCCGAGCCTTCGGCGCATGCGGTCCAGACGGTTCGCCCGCCCGCGGATACGACACAGCGCTGAGCTTCAAGTCCAGGCTGAGAGAAGCGACAAGTCCGTTGTCCTTGCGCAGGGATCGTGCGGGCAGCCCGGCGAATCAAACAACTGGTGCGTTGCCCAAAGAAATGGAGAGCGAAATTCGTGCTGATACTGACGGTTCACTGTCGATCAGAGGATGCACCTGATGGGCCGGAAGCGTCAGTTCCCTCCAAAGATAAAGACGCTTCTGTCGTCGCCCTTGTCAGTGGCTATCAGGACGATCATGGTTTCGGCCGCGTGGAACCTCAATCCACGCCCTCCCACGGAACCAGACTTGAATTCGGCGCCGTAGCCGACAGAGGGGTCTCTGATAGCTGTGATGACACGGTTGTCACCGGGTCAGACGCTGACACTGATGTCCCATCTTCTTATTGCAGCCACGGCATCGACCTTTGTTCAAGCCTCGACGAGCACGACTTGACCCAAGTCGGACCTCGGCCGATGGTGGTGGCGGCACCTGATTGTTTCCCTGGCGCGACTGTGGTAGGCGCGAATACTACTGCAAGACCGAACGACAGCACAAGACCCGGCCATGACTCTGGGACTAGTTGTCCTCGCGTAGAGAGTATCCAGCAGGATGTGGAAGTTGAAGGCTCCGGCGCATATCGGGAACGTATTGAGGCTCCCGGTGCGATTCTCCCTAACGATGGACTCAGGCACATGAACCTGAAACTGGCACACGCCGCAGTGGCAGCGGCTAAACAACTGACACCGGTCCTAAGCCGAGAGCTGTCGGAATCAGTCGGCGTTCGGCAAACTATCTCCGCGAAATTCCAACCGTCGGCCATGCAGCGATCCTCAGGTGAGGAGTCGCATGCTTCGACCCTTTCTCCACCGCCTCCAAGGGTCCTTGCTGTCAATAGGACAGCCTCCGTGAACCGGCCTGAAGCAGCTGTTGCTACTCTCCCATCATCTACCCCGCAGAAGCCGTGGGCCGACATGATGCCTGGCGGAGACGAGGCGGTTCTGCATGAGTACCCGGAAAGAAACATCCGCGTTCTCACACTTCCAAGCCCAAGCTTGCCACGAATAGGGGCTCCGGTGCCCCAGCCAGCGCCCCTCGGCCATGGACCGCCGTACCTCACAGATATGAAAGAAAGGACTTGGAACAAAACCACGCAAGGAGGGAATCTGACCAGGGGCAGCCTACAGTATATTCTGTGTGGAACCAAAACTCCGGTCCAACATCGCAGCCGGTCGAACGCAGCCGAGCCGATCGGCAGCCATTGGCATAGCCATCCGGCCGCTCCCGAAAAATCTTGACGCGCAGTAACCGAACACACACCAAATGACAGCACTATACTTTTGACAGTGGTGCTTCTTGAGAAGAAACGCTCCTCAGCGGTGCTTGCCTCACTTTGAAGTTCAAGGCTCGGGACTCTATAAGCGCCTTTCTTGCGGCCTTGGTATACGTTGCTCTGGCTAGTCCCGTGTTCCCGGGACCACCTTGTTCGGGTCGTACCACCAGCCCGGTCATTGTGAGGCGACTGAGCTGACCCAATTGCTATGACCCTCGAGCATCTGAAAGCAAGGACTCCAGTCCTCATCCACGACAGGTTTGGTTATAATCCAACTTGACGCTTTGAACATCTGCCGGACCATTTTTTTTACCGGGGAGATGATAAGCGCGGAACAGTAAAGTTGAAGAGGTGAACTCTCAATACATGATATATTATTATTATTACTTACACTCCGGTATGCCCGGTGGGCATTCGGTACCTCTGCCTATTCTGTCACATAGGAAACCTTGCGCAAGCTGGACTAAAACCTACGTGCAACAATATACCGCGAAGCGCGGTCGACAACACGTTCTCGGCCCTGCCAGACTGGGGTCTCACCACCGCCAGCTTAGTGATCCCAATACACCTCCACCGCTCCCCCCTAGCTCCCCAGCTGCGCCTCCGGCGCAGCGTCCCTTGCCTGCTCTATCTCGTCTTCCCTTGCGATCTCTTCGGCGAGCCTGAACTCCGGGAACCGCCGGAGGCTAAGGAGCCATCTGACGACGGTTCCAGCCGTGGCTGGATCTGACGTTAACGTCGCGAAATCCCTGCTCGTCTGCAGCGCCCTAGGGCTCACGGCCTGCTCGAGTCTGCGTCTCTCGCCCTGTAGCTCGTCACAAAACACCGTCAGGTGGAGTGGCGTCTCTCGTGCCCTACCGCACTGACAGAGAGGCGTCCAGACGTCCCGGACGCGCCGCTCGAAGAGGAATGCTCTCAGGCCTACCTTCCCTGTCCGTATCTGGACTAGGAGTGAGCTCTCGTGTTTCCGGAGCGACTTATGCTTCTGGAGTGCCTTGTCAAAGTCCGGGTTGTCGGCTGGTTGTGTTACCCTCCCTCGTCGTTGTGTTGTCGCCCGGGCGGGTTCTCGGCGCCAGCGTGTCTCCCAGTCTCGTTTGAGTGCTTTGTCGCTACCAAGTTCACCGCACCACCTCCGGGCCCACTCCCCGGACCTCTCACCGCTCCAGCCGTTCCGTGGTTGCTCCTGGTCATTCGTCCCCTGTCGCCGTCGGCTGCGGCCGCGGAGCCGTGTTGCTATTGCCGCGCACGCATCCTGGATCTGCGCCGCTCTCCCTGTACCCTGTAGCCGGGTCTCGAAGTCGGCTAGCCTCTTATTAAGGTAGAGGTCGATAGGCGGGACCGCCGATTCGGTCTCTAGGCTTCTGACTGGCGTGGCTCTGTACGCCCCTACCACGATCCTTAGGCTCCTCGATTGCGCCGGGTGGGGTTTCCTCGCGATCCCTTGCTGCTTATCCGTCGTTGGCAGGTGCCATGCGGCCGCTCCGTAGGCGATGGCGCTGCGGATCACCTTCGTGTAGATCTCTCTCGCCCGGATGAGACTGCATCCCACGTCGACTTCGCGAGTTTGCTTAGGGCAAGCTGCTGTATCGCAAGCTTCTTGTTGATCTGCTTGAGGTGGGCACGCCACCGGAGTTTCCGGTCCAGCCAGACCCCCAGGAATCTTGCGGACTCGACTGGTGCGACCTCGGCTGTCCCTAGGCGAACCCCTTGTCGCGGGGCCGCGTGGGCACGGCTGAAGTGGAGGAGCTCACTCTTTTCGGGGGCGAAATCCATTCCCCTTGTCGCCGCCCACCGTTGGCACACCCCCCACGCGTTTTGGAGTTGGCGGCAGTTGTCTACTTCGTCTCGGCCGAATGTCATAAGGTTCGTGTCGTCTGCAAACCCTATCACTAGGAGACTCGGGTCCTGCGCAAGCGCCTGGTAGAGAGAGGCGATGTACAGTAAGAATAGGATGGGCGATAGCGGCGACCCCTGTGGAACGCCGGCCTTGAGGTCAATCGGTGCTGATACCTCTCCGTCAAAGTGTAGCCCTACGGTCCGCTCTGTTAAGTAGCTACGGACCCACGACGTGACCCATCGTGAGTATCCTAGGTCTCGGAGCGTATCGATTAGCCTTGTGTGGTTGACCGTGTCGAAAGCGCCTTTGATGTCCAGTTGGAGGAGCGTTGCCATTCCTCCTTCCCGCCACGCAGTCCTTGCCGCGTCTGTGACGAACCGTATCGCCACCTCTGTGGATTTCACTGGGCTCTAGTAGGGTTAAGGAAACCTGCGGGGCATATAATTGCCCTAACGACCATTAACGATAAGGTCTGTCAGTAACTCCAGCATCAGAATGGCAGCTCAATTTAACTAATCACATTCTATGTAGATCAGTGGGGTTGGGGGACCAATGCGTACTTCCACCAATAGGTACAAGATTGCCATATATTGAGGATGGAGGAACAAACTGCCCATTGTCTCAGGTGTTTGTTGGCTTGAGATGTAGCTGGCTAGTCTGTCTTTACATGTTGCAATAGCTTCGTGCATTGAATATGCGCCTGCTCGGCGTCATCAAACGTGACGCCTTCATCAGGACGTAATCTTTCTCATCAATCGGCGTAAAGATGCCGGTCTCGCTTTGCGTTTTGTCACGGAGTTTGAGACATGTCCACGCCTGGCGCTCTGCCTGCGTCGGCATATGAGACCCCTACTCCCATATCCTGCGCCGGTGCTTCTTCGAACCCCACAGGGCGGACTGGATTATAAACGATACTATTCACGGGAGGGCATAGTAGGGGAGGTACCAGCGTGTCTCGAAGGGATGGAAGGGTCTCGCCTAGCACATCACATTTCATGCCAAAGTCGCATAGCACGATGTCACGACTCTGCCTTCACTATTACTGCTGCCGGATCTCACAACACCACTTCAGAACTCTCCCGGTAGCCAAGAACGCTCATTCCTCCCGTACGCCACTCTCCAGTGGCCTTTTGCACCACATCTCGCAAGTAGATACCATTGCAGACGAACGGAAGCAAGTGGCCATTCCTCGAACTTCGCCATGTGGACCTGCACGCTCACTTCTTCATCGCCGGAACATTGAGAGTATGGCCCACCACGTATGCTGCGCCAGACGGTACGCGTCTGATCTGGCACCCCTCCCGGCTCTCCGTCTCCCCCTTCACGAATCATGACACGCCTCCATCTGGCTAGGCATTCGCCCCCGATCTCGCAAATCGGTCTCCTGACAACAGCTGTCCGGGGGTTTCACGTAGCCGCCTTGCCTCGCATACGCCACTCCGCGGCCGAGCCTGACCCCTCCGACAATGGTGTGTCGCTGCCTTCCCTGCAATGTGCGCATTCAGCCATCTCCACGCCTCCCGGAATGTCCGATTGCTCTGCCGAACCGCCCTGTCTCCTCAACCACCCCTAGACGTTTGCCTTGGCTGCCTCCTGAAGCCGCGTGCCTCCCACATGCTCGTTGCAAACTCGTGGCCGTCATCGACAGTCCCAGGAGGCTTGGTCGCAGCGTCGGATATGATTCGATCGAGTTCCTTCGTTATAGCGTCATGTTCGGGAGACGCAAGCCAGACCTGGTTCCAATCCTTGCCCTGAGACAAATGCCCAGAGACAACATCGATCATGTGTTCAGCAGGGTTCACCTCATCGGGGCAAGGGGCACCATAGCGACCAAAGTACTCCCTGACCGTCTTGGCCTGTTCACCAATATCTCCAAAGTAAACGGTCTTGCCACCCTTGGCCAGCAGAAGCAGCGTGTCGAACTGGGCAAAGAGCTGGGCCGAAGGTTGATGAATGGTGACAAGAACAGCCTGACCAACGCCAGCGAGCTTGCGCAAGAACCTGACTGTGTTGTAAGCCGACTGGCATCCAGACCTGAAGTGGGCTCGTCCAAGAAGATGAGAATACTAAGCTTAGATACCAGTTCAACACCAATTGTGACACGCTTGCGCTGCTCGACGCTCAGGCCGGCACCGACTTCTCCAATGAGAGTGTCTGCAAGGTCCTGAAGCTCTAAGAGGTCAATGATAGTATCAACGTATTTCAGCTTCGCTGCCAGAGGCGTGTCGCGGCTTTGTCGCAGGAGGGCAGAGAACTCGAGAGCCTCGCGTACGGTCGCAAAAGGTTCGTGGACATCCAATTGCTCACAGTAGCCGGCAGATCGTTGGAAAGATACTGGCAAGGGACGACCATCCACCATAATCGAACCGTGGATGGTACCTTCGGTCTTCCGTTGTGCCAAAACATCCAGGAGAGTAGTCTTTCCAGCTCCAGAGGCTCCCATCAGGGCGCCCAGCATGCCAGGCTTGACCCAGGGCCTGGACATTATCCAGCAGGGTACGATTTCCAGATGGCGTTTTGACGGTCTAGGTAAGATTCTTCCGGTGAAAACCGAGGTGTTGCGAACGAAATCCTCGTGTTCTGAGTTGCTGGTCCACGATATGGTGGTTTGGGATACCTCGAGACCGAACCGATCGTACAGGGAATCACTCATCTCGTATCGGAACATTTCAGGTCGTTTCGTCAGTTGTTCAAACAAGGCATCTCGCATCAGAGGGGGGATCTTCATCTCGCGGCCGACACGGGTCGGGGGGCTTGTCGTGGTTCCGTACCGTCGTAGTCTCGATTGGATTCTGCGGACTGCGCGCTCACTGCAACTGGCGGTCTCGGCTATCTCGATATCGGGCAACTCACGAAGTATCATAGCATGAATCTGTTCACGTTGGGAGGGAGCGAGGTGCGGAGCCATCGCATCCTGCAATGTTGTGCTCGTCAGCGTGACGGTCGTCTGCTTCTCGAAGCTGGGGAAGGGTCTTGTCGGTATCTGGCTGAGTCATCGATTACGCCACACTGGCTGTGGCTGGAAAACTACCGAGGCTGAAGTAAGCAATCCCGTACAACAAGTTGGGCAGCAAGGTTCAGCCGCCCAACCTCGCCTTTGCGACCGACACCTCAACGACAGCCGGCCGTTCTACATATCCTACGTGTATCGACAATCGACTTGTCGCCAGCGATGGCGCAAATGCCATCCAACTTTCGGACCGCTGAATCAGGGTCTCCAGGTGGGGCAGAGCTACGGACCGATCAACGCGGAATTCCACCTGCCGCCGGGTAAGCTTAGCGCGGCTCGAGCCGAGGGATGCCCCTGCTGACGTTCTTAAATCGACCAGAAACCCCGCCGCGGGTGTTTGCGATCCCCTTCTCCCGCGATCCCGATTTCGTCAACTGTGGAGACATTCTCGACCAAGTCGACCGGCGATGTTCCGAGCCCGCCGCCCGCGTGGCTCTCGTGGGTCTTGGCGGTGTTGGCAAGTCTCAACTGGTCATCGAATATGCGCACCTGGAATCGCAGCCGGGCAGGCCTGACACATGTGTGTTCTGGGTCACTGCCTGGTACACAAGCGCCGCGTCGAAGAAGGGCTTCAGGGACGATTGCCGACGCCGTCAAGCTGACCTGGTCGGAACCAACCCAAAGTCGATATCCCACTGCTTGTATACGACTGGCTGTCCAACGAACAGAACGGCAGATGGATCATGATCCTCGACAGCGCCGACGACCACGGCGTATTCTACAGCCCGACTAGCAACGATGACCCGGCTAGTGGCGATGCACACAACGGAAGGCCATTCGCAACGTACCTACCACAGGAGTAGAAACGGATCGATTATCATCACCACACGCAATAAGGACCTGGCTTTCAGGCTGACTGGACGCACTCAAAATATCATCGAGGTCGGACCGATGACGCAAACGGACGCCCTCGCGCTCCTAGAGAAGAAGCTGGGATCGCTCCCGGATACAGATGTGGCGGCCGATCTCGTATGGGCGCTCGACCTCATTCCGCTGGCTATCAGTCAGGCCGCTGCCTACATACAGGCGAGAGCGCCGCGGAGCTCACCGGAGAAGTACCTGGCTGAATTCCGGGAGAGTGAGCGCAAAAGAAGCAGGCTCTTAGAGCACGACGCGGGCGACTTGCGACGGGAAGTAGGCGCGTCGAACGCGATTCTCTCGACATGGCAGATATCGTTTGACCACATTCGGTCCAAGCGGCCCTCTGCGGCGGATCTCCTGTCGCTTATGAGCTTTTTCGACCGACAAGGCATCCCCAGGTGGGTTCTAAACCTTTCCAGTGGGATAGATGATAGTGCAGACGACGATATAGACAGCACATTCGAAGACGATGTGGCTATGCTAAATGACTACTGTCTCATCGTCGCGGACGGGGTAGGGGACCAGTTTGAGATGCACGGGATCGTGCAGCTGTCGACGAGGAGGTGGCTAGAGTCGTTTGGGCAGCAGGAGACATTCAAGCAGCAGTACATCGAACGCATGGCAGCGTCATTCCCGACGGGTGAATACGAGAACTGGGTGACCTGTGGGAGTCTCTTCGCACACGTTCAAGTAGTCCTTGAGTATCAACCAAGTGAGGATACGGTCGAAATATGGGCGACACTTTTGCATAACGGTGGATGGTATGCATGGTCGCAAGGGAGATATGAGGTTGCCCAGCAGATGCTAGGCAAGGCGAGGAGGGTTCGCGAGAAGAGGCTGGGAGCGGCGGATGTGACGACTCTAGCAACCATATCAATGGTTGCTAGGGTCCTTTTAGACCGAGGCCGGTGGGAGGATGCCGAGAAGCTGTTTGTGCAGGTGATGGAGATTCGCAAGACCAAGCTCGGGGTCGACCACCCTTCCACGCTGACGAGCATGGGCAACCTGGCGTCGACGTACAGGAACCAGGCCCGGTGGAAGGAGGCGGAGAAGCTGGAGGTGAAGGTGATGGAGATTCGCAAGACCAAGCTCGGGGCCGACCACCCAGACACGCTGACGAGCATGAATGACCTGGCGTTGACATACCAGAGCCAAGGTCGGTGGGAGGAGGCCGAGAAGCTGTTTGTGCAGGTGATGGAGGCTCGCAAGACCAAGCTCGGGGCCGACCACCCAGACACGCTGACGAGCATGAATGACCTGGCGTTGACATACCAGAGCCAAGGTCGGTGGGAGGAGGCCGAGAAGCTGTTTGTGCAGGTGATGGAGATTCGCAAGACCAAGCTCGGGGCCGACCACCCAGACACGCTAACGAGCATGAATAACTTGGCGTTGACATGCGAGAGCCAGGGCCGGTGGGAGGAGGCCGAGAAGCTGTTTGTGCAGGTGATGGAGATTCGCAAGACCAAGCTCGGGGCCGACCACCCTTCCACGCTGACGAGCATGGGCAACCTGGCGTCGACGTACAGGAACCAGGGCCGGTGGAAGGAGGCGGAGAAGCTGGAGGTGCAGGTGATGGAGATTCGCAAGACCAAGCTCGGGGCCGACCACCCAGACACGCTGACGAGCATGAACAGCCTGGCGTTGACATACTGGAACCAGGGCCGGTGGGAGGAGGCCGAGAAGCTGTTTGTGCTGGTGATGGAAGCTCGCAAGATCAAGCTCGGGGCCGACCACCCAGACACGCTAACGAGCATGAATAACTTGGCGTTGACATACGAAAGCCAGGGCCGGTGGGAGGAAGCCGAGAAGCTGGAGGTGCAGGTGATGGAGATTCGCAAGACCAAGCTCAGGGCCGACCACCCTTCCACGCTGACGAGCATGGGCAACCTGGCGTCGACGTACAGGAACCAGGGCCGGTGGGAGGAGGCCGAGAAGCTGTTTGTGCTGGTGATGGAAGCTCGCAAGATCAAGCTCGGGGCCGACCACCCAGACACGCTAAAGAGCATGAATAACCTGGCGTTGACATACCGGAGCCAAGGTCGGTGGGAGGAGGCCGAGAAGCTGGAGGTACAATTGGGGGTGGCTCCAAGCGTCCGTTCGAGGGGCGAGACGTCTAGCCAGCTTGATTCTATGGCACCCAGGACTTATGTCTCGGATTCAGGATACGTCTCGGGAACCGCGGGGACTTCTAAGAGCAGGGAGCGCCCTCAATTGCAGGCCACCATCCACGAAGAGGCCGGGATGATTGCCGAAGGGAGCAATAAGTCAGCGAGCAGCAGTAAAAATCCGCAAAATCAAGAGGCGTCAGCATCTATAGCGAAAACCGAGTATTCGCTCGCCTTGAGCGTGCTTCCCGAACGCGTGGGCCAATACCTCTCGGAGATGGCCCGCCTGTTGAAAGGCGCGATGCCGCCAGGACCCTTAGATGACTCGACCCTGCAGGGACTGGAACAGGAGCTTCCCGGCATGCTGAAGACGTTCGCTCTCAAGATGGGCGACTCTGGCTCAACTCCGGAGGACCGAGAAATCATGTACTTTGTGTACAAGCACCGAGAGTGAGTATTTGGGTTAATCGTCGGGCCTGACAAAGTGGCACTGCATTCTGCTGACGCTGTCTCGCAGAGATGTCATCGATATGTTCCGAGCCAACTACACCCGAGAGGGCGGCCGCAGCGATGGCGACTTCGACGACAAGAAAGAGGGGGAGGGACCCCGACCTGTGATTGGCCATGCGCAGCCGATGACCCAGGACGACATAGTGAGCCGCTACCTCTTGAATCTAGATACTAGAGTAGGAACGGTATTGGAGCCGTCGTCCCCTGTCGAAGGGGCGGAGAGCGATCGGGTGAGCGAGGGCGATGCCAACGAAGAACACGGAGTAGTCTCGCACGAACCTGAACCCGCCGAGCTGCCGGATATCGGAAAATACCGAGACTGCATCGTCAAATCTGCAGCGTATGAATGGCTTCAGTGGACCTTGTCCGCGGCGGCCACCCGAACGAATGCCTTTCCCGACGTGAGAAAGGAAATAAGAGAAACGGTCATTCGCTCACTATATACCGCAAGAGGCGAGCGGATGCTGAGTAGATCAAGCCCCCCGGAGCTCTACCGGGTCACAGCCGAGATGGACTGGGACCCACGGTCGTTTGTCTCGAAGCAGGAATATGAGGGAAACTGGGGGGACGCCATCGCCAGGGCCGTCACCTTGACCGGGTCGACCCAGGATTGCCAGGCCATGACCACGGGGCAATATCTCTCGCAAACTTGGTCGTCGTCCGGCAGCCAAACGATGCAGCTACTTCAGCGCGTTCTCGCCGGAGAGCCCGGCAATGTCCAGTCTAGTAAGTTCCGTTCCGAGTCCTCCACGCACCAAACGTACAGATTCGACTCCGGCGGGATTAACCAACTAACCACCTGCCTACCTATAGCAACCTGGCCTGATCGAACTGTGGTGACAGCCTGGACCGGTGGATCAACCTTTTTCGTAACAGCCATTGGTCTGGCCCCGTCAATCGCTGAGTTTATCGAGCAGCTAGCCTGGCTGGGAGCCGCTCTTCGGCCATCTCCGCGTGAGAGAGTGTGTTATTGTACCCCCAGCGTCAAACACCTCCGTGTAAAAGACAATCCCGTTCGGACCCCTCCTGAATACCATTGCTATTACCAGATCGATTTCGAGTTTGACGGAGGAGGACGTGGCGACTACGCAAACGGTCAGTGTTGGCATGGTATGTTCAGAAACCCGGTCGTCGTCCGCGGCTATCCGCTCGCACGACGAACGGCAACACAGACCGGCCTCGAAATGCCGCTCAACATGATGGCACGCATGGTGAGGGCGACTCACGTGGTACCGTTTGCCTCGTCATGGTACATCAAGGGGTTTTCTTCCATGTTCGCCCTCGTCGAGCTGAGAGATGGCATCTTTCTATGGCACCATGTCTATGACCGAGATGGAGGCCGTGTTTCGTACTTCGACCACGAGTCGCCCAACCTCCCCATAGGGATCATCACCGCATCTGCGCTTCAAAATGCTCGCCATATCGTAGGCTGGTGCTCTGATGTAAAGCTCTATGCAGGTGCACTCAGTAATATCAACCTCAACATTAGCGACTCCGGACTCGACCGTCCTCATGCGACATGTGTGCTGGAGAAGGTTTCAATCAGCGGAGGGAAGTTTATAAACGGCGGTGCAAGCGTCGCCATAGGAGTCAGGGAGAGCCCAATCCACCTGAGCAGGGACAGCTATCTTGACAAGATGCGATGGGTTTCTGGGCAGTACGCCATACTGTGGGACGAAGGGGACGACCGGGGATGGCTGGTGAACGGGGCAAGCGCACTCTCTCACCTGGTATGTGCTGCCCTGGAAGATGACCTCAATTGGATGCAGAAATCCGGGCTGCAGTCTGACCAAATATTGTTCAAAAAAGGAGATATGGAAGGCCCAGCATTGCCCCATACACCCGGCTCGGCCTTGAATGTGCTGGTGAACCCCAAGAATAGGGAGCTCAAAATAGTTGTCAACGATGTTGATGAGTGGGACGACAGAGAGAAGGACAAGCCGCTGGCGAAGACGACGTATACACGCTTCAAACACTTAGGTGGAGAAACAATACAGGGCTTTGGAGCAAATCATGGACCATCAATTCCAGATCGAGGACAGCTCTGGTCTGGATTTGAAGTGCAGGGCCCGAAAATGGCTGGAAGGATGGGATTTCCGGGATTTGGCCGTTGCAATCAAGACAAGGCCCATCCACGCGCGCCTCAAAACTCTGCCGACAATCGCGCGCGGCTGGGTCGACTTCGCAAGGGAGATCAAGGCTATCACCATTTTCGGTAAGGGGTTCAGGGAACTTATTCGACCAACGAATGCAGCATCAATGTGTCCTCACTGGGCCCGGGTGCCAACCGGGAGGTACTACCTGGCAGCGTGTGTGTCGGATCTCAAAGCTATCATGGGATTGGAGGATGGTGATGGCTGGAGCAAGAATCCGATAAACATTTGCAACGGTCTCCACTGGCACGCCAGGGAAGACTTCTTCCGGCCATGCCGATGTAGCAAAGCGACTATGAGCAGGACGAAGGTCAAGCACTCGGAGGACGTTGCACAAGTCCTGGCTCCATCCCGCATGATCTTTGGAAGGTCCCCGACGGGTACGAGCAGCTCTGTCAAGCTCAAGGATGGCGGCGCCGTCGTCTTTGGCTATAGCTCGTTTTTCGGCTTGAAATGGCCAGATGTGGGCAGCCCTGAAGAAGGCGAAGTCCTCGTCGAAACCCACGAAGAAGCCAGCGACTATCGCGACAGCGCCCTCGGCACGAGTCCGGCTCTAACCACGGCTGACGGCTGCACTAGCGAGGCGCATGCGGTCCTACAGCCTGATCGAACGACTGAAACCCCTGCGCCGTCGCCGGCTGGAACAAGGCCTCTCGATAGCAATGTGACAGGAAGAGGTGGAGCCTACGAGCCCGAGGAGTGTGTGGTAGACACGCCGCACCCGCGGGGCCAAATCAACCCTAGCCACAACCCTACGCAAGCGGCCGGTGGCCAGGCCGGCACCGACAGCCGGGACTGGAGGCTTGAACATTGGTGTGCCAGGCGGGCCGATACCAGGTTGCTCGGCCATTACACCTGCCGTAATGACCACATCTCCGCCACGGAGCGGGCCGAGCGTATCCAGGACCACTACTACGAGTAAGCGTAAGACGGCCCAAGAAGCAGCCGGCTGCGGAAAAAGGTGAGAGAGCGTCTGAGAGTCAGTGTTCACGAGAGCGAAGCCGATGACAGGGAGAATGGCCGCTCCTCCATGTCAGTGCTGGAAGCGGCTAGTGCGACATCTTCAGTCCAGCCACTTTTGCAGCTGACCGTAGCTGTACAAAAGTGCGTTACGGCGCACTGTGTAAGCCACAATCAGCCATGGAGTGACTCTGCGGGGAATATTTCAACACTGAAAATATGGACACTGATTTCGGTCTCTACTGTACTGGCTCTGAATATGTGTAAGGCGGAAGCCGTTTTCGCTAGCAACTGTATGCGAGTGAAAAGAACTGAATCGTTCATTCAATCGTTCATTCAATCGTTCATTCAATCGTTCATTCAATCGTTGGGTTTGTGTGGTCGGTTACGCGTGGAGTTGGCGGAACGTGCCCGACGCGTGGCGTGCCCCACCTTGAAATGGCTCCCGATTCGGTAATCGAGGTCGCGTGTGACGCGATCGCGAACGACGACGCGCGCCAAAGGTCAAGCCAACGAAACAAGATATCCACGGCGAAAGTGCGCGAAAATCGGGAAATCGAGGATTTCCAGGACAAATCGACAACGGCAGGAATCAAAGCTGCCAAGCGAACTCCCCGATCTGCAATCGCGAACGAAAAGGAACCCGGGGAAAGCAGGAATGGGGAGATCGCCGCTTCTGAGATGGCAGGCTGGCAGAAAGTCGCGGAGCTGGTGGGAAAACTGACAGAAGCCGTCGGCCAGCAACAGGACACGATTAAAGAGCTAAGAGGAATCGTCATCCAACAACAAGACACAATTAAAGACCTGCATGAACGCCTCAAGGACACACAAGTGGAACTTAAACAGGTACACGATCAAATGGACGCCATCTCGGGCAACGTGGCTCTCAACACCTCACTGGGTACCAACCCCAATCCGTCCTACGCAGATGTGGCACGAACTCCACCGAATAGTACGCCCATCAATGTACGATCCATCTCATCCATGGGAACCACCCCATCAACCATGACCGACACACTATACTGCACAATCGACACATCTAGGGTACCGAGCGAAGACGCGGTGAAGATCTCCGTGGGAGCAATCAGGACAAACGTGGAGGAGTACATGCGAAATACTAGCGAACAGGCCAGTTGGCGATGCCGGGCAGTGACCAAGGACCAAAAGAATCCACACCGTGTCAGGATTGCCTGCAGAGATGAGGCCGAGCACAAAGAAGTAAAACGGGTGTTGGAAGCAAACCTGGTGACAGGAATGCGTATCCTCCGGGACGATCTCTACCCCATCAGAGTGGACGGTGTCAACCGTACGGCGGTGCTCGATGAAGCGGGAAATGTCAGAACCGGTGCCGCCGAAGCGTTTGGAATGGAAAACGAGACCCAGGTTGCAAAGATAGTATGGCTCAGCAACAGACAGGTTGCAAAAGCATACGGATCAATGCTAGTATATCTCAACAAAGGATCGGATGCGCGGCGCTTACTCCAAGAAGGATTCTTCCACGCCGGAGGAGAATCGGGATATACAAAACCATTCGAGCGACGAGAACGCCCGAAGCAATGCTTCAACTGCCAGGAAATAACCGACCACAGGGCATATCAGTGCACCAAACCCCAATTCTGTGGAAGATGCGCAAAAGAGGGCCACCGCCATACGCAATGTACGGAGGCGATCTTGAAATGCGTCCCGTGCGGAGGCCCTCACGAATCGTTTAGCAGGAACTGTCGGAAGCTCTACCCGTCTCAGCATGAGTAGGACATTCCGTATGATCCAACTAAACGTCAGAAAACAGGGCACAGTGCACGATAGTTTGATGAACGACGAGGAAACACAAGATGCGACGGTACTAGCTATTCAAGAGCCTCAGGCGCGGAGGATCCAGGGCCGTCTCCTGACGACGCCTATGGGACATCACAAGTGGACCAAGATGGTCCCATCAACGTGGAGAGATGGCAGGTGGGCCATCAGAAGCATGCTTTGGATCAACAAGGACGTCGAAGCAGAGCAGGTGGCCGTAGACTCCCCAGATATGACGGCAGCAGTTATTCGGCTTCCGGAACGGTTAGTTCTGGTGGCCTCCGTATACGTGCCAGGGAGCGACCCAGAGGCACTGCGGGACACATGTAACAACATGCGAAGGACCATCTACGAAGTGAGAAGGAAAGCGGACACAGTGGTGGAGGTGGTGGTGGTAGGAGACTTCAACCGGCACGACCAACTCTGGGGCGGAGACGATGTGTCGGTGGAAAGACAGGGCGAAGCAGACCCGATCATCGACCTGATGAATGAGTTCGCTCTTAGCAGCCTTCTCCCACGGGGAACCAAAACATGGCACGGAGGAAATCACGACACAACAACGATTGACCTGGTCCTCGCATCAGAAGAGTTGAAAGACGCCACGGTCAAGTGTACGGCCGAAGGGATAGACCATGGCTCAGATCACTGCGCGATTGAGACGGTCTTTGACGTCTCAACCCCAGTAAGGAGATCGCCGGACCGGCTCCTTCTTAAGAACGCACCGTGGAAGGAGATAAACACCAGGATTGCGAACTTACTAGGAGACACCCCACTGAGTGGCACAATACAGCAGAAGACAGACAGACTTATGGCGGCGGTCTCAGACACCGTTCACATCTTAACACCAAAGGCCAGGCCGTCACCCTATGCTAAGCGCTGGTGGACATCCGACTTGACGCAACTACGCCGCATATACACATATTGGAGGAACCGCGCGCGCGCGGATCGTCGGGCCGGGCGAGCTGTACGGACTCTCGAGGAAACGGCAAGGGCAGCGGCAAAGCAATATCATGACGCTATTCGCCAGCAGAAGAAGAAACACTGGAACGAATTTCTGGCAGACAACGACAACATCTGGAAAACGGCTAAATACCTGAAGTCAGGCGACGAGTCGGCATTCGGAAAAGTCCCACAGCTCACCAGAACGGATGGGACAACCACTGTTAACCACAAAGAGCAAGCAGAGGAGTTGTTAAGCAAGTTCTTTCCCCCGCTACCGGGCGACATCGACGAGGAGGGCCCGAGGCCACAAAGAGCGCCCATTGTGATGCCGGCCATCACTTTGGAGGAAGTAGAGAGGCAGCTCTTTGCCGCAAAGTCATGGAAGGCGCCAGGGGAGGACGGTTTACCGGCAATAGTGTGGAAAGAGACCTGGCCGGCAGTCAAATACCACGTCTTGGCATTGTTTCGGGCATCCTTGGAAGAGGGACATCTACCAGACCAATGGCGGCATGCCAAAATCATCCCTCTGAAGAAGCCAGGCAAAGAGGACTACACGATCGCGAAAGCGTGGAGGCCCATTTCGTTGTTAGCAACGCTGGGCAAGATCCTCGAGTCGGTGGTCGCAGAGAGGATATCACATGCAGTCGAAACACATGGCCTCCTCCCGACGGACCACTTCGGTGCGCGCAAGCAGCGTTCAGCAGAGCAGGCACTCATACTTCTGCAAGAGCAGATCTACACAGCATGGCGGGGACGCAAGATCGTAAGCTTGGTCAGCTTCGACGTCAAAGGGGCTTACAACGGCGTGTGCAAGGAGAGACTACTGCAAAGGATGGAGGCTCGAGGCATTCCAAAGGTGCTTTGCCGGTGGGTGGAAGCCTTCTGCTCCGAACGCACAGCCTCGATCCAGGTCAACGGGCAAACATCCGGAATACGAAACCTCCCACAGGCTGGCCTACCACAAGGCTCACCGCTGTCGCCCATCTTATTCCTGTTCTTCAACGCAGACCTGGTGCAGCGACGAATTGATGCTCGTGGGGGCGCCATAGCCTTCGTGGACGACTTCACAGCCTGGGTCACAGGGCCCACGGCACAGAGTAACAGGGAAGGCATACAAACAATCATTGACGAGGCCCTGAAGTGGGAGAGGAGGAGCGGAGCGACATTTGAGGCAGACAAGACAGCAATCATCCACTTCACCCGCAAACCGTACAAGACGGACTCTCAGCCATTTACCATTAAGGGGCAAGCCGTCCAACCGAAGGAACACGTCAAGATCCTCGGCGTAATCATGGACGCCAAGCTCAAATACAAGGAACACTTGGCAAGGGCAGCTTCGAAGGGACTACAGGCAGCGATAGAGCTAAAGCGGCTCAGAGGACTATCGCCGGCCACAGCGCGGCAACTGTTCACGGCTACAGTGGCACCAGTGGTGGACTACGCCTCCAACGTCTGGAGACACGAGTGCAGATATAAGGCGGCTATACCCATCAACAGGGTCCAGAAAATAGGGGCACAGGCGATAGTTGGAACGTTCATGACGGTGGCCACGAGCGTAGCAGAGGCAGAGGCC
This sequence comes from Coniochaeta sp. 2T2.1, assembly GCA_009194965.1. Lineage (NCBI taxonomy): Eukaryota > Fungi > Ascomycota > Sordariomycetes > Coniochaetales > Coniochaetaceae > Coniochaeta > Coniochaeta sp. 2T2.1. Next base: position 254,344 of record VSMA01000043.1, read on the forward strand.
AACATCCCTACCGTGGAAGACAGACTCTGGAGAAGAGCCATCAAGCTATGGACAGACATCCACACCTTGCCCGAAACCAACCCGCTGCGCAGGAACACATCCCGGATGCGGAAACTCCGAAAACAACACCGATCGCCACTTTTTCAAGTGACGGAAGCATTAAAGGAAATTCCGATGGAAGATCTCGAAACCATTAACCCATTCACAATCGCACCATGGCAGAAGCGAGTGGACGCCATTACCGATGATTCGGCAGAGTCGCAGAGACTAGACTCCGCGGTCCGCATTGCGGTGAGCAGCTCGGCAAGGGAAGGGACAGTAGGAATGGGCGGAGCAATCGAGATACGCAAATCTATGCAAAGTGAACCGACCATCGACACATTCTCCTGCACTCTCGGTCCGAGAACAGAGCAGAACCCATACGCAGGAGAGCTAGCCGCAATGGCACACGCCCTTAACCAACTACCGCATCTCAGATATCGCAACATCACGCTCATAACCCGAAACAAAGCGGCTGTGCTTACACTGAGAAATCCACGACAACAGTCTGGCCAAGAACACGTCTGTAGCGTCTACAAGTCCATTAGAAAGCTCAGGAGAGAGGGCAACACGCTGGGAGTCGTATGGCTTCCGACGAGCGAAGACGACCAACTCTGGACACGTGCCAAAGAGACAGCCAAGGCAGCCATCCGTCAGGACGCGGAGCCACAGACAGCACAACGCAGGATGCGATCAACGACGCTCAACCTCGCACGCGCCAAGCGAGGCACCACTAGAAGCCTACCGGAGAAGGTTGGAAAACTTTCCAAAAAAGTCGACGTAGCACTACCAGGCAAACACACTCGACAACTGTATGACCAACTAACGAGGAAGGACGCCAGCGTACTTGCACAGCTAAGGACAGGCATAGCGAGACTGAACTCGTACCTATTCCTCATCAAAGCTGCACCATCAGATCAATGCGCCTGCGGACAAGCAAGTGAGACAGTCGAACACTTCCTTTTTCGATGCCGAAGATGGACCACACATCGAACCGAGATGCTCCGATGCACAGACATTCACAGAAGCAACATTTCGTTCTACTTAGGAGGAAAATCACCGTCAGATGACAAGAACTGGACTCCTGATATGAAAGCCGTCCGAACTACGATACGGTTTGCAATAGCCACAGAACGGCTTGATGCTGATCCTTGGCAAGGGAACAGCCAATGATGCCGACCACTTTCAACCACTTCACGACCACCTAACACCACCATCTCGTGCCATAGACAGGAGGCACTGCTTCAGCTGCTGAGGATAGGACGCTGAACACTTGGAGAATGACCTTCAAGCTAGCCTGCTAATACTAACCCACGAAGGATCCATAAAGATGAGTCAGAAGAGAGGAGACAGAAGCCAGAAACAGCTGATGTAAGGGCTCAAGGAGTCAAGAATCCACTTCAAGAAATGTACATGTATCTTAGTAATAGTTGCCCTATCGGGTTACCCCGCCGGGCGTTAATTAATTGTGTGTGTGTGTACTGGCTCTACATGAGAGACTCGAGAAGCCGGAGTCTCTAGACGACGAGACCAGTTGGCACTGGGCCCAGAGTGATAGCGGGTACTATGGTTTTGAGTTTGGTATGTTTTACTTACCCTTTTGCCCCCTTGATCTATGCCAGCACTAATCGGGTGTAAACCAGCGAAACAAGACGCAGCCAACATCGAAAATTTGACCACAGACGATATGAGAACCTTCTACGGCTGACCGGTCCATAGCGCCCATGACTCCGCCGTCATCGACGGGTATCTTCTCACCGTGCCTCCGGTAATGTTACCAATCCGATCTAGAATCTGCGGGGGCGGCAGGGTCGGGTCGACCCGACCATAGCGATACACCGTGGCGGTCCTGGCGGGGATCGCTCTGTCGCGCAAGGCAAACAGCACCTTCCACACGGCCAGCCCGCCCAAGACACGCGTAGCCAAGCTCCCGGCGAGACTGCCGAAGGGGCCGTAGTGTATGATGCTGCCGTACACATCGCCATCGCCCAGGTCGTACTCCCCTGCGGGGCGTGGAGGGTTCCCGATCGCGGAATCGTCATCGGCCAACACCTGCAGGGGCGGGCGCGGGAGCAAGACGTTGCCGGCATCGCTGCGTTGGATCTGCTCGAGCATCTTCCGCAGAGCAAGATCCGACAGCACCAGGTTTGGCTGGATCGTCTTCCCGTGTCCGACGAACGGGATGTAGCTGAGGAGGCCGGCGACCCGCTCAAGGAGACCCCCGCCGCTCCTCCAGAACCGGAACCTCTGCCGGCCCAGATCGTAATGACAACCGGGGAGCCACTCCTCGTGGACGCCGCCTGCACCACCGCCCTTCCTCTGCACCAGACACGGCTGGAAGGCCCACAGGCGGTCGTGAACCGAAACAAGGTGGCAGACATCCTGCACCACGGAGGAGACCACGTCGTCATAAAACTCGGGGTAGTTTAGTCCCAGCCCGCCCGTGAAGTCCGGAATCCCCAGCGACCCGACGGTGTCGAACAGGCCCATGAACCTGACCGGCGGGCGGGGAGGCGCCTGTCCCGGGGCCACGGGGTCGCCGATCAGCGCCCACGAGTTGCGCAGCCGGAAGGCAACGGAGGCGGTGCCGTGCGGGGCGTTCTCGGGACGGTCGGACTTGTACAGGTAGTATGCCTGGCGGCACATCTGGTCGGTCTCGGCATCGGTGAGCTGCAGCCTGCGGCGGTCGATGATGCCGTAGTTGTTGATCAAGCCGGCGACGGAGCGGACGGTGTACGCACCGCGGCTGAAGCCAAACATCCAGATCTCGTGGTCGGCCGTGTAGTTGTCCACGATGAAGCGATACGCCAGGATGACTTCCTCGGCGAGGTCAGACGCAGTGGCGCCGTTGAATAGGTAGTCCAGGAAGCTGCCGCCGAGCCCGACACCGTGCCGGTACCGCGCCACGACCTGCCTGGCGGAAGGCACGGTCGGATCGGCCGGGAGGATGTACTCGTCAGTCGAGTTGAGGTTGTTGATGGGGACGTGGAAGAGCCGGGCGAGGCGGTAGATGTTGGTCTGGGTGCCCGTCTCGCGGCCAGCCCAAGTGCCGTCGCAGAGGACGACGATGCGAGGCGGCATTCCGGGCCTTTGAGTTGACTGGACATGGCAAAGTGGCGTCTTAGGGCTCCCTGTAGGCAGCGTTCCGCCGGGGACTCCATGTCCAGACACGGGGGACTCCTGCGGGTTTAACAATAGCAAGTTTTCGGACTCGACGAGGTCGATGAACGTACAACCCGGGTGATGGGGTATGAGATTCCAGATGGCCACCGGCAGCGTGGCTAGCAACAAAGTAGACCTGGACTTATGCAACGACACGGGCTTGATGGAAGCGACGCTAAAATCGATACCAGCAATACCGGCCGGGGCAAAGGACTTGATCCACGTGGTCCAGTCGTCAACGCGGGGGGTGACGGCCGGGTTCTCAAGCCTGATGGCGAGGAGGACGCGAGTGTTAGAATCGAGGTCTTGTTGCGTCACGGTGCGGGCCGGCGACACGGCACTGGGAGTTCCAGCGCCGCCATAGTGGAACACGACGCTGTCCGTCTCGGCTCGCGGTGAGAGCGCGATCCTGTTCGGCGTGGCCATGAGGTTGCTATGCTTCAGCACGAGGCGGCTGTGCAGAGCGCTGATGTTCATCTGCGACCCTGATTCTCGCATAAATTCGTCGAGTTCCAGGTTGAGGGCGTTGGTGAAAGCGTTGGATTCGTCGGCAGAGGTCACGTCGTTCTTCCCGCAAGCGGCGAGGAGCTCCTTCAGTCCCCGAGTCTTATGGTGCTTGCCCATGGCTGCAGCGCTGCAACTGTCGATTATGAAGAGGATGTTTCCATTTCCTTGTAGAAGTTCTTTTGCCAGATCGGTCCAATTCAGCGTCCGGTGCTCGTCATCAGAGTCTTCAAACGGCTTACTCGCGTACCAGATACACTCACCATTCACCATCTTTCCGTGGCCCCCATAGTAGATGATGAGAAGTTTTTTTGGACTTCTGCCAAACTTCTTTACGAGTTTCAACAGCTTGATCTGGAGAGTTATGGCTACGTCGCCCGGGTCGTCGCTATCTTCGGGCTCTAGCTCGAAAACTTCAGTTGTAAGGTTGTCGATTTCTCGGTCCCTCGTTTCGACTGTGAGGCGGAGTCGTTGAAAGTGTTGCCGCAACGCTTGAATCTGGTCAAGTGTGCCACGGATGTCGTCCTTCTTCCAATGGAGAAAAACAGCATGTACCTTGTCGTACTGGGGTTTCCGGTGCGACAAATTCCCGACGGCCTTGGAAACAGCGGCCACAAACTTGCCAAGGTCCGGCAGATGCGGCTGGTTGCACAACCCTTCAGCGCACTTCGCATACAGGGGGTGATGACGGCACGGCGTGGCACAATCCAGGTCGTCATCAACAGAGGACTCTGGCGTTGAAACCGCTCCTTCCTCAAGAATATTAGCTTGGTCTGACATAAGGTAACGAGCGCCTGGTTTCCCCTACCAGTCATGTTGACGTCAGAAACCGACTGATCGTCTCCCATGCTTGTTCCTTCCTGAGCACCTGAAAGTTTCATGGCCATGGTTCAAGGTCCGAGATCAGGAAAATCCTTGGGGCTTGGTGAAGGTGAGTGACACTAGCAACTTCCAGGAGGCTGAAAAGAAGAGGTTGCGGGAGCATTGTTCGCGGTGACGATAGCCCCTCTCTCAGCCGCAATGCATTATCAACAAAGAGGATGTCACGCCACCCACGTGGATTACTTTGGTCTAGCGTGAGAAGATAAATTTCTCTCGGAGCCTCACTTTTACCTGTCGTAACGTCTGCCTCACCAGATCGCATATCACCAGATTGCGTATCAATCAGAACCCACTTACATGTACCTTGGTTGAACCCCATCATGGCCGCTCTCGACAAAACATACGCCGAGCTTATGGCCGCCATCCATCCCTATGGATGGGGATTATACAAAAAGGTGGTGGAATCGCATATGCAGCCTGGCTGTTGCGGTTACTTTGATGACCAGGGCGACTGGCAGCTCGTCGGGCGAATTAACGAGTCTCAGGACCGCAGCGGCAATGTGTGGTTCACGGTCGACTGCGACCTCCAAGAAACCACCCAAGACTCCTGGGGCCCCAAAGTCTCCGAGCTAGTGAAGACCCAGACCATTGGAGGGAAGGTTGGAGCGATGTAGGTTTGGCAATTTCCACCCACACATACAAGGTATTATCTCTCCATGTCTGACCCCTGGATTCTCAAAGCATCCCCGGCACCCCCGCCGAGGCCGCGGTCACCCTGGTCTTCGAGACCCAAGCCGACCACGGCTGCGTCGTGGTGGTCGACAACCCCGTGGCTCTGAACCAGGTCACGATCAACACGGCAACCAAAAACATACCCATGTGGATACGCAAGAACATCAAGATGCTCACCAGCAAGGAGAACTACCGCGCCCAGGCGATAGACCACGGCTTGTGGGTCGTGACAAAGACGTACACATCGCGGAGCTGCGCCCTTGCCATGATGAGCGGTAGGTCGAGCTCAGCCGAGTTTCGTCTTTCGGTGAACATCGAGGGCCTCCTCGTGCTGGATCCTGGCGTCGCCCGGCGAAGACAGATTAGCGGGAGCAGCATCGATTTCCACAGGGACGACGTAGGCGGCGAGCAGGTGGTGGTGTTTATGAGCGGCATCTACGTCAAGCGTCGGCCGTTTCTCGGTGGTGCGAAGACTATGGCGAAGCAAAAGGGCCAGGAGCCTTATGTTCGGGGCGAGAAAGACAACGGCCAGGGCCGGATCATCGCGGTTGATGTGGGGGACGAAAAGGAGGTGTGGGAACTGGAGAAATGGGGCGAGCATAATTGAGGTCACTTTGGGAAACGTGTGGGATTTCGGATGTCCAAAGCTGTGCTACCGTAGGTGAGCGGCCAGCCAGGTCCATGAGACTAGTAGCACGTCTTACGATTCTCGAAATCGCCAAGAATTACATAGGTTCCCAGCAGTTGGAGGTGAAAACGTAGAGACTGGATCTTTCCAAGACACTTAATCCTAGCTCACCTCTAGCTACAAACAACTTGAAGGGACGCCGATGTTACTATGACATACAGTACTCTGATGGCAAGATAGGGTCATTACGGAAGAACCACGGGGTTTGTTGACTGAGGTACCTTATATGACTTCTGGCCTGGTTATATTGATGCCTTCTCTGGTGTCCGGGATTCTGGTTGACTGAGTCGTTTCTAATTCTGGAATTGGTTTCCGGCTCCCTGATTTGCGGTTTCTAGCTCTTTGGCAGTCCTTTCTTAGGCGACCCCGGCAAAGGGAAGACCATGCTGTTGTGCGGCATCATCGACGAGCTAGACAAATCCGTTGGCAACTCTGAGCTTCTCTCCTTCTGCCAAGCCGCCGACTCGCGTGTCAACCACGCTGCGCCGTGCTACGCGGGTTAATCTACCTCCTCGTCAAGCAGCAGGTATAGTACGTGTCTCGGGGTGCCGTTAGAAAACTGGATGTACACTTACAGACGCTGAAACATCTAAGCGCGGTCACAGCCATGGCCTTCTCACCCGACGGGCGAGTCATCCTGTTGGACTGCGACTGGGACGGTCCGCGTCCGGGATGCGGCAATGGGGCCAAGCGGCGTATTCTCAAGGGCCACTGGGTTTCGATCAGTATTACCGCGTTCGCAGCCGAAGGCCAGCTCATTGTGTTGTCGTGCATCAGTTTTGTGCGGAGCCCTGACTCGATTGCAGTCTTGGCGATGCTTGCGCCGTCCGATGTTTCGCATATGCAGAAATGATTGGCTCGGTTGCCCTTCCCCTTCGTCTTGCGCTGAATTTTATGCGCCAGTGCCGTCGAGGCGGATGCCGCATCCCCGGTACTACCCCGGCTGACGGACATGCATTCCAGAGATTCGGAAAGGTTGGTATCGTTACTGCCAAGGTTTGTGTGGCTCTCGAACGTTCAAAGAGTGTGTACGGCAGTACCTGAGCTCGGAGGCAGCCGGGCGATGGCTCCTGGTTGTGGACAATTCCGACGACGTCGAACTTGTCTGTAGGAGTTCTCGTACGCGAGAAGGCCTACAGAGGTATCGCCCACAGAGCCAGAACGGAAGGATCGTGTTCACGACGCGTTCCCGAAATATAGCCATGAGAGTCGCCGAGGAGACAGTCAAGCTAGAGGAGTTTAGTCTGACTGAGGCCAAGAGACTTTTGGAGAAGTTGGTGACACGGAAAGAGTTGATAGACGACACTGCCTCGGCGACTGAACTGCTACACGAGCTCACGTGCCTTCCCCTTGCGATCACGCAGGCGGCGGCCTATCTGGAGCGAAACGAGGTGTCGATCGCGGAGTATTTAAGGTTGCTGCGCAACACGGAGAAGGACATGGCTGATCTGCTCAGCGAGGAGCTTCCCGATAGGACTCGGTATAAGGAGACGAAGCACGCGGTGGCGACGACGTGGATGGTGAGCTTCGACAAGATCCGCGAACAAGATCTCAAGGCAGCCGATCTCCTCTCGTTCATGTCGCAGATTGAGCAGAAATCGATCCGACAGTCGCTCCTGTCTGAGCTCGACTCGGAAGTGCAGACGGGCGTATCACTAACCTGATACGCTCCATTTCTCTGTCGGTGTATCACTGACCTGATGGCATCACGAGCCCCTGCGGGATATCATCAGAGTGATACCCTTTATTTCTGCGCGAAGGTCAAAATTTGGATCACAACTGTTTGGTAGCGGAATTAAAGGAGCGACCAGACGACTGGAAGGCCGGATGGGGTTGGTTCGCAAAGGTGTTGAGGGAAGGCGATGCTCGCAGGGCATGCGGTGTAGCGACGGGATTGGGGACCGCGGTGCCAGTGCCACGTTTGCAAGGCTAGAACAGACCTGGCCTGTTTGATTCAAGCTGGGAATGCGGGGAACGAGTACCTGATCAAACCGCAGTACCTTCATGATCTCAGAGGAATAGGGGCACGGTGAGAACTGCCTCCTGTTCGTTCCACACTCTGCAGCGAACGACGGTACCATATTACTCCGGCAGTCGCAGAGCTGTTTTTCGGCTTCAGCCTCGATGGAGACCCCTGTGTGGTCTCTTCGAGAAATCCAAAACCGCCACAGCGTGCTACCAACGGTCCTCAGCGCGGTTCTGGCGACGTCTCCCAGGACGATGCAGTACTGATTTCCAGTGATGACGAGTCTGATTATCCCGATCTCGATGATGGCATATCCGACATTTGTTTCCTGGAGCTTCTGTCTGGACGTACAGACGTTGAACCTGGCACAGTTGGTATAGGTATGTACCTTATTCTCCATCTCTCGGGGGGTCTTTAGGCTGACATGTCTGGGTAGACGAAAGTCCCAGCGCTATAACCGGCACCGGTTGTAACCGCTATGCTGTAGAGCCGTCCGTGACCGAGGAGGGAGACCTAGACGGTGAGGATGCAACGAGCCAAGAGCTGCAAACATGTGGCCTGCAGCGTTCTCCAACGCCGCCATCCGCCTCCGCACTGCCACACCCATCGTCTGCCTCGCCGGCGCCTCTCCAGATGAAGCAGGACCGGCGGGTTCCCGCCGGCAGTGCTTTGGGTGAGGTGGAGCAGGCGTCCGCTCGTCAGGACACCACACGCGGCAAGCGTGATTGGAGGATCTCACGCGCGTCGTCACCGCCAGAAATCGAGGCTCAACTTACGCCCAGACCAAGCAGTCTTTCCGGGCCCGCTTCACCGCGGGTGGAAGAATACACTGATCGAGAGTGCACACACCGTCGTGACTCGGGAGGCGAAAGCGGTAGCTATGAAGCTGAGCCGCCTTTAGCCAAGCCCAGGTCTAGTCGGAGGAGGACTGCGATTGACGACGGGGTTTATAGTTCCCTCAGGAACTCCAGGGTCAATCTCATAAATATAGACGAAGCTGTGCAACAATCCGACGGCCAGGACATTCGGCGCCATAACATGGAGGACGAGGATGCCTACCATCCTCTAGATGACGAAGACGATGATATTCGTCCGCCGCAACGCAAGCGCCTCAAGGTAAGTCCTCGTGCCGAGTCAATCCTCGGAACGTCCACCGGACGGCGTACTCGCTCGAACGGCGGCACCGCTGGATCGCAACAGGCCCAAACATCAGCTCCAGGTCGAGAGCGCTCCGGCCGGCGCAGCATATTGAGCCCGCCTTCATTTCAAGCTTCCAGCGATGAAGAAGTGAGCGCCCAGGTCCCTATGGTGAAGTTCGGTGAATGGCCGCTTGAGGATGTGGTTCTTATGTAACTGGGAACGGCTGGCGACTTTCCAGCTAGAGTTCGTCTGGGAAAGGCGAGCGCACGGGCCACAAGCGACATCGAATCGACGTTCCTTGTGCATACAGATTGTCGCTTGTGCCCCGTGCGCTCGCCTTCAGCTCTGCCTTAATAATACACCCTGATTGGGACTACCTGAGATTTCAAGGAAGGGAGCAAGAAAAAAAACATGGAGGAGAAAGGAGATCGATGAAACAGCTTTTATCCGGTTGGACCCGATGCCCGGATTCAGGACTTAAGGTATCCGCAAGGGAAGCGAACACAAGTAGAGGTGGAAGCGGAGGTGGGCTCTACGATTGAGGTGATCAAGGCCTGGATAAAGAGGACGAGATGCTGATAGGGATTCTACCAACGATACTATTACTTAACCGCCAGTGATAGGACATGACATAAGACAACCAAAGCAGCTTTGGCTGGCAATGGCCGTGCACCAAGCCATCCCGCAAAGCGGATTGAGGATGGGTAGGCGCAAGCGTTGGGGCAAGTTCGGTGTGGAAGCTCGCATTCACGAAGGTACCGAGCGGAACGGCAAAGGTCTATAATTGGTGCGGCACGGACCAACGTTTCAATCCAAACCGCAGATTCTGTGCTCATTGCTACCTATCCTTGAACCAGTGAGTGTATGGGTTTTGAGATTCTGCCTTGCCGCGCGTGCCGTGCATCAAGAGGCTCAGCTCCTTTTCATGATGACCTTCGGTCCTAATCATACCAACCGAGTATCAGCCTTTGGGCGGCGGTGTAGTTCGGACGGCTTTCATATCAGGAGTCCAGTTCTTGTCATCTGATGGTGATTTTCCTCCTCCGAACCCTTATTACGTCTGCAAGTTTAAACTAAGAACAAGCCGTGGCATTATCAACAGTTTCCTGACGTCCCAGAACAATGTTCTTGGGCCACGTTATGTTAGGAAAGACTTCCCAGCACGATATTGGGTATATCAATTGGAGCAGAGCAATGTTCGGGTAAAAGATGAAGACCAAGTCTGCCTGTTCCTGAAAGCTCACTTTCTCCACTGGACGGACAGCTGTGCAATGAGAAGTACCTTTACAAGCCCTCACTGAAGTAGGTCTTTCGAACTTAATCTTATCTAAAGCCTATTGATGTGTTGACTAGTCTAAGACAGGACCTACGATGTCTATCTTTCTCCAGGATGGAAAGATGTTTATTCTCAATTTTATATCATGTATTGGACCAACCGTCCAGGTGACTCGACGCGAGTACGCCGTGCTCGTGAAGGGAGTGCCGGCGGGACCGCTGAAGGCAGCCCAGAACCTCTTCCAAGAGCTGCAGGATATAAACGGGAAGGCAATCACGAGGGCCAAGCCAATGTTCCGCAAGGAGACGGGCAACCCTCGGGCATCGCTAGTTGTACACCTGAATGATGTGGGGGCAGCCAAGGTCCTTTGCGACGAGGGACTGATCTGGGAGGCCCAGATCTTCCACTGCGAGCCGTACGCGACAGAGCTACAGTTCCGCCAGTGTTACAAGTGCTACGGCCTAGGCCACATTGCGCGGTACTGTTCGAAACAGGCGCGTTGCGGCTGCTGTGCTGGAGTGGCGCACCGGGACGGTGAGGCGAGCTGCCCCCAGAAGGGGCCCAACGGAAAGAAGAAGTGCGTCAACTGTGGTGGTAGGCACGGATCGGCCACGGGGGCGAGGCGATCACGGTCTGGTCGATATACTCACCAATTAGGGTCGCGACCGAACAGTGGGTCAGCCCGATCCACGAGTTCAGATCGACGGAACCGAGAGGCCGCAACATCCTCGTTGGGGACTTCAACCTCCACCACCCCTTCTGGGACAAAGAGGGCAGGGAGTCCCGGGGGGCAGGGGACCTGCTGGAGCTCGCTGAACGCTGGGACCTCTACCTGGTTACCCCGTGGGGGGAGCCGACTAGGACGAAGCGGGGAGACCGTGACTCGACGATCGATCTAGCGTGGGCTACGGATGGCAGCCGGATAGAGTTCTACGGGTTGGGGTGCCTTCCACGCCCCTGTGTCTCGTAGTACCTTTGTTACCTCCTCCGCGCTGACCATCATCTCAATTGGTATTAGTTCGCTGTGAGCCTCCTCCTCTGCGATATCTGAGAGGTCCGCCTCGCGGTCGGGAAAGAACCTCTCCGCGAGGACCCGGGCCTTCTCTGCGTGTTCTACGGCTAGCTGGGCGCCGGGCGCGTCCCTCCTGAGCGGCAGGATCGTTGACGTCTCCGGCGGGACGTGGCTCCTGAGTCTTGCCCATCTTTCTAGCCTCCAGATCGACGAGTTGTCGCTTGAAGCCTCGGCCACTAGACGCCGCCAGTATTTCGTTTGCGCCTGCTTGATCACCTTCTTCTGTTGGGAGCAGGCTCCCTGCAGACCTTCCCATGTGTGCCGGGATGGTACCGCCCGGTATCGCCTCCTCGCCTCCTTGGCCTCGGCCACCGTCCCCTCGACCTCTTCGCTCCACCAGCCTGCTTTGCGTCCTATGCCTGTCTTTTTCCTCGGCGCCGCCAATTCCGCGATCCTCGTGAGCTGTCCCACGAGTGAGTCCGCCGCCCTATCTATCTTTTCCTCTGTCGAGAGGTCCTGTGGGAGCTCTACGTTCATAGCCTCCGCCGTAGCGAGCCCCCTATCGAGTTTCTTCCAGTTCCAGCCCTTGCTAGTGTTGCGTCCCGGCTGCGGCCCTCCCCCGTTGTACCAGATAAGCTGCGCGTGATAATCAGAGCCAGCATAGCCTAGATCCCCCCTTCACGAATCATGACACGCCTCCATCTGCCTAGGCATTCGCCCCCGATCTCGCAAATCGGTCTCCTGACAACAGCTGTTCGAGGTTTTCACGTAGCCGCCTTGCCTCGCATACGCCACTCCGCGGCCGAGCCTGGCCCCTCCGACAATGGTGTGTCGCTGCCTTCCATGCAATGTGCGCATTCAGCCATCTCCACGCCTCCCGGAATGTCCGATTGCTCTGCCGAACTGCCCTGTCTCCTCAACTACCCCTAGACGTTTGCCTTGGCTGCCTCCTGAAGCCGCGTGCCTGACGCACGATGCTCGTACGTCGGCCCATTCAACATTCGTAGCTCCTCCCGACGTGTCCAATGACCCACTTCGTGATGCCCTCCAGCCGCTCGCCATCCTAGGCGCCCAATCCATCGTTCCTGAACCCGACACTCCACATTAATTTACGCAGCATGACTGTACTGCCGTTCTTCCCGGGTGTGCAAATCTGCCTTCCATGCCAGATGCTCAGCTAGTCTCCTTCCTTACAAAGTTGTGGTGAACTCAAGCATGTAACGGCCCCGAGTCAATGCACCCCCAACTTCTGGGCCGGCCGGTCGTAGCGGCAGGCTTAGATCCAAGTCAAGAAGTTTGCCTGTCTTGATCACCTGCAACCTGGACTTCAGCTTGGTTTGTTAGGGGTCTAGGCTTCTCAAGTGGTTCTCCGCAGCTGCGTACAAGAGTACCGAGCAGCATCAAGAAAACTGCATGGAGTTGAAATACTTGCCAATACTCTCAAATGTGACTAGTCTCTTAGCCTCGGGTGAACGGCATGAACGAGATCGTAGACTGGCATCCTCCTGCATGTAGCGCCATCCGCACTTGGACTTGGACTTGGACTTGGGCATCGTCAGTCGCCTCCTCATCCCTTGTTTGCCTGGAGCGTCACCGTCCGATTGGAATGAGCTCTAGGGGGGTGAGACGAGGGACGTCCAGACAACGAGCGTCAGAAAGAGACGAGGAGGGGATCCTGAGATGACGTGGCCTCTCTTGCGCCGCAGGGAGCTGAGTAGCATCGGTGACGGATCTGCACCACCTGCGCATGATGGTCCATGTCTCAGTGGCGGTGAGGCAGATTTTGACTGTGAGAAGGGGCTAGATATGCCTGAGGCGATGGCGCATAATAGGCAACTCGGTGAGATCTGGTCCATGCGATTGGCGGTCTCGGAAATGGCATGGTACCGGGAAGGACCGATAACTGTTAAACATGCAGGTGCAGCATGAGGATGAGACAAGCTCCCGGAGACGCCGTTTGCCAGGTGCGGTCAAGTCAGGGACGTGATCTACGGTGACGCGTAATATCCTACGAAGGTGGAAGTCAGGAGGTGCATGAAGGATGGGGTAGGAAGGTGCCGTGAATCTTGCGGTTCACGCAACAACCCCTTATCCTCGCAAAACATAAGCCCCAGAGTTGGAAAGACGTCCAGCGCTCGCTGATTTGGACTGCCCTCTCGCTGCCAGCAACGGGACGCCCATGTCGTGCCCCGGGAAGACGTTGATGATGAGAAGCATCCACCTTCTCTTCCTCCTCGCGCTTGCGGCAAGTGGTGTTGACAAGGCTGGGCTCGAGCGGCTGCAGGAGAGGAGAGGACAGGAGGCAGCCCGTGTAGGCGGTCTCATCAAAACTGCCTTACCGACGGTAGTCGATGGTGACGATCCCATCGGAGATTCGCAAGGGTCCTTACCTCACTCAGCTCCTCAGGGGTTACGCGTCGTCAGGGAATCGACTAGTAGCCTTAGCCACGATGGGGGATGATTCTTTTGCCGACTCGCAGTGGTCGCCCAACTCGGGGTGACACCAGACACAATAAACCCTGGCGTCTCCGTACCAGCTGCGATCTCAACGAGAACTTTCGACGCGGCATAAGGTCTCAGCATGCGTGGCGCCTCAAGGGCCTGGAGGGACATGGTTCTTGTCGAGTCTTCAGCTCGAAATTTCCGTTGATTGGCGAAGACATGCAACCATGTTTGTCTGTGCCTACACCTCTTAATGGGGGATCGTGTGTGCCTGTTCCAGTACCAAATATCCCGTTATTTTCCTGGTCATGCACCACATGAGCAGCATTTTGGAATCCATGCTCACCGAAGAGCATGCATGGTGGCAAGGTAACATCTGTCTATCTCTGCATACAATCAATAAACTCGGTTTTTGAGGGGGTCCGTCGTGGCAACGTTAGCTTCCAACAAGCTATTCCACCCTCTCCTAGTCCCTCGTCGTCTTTCGCATGGCCCTTATTTTCTTCCTCAGCTTTCCTCCTCCGTGGCATCACAGCAATTCTCATGCTGAGCATTCATGATAATAGAAGAGTGATATCCAAACTTTTATTGATCTGCCGCGGACTGTGGCTCGTATGGTAAATAGATATCTCAGGAGTGGTTGACAAACTAGAGACGCTAGCGTACTTGGGTGCATAAGCGTGAAAATCGTGCCCGCAAATATCCATGTAAGATTGTTTCCATTTTTAGGTAGCTGGCAACTATAGCCGGGGTAGCAGAATGAGGCTCCCTAGCTGCACACCCAGCACACCCCCAACACAGGAGGCACACCCCCAGCACAGGTTCCAAGCCCCAACAGCACCGGACCGGCCACGAAGTAGGAAATCAACGGCGTCTAGATTAACATGTCATATTAGCGTGTTATGCTACCGTTAGCTCAGTTCGCTTACAACAGCGCGACCAACGACACCACTAAATGTTCACCGTTCTTCGCAAACTATGGATACGAACCAGAAATCCATCGGACACCACACAACGGAATCGAAGTGCCCAGAGCATTCCAAGCAGCAAGCAAGCTCAGGGAACTACACGACAAACTGAGAAAAGAGATCGCATTCGTCCAAACGCGAATGGCGAAATACTACAACCAGAAAAGGTTAAAGGGACCAACCTTTCAGAGGGGAGACAAGGTCTACCTTCTACGAAAAAACATCAAAACAAAGCGACCAAGCGACAAGCTGGACCATAAAAAACTTGGACCCTTCACAGTCACCAGGAAGATATCAGACTCCAACTACGAATTACGCCTACCAGACACCATGAGAATCCACCCAATCTTTCATGTCTCGCTACTCGAAGCGGCACCAGCCAACGCAAGGCTGCAAGAAAAGATTGAGGTTGAAGCGCCAGAAGGAGAATACGACGTGGAAGCCATCCTGAAGTCACGAAAAAAAGGATCTGTCACACAGTACCTAATCAAGTGGCTAGGTTATAACGAATCAGAAAACACTTGGGAACCGGCTAAGCATTTGAAGCACTGCCACCAGATGCTTGAAGACTACCACCGTCGAAACCCGACCCAACCATCAGCAAGGGGTCGAGGGAAGGGTCCCCCAGGCCCAAGGAGGACCAATCCACCTCGCCAGAAACGCCCATCCCCCGGAGGTCGTCAACGATAAAACGATCCCCCGACTCCAAGGATTTGGAGATCCCGTCTTCTGAATCCAGCTCTTGCATACCCCGCTGGACCAATTCCTTACTCCTCTCCTCAATCCGTTTCCGGGTCTTGCGAATCCGGGTCAAACGGTTGACGGCGACGGAAAATTGTTGTTGAAGAACGAACAGCGCCTCCTCGGCCTCCTGTTCGTCACCTTCAAGCTTCTTACGGGACTCTAACAAGCGAGCTACTAAAAAGGGACACGGTTAACAAAGAATACAAGGAAGGGTGGCGGAGGACCGCACGAGAAGACGCCACCAACACCCCGTCGCAGGACCGGCCTCGACGGACACATTCGCTACATCGAGCAGAATCACCATTCATTCGACACGCTTTATTGTTTCGGAAACAATAGGTGCAAGGCATATCGGCGGGAACACCAAACTCGTCGATAAAGGAAGCTAGTGCGCTGCGCTCGCAGGTTTTCTTGGATCGATTCTTTTCGTTAGGACGTTTTTCTACGCGACCAGACATTTTGTTAGCATGGTCGGCGCGATGTTAGGAGGACAACGACGACCTACCTCAACGTGGGCGCCAACAGGGTTTTGTTAGTTATCTGGTCTCCGGGACGAAGACCTGGAGGAGGGACATCGTGTTACGAACCAAACGTCATTGGAGGAATCACTCGCATGCATCGGAACGGCATTACTATCAGCCGACAATGGGGATCACGGGATCACGCGACAAAGAGTGATCCAGCGCTCCAGGAGCGTTGGGATCGTGGGATCGCCAGTGATCCAGCGATCCAGTGATCCAGGGGATTAGTAGGGGCGAAAGGCAGATATATAAACTACAGCCTCTACCAGCTAGATAGCCTTAATCGCTCGGCAGCGATTAAGGTTCACAGTTCAATACATTGAGTTACTAACACCTCTCTCAAGTACTTGGTCTACCTTTTGGCTAGACACGATCACTGTTTACTATCAGTACGCACCTGACTCTATTGTCAACAGAAACCCCGTATCCAGTTATCCTCGACTACCCTGTCACCCGACCACGTGACCAGTCTGGGATCTCGATCGTTACACGGCGTAAGCCCACTCTACCAAGGGAGTCCGGGCCTTTTTCGGGAACGAGTGTTGGAGGCGCAAGTGCGAATCGAGGCGCGAGAGTATCAGAGCTTGACGGCAAGCGGAACAAATCAAGAGCCGGAGAGGCGGCCAAAACGAGAGAAACTCGCGCTCGTAAACGGAACGAGAAACTACCTAAAAGAGGGCAGATCAGCAACGATTCCACAAGAGTTAGTATAGTTAAGAGAGTGGGAAAGACGAACCGTATCGTTCGACCCGTTAGAAGAGGGCGGGAAATCCAGTTCTTCGTACTTTGATCTTTAAGTTTGAGAGAGTTTATATGTTGAATAATAGGTCGCGAGTATCTCCCTTGCGGGATGGAACCGACTAGGCCACGTACCACTCCTCTTTTAGAGATGGTATAGCCGGGGTCTCCGGGGCTTGTACTTCCTTCCGCTATTGTACGCCCGGAGCTAGAACCCCGGTCGGCCCGCCTCTCTCTCAAAGTACTAAAAAGGGCAAAGCAGGTTGGAACTTAGATCGGGAAATAAGGTAGGTCGTGAAAGGGCGAGGCTTCTTAATAATAATAGGGTAGCTTAACAAAGGCCGAGAGAGAGAGGGAAGGTAGGTATAGGGTAACCTAGCGTAAAGGTTGACAGGGTAACCTTGACGTGTTGGTGTAGTGTAGGGTAGCTCGCTTTTCCGAGTCTTGGGGCTGGTCGGTAATCTCGGTCTTGCTGAGGGGAGTGGCTGCTAAGGGGAGTGGCAGGACAGGGAGGGAAATGGGGGGACGGATGCACCCAGCGCGGCGCCGGGGAACGACTCCGCTATTTAATCACGACGGCGCCCTCTAGGACGGGGGACTTACAAGGTACACCCGCCCGTATAAGCCCAGGGACCGCAGCGCCTGCGGGGAGGAAGTGGCCGCGGATGCACCCAATCACGCGCTTAGAATGCGCCGCTAAGACTTCAACCCCGGTTTCCCCTACTTCGCAGGATCGGACAGGCACGAGGCGACTACGGTCCGAACCGCCTCAATTCGCTCTATACGCTTAAGAAGACGCCGTCCCCGTGCGACACCTGTGGCGCGAGATATCGCGGTGCGCGCATCGGGGTCCGGCATTTTGATGGGGTGACCCCCTGCACCGGACCCCACCACAGGCAGCCAATGGGAAAACGCCCCCTGGCTCAGGGCGGGCGCGGCGCCCCGCCCACCTGCCGGGCTGCCGGGCCAATGGGAAAACGCCCCCTGGCCCGGGGCGTTTGCGAATGGCTCCCAGGAAAACTGGGGTGGATATATATTTTTTGGGGGTTCTACAGGTGCAATGGCGTTTGTCCGACGGCCCGCTCTGGAAGAAAGACCAAATGCAATTCGCTGCTGCCGTACCCTAGACACGAGTTTGTCAAACCGGTGGGATGATTCAGATTTCTGGGTACAGTACCTCTTCTCTCAATCTTTCAAAGTAATCGAACGAGACCCTAACTGCTGTTACCTGGTGGTTGTGTGCCCTAATGCCATCCGGCCTTATTACATCTTCTTGGCACCCAGATTCAGAGGGAAACTTTCCCAGCGCTTTTGATCAACCAAACATGCAGCACGTATGTGTTCGATGCAGTCCAAATGTAAGAACTACGCAATGGGCTGTGTATCAGTGACACGCCCACCTCCCTTTTCGATATCCACTGGGTGTTTATCCAATGCTTCGAACCATTGAATGGTACTGCCAATCAAAAAACACCAACTTCCCCAGAATGTAGCGAGACTTCCTTGGTACACAGCGCCGCTGTTGGCAGCAGCGAACCCAAGGGCTCCGCAGAGTGTGAAACCAATGCCCTATTTGCATCCAGTTAGAAATTTTCGCTTTCACGGGTGTGTAAAGGAAGCCTACCCCGACCAGATTCCAGACTGCAATATGCCAGCCCAAGACTTTGTAGGCAGGAAGATACCATTTCTCTTGGGTTTCCAGCATAAACAGGGTGCCTGAGACGATGAATCCAGTGCCGCCAATGACTTGCGGTGCCCAAAATGCTCCATTCTGAGCAGCTGTAGTCGTGAGTCTTTCGGAGATGCCCGGGATGGCAGTGAAGCCAGAGATCCAGAAGACGGTGGCACCAAACATCTGCGACGAGCATGCCAAAAATCCCAGCTCCTTGAAGTAGTGCGTAGTAAGTTCATGCCAGGTAGGAAACCAAGTCCAGCCGCGGGCGATCTTAGAATTAGACCGGTCTTGAGATTCCATGAGACTATCTAGAGATGGTTTACCTAGAATTCCAAGTCAATAAGTATACATCATGGATGACTATTGGTTTCGAGAAGGCTGACAGAATGCAGGAGTCCCAGAGCTTCATTTGCCCAGAATTAAGGGCTTCCAGCGGTAGGTTATGCTCGAGTGATGTATAACCAGAACCGCCAGCGGAGGCTGCTGACCGGACGTTTTCACCCAGAGAAAGAGACACTTACCCTCTCGGGCCTTTCCCTTCCCTACCAAATTGCCTTTATTCTTGTGGTGATGTTTGCAGTTGCTACTTGGCTTCAACCGTAGGAGCCACTCCTCCTCCAGCACGTGCTCCAGCTCCCAGCCAAAGCAGTCAGCTCTGTTTTCGTTGCCGGCTTCAATCATCAACAAGACGGAGCCAAACTCGAAGATTGTGGCACCGACGAAGGCCGTCCATCCTCCCGCATCTGCGATCTCGCCGCTGAACTCAGTGGACGGATCCTGCAGGGGCAGCCAAACGAAGAAGGCATTGATGCACCATACTACAGATCCCAGGGTGAAGATGACCGCTACCAGGTAGGAAACGTCCCAATACGGGAACGTGCTGAACATTCGCCATATTCCACTGAGTGTTTCCTTCAACGTGCTCGTAGACGGAGGGGTGAGGAACTTCGCATTTTGGTCCGTTTCGGGCGTGACACTGATGGCATGGCGACCTGGATACAGAACATCGTGTTATCAGTTGCTCTCCCCACGTGTTGAGCCCCCCACGACAAAATCTTACCCTTCCTGTTGTCGCGACTCCGCCACTTCCGGTAGACGCCCTGCGCACGAATCTCGTCATTCTTCTCGGGCACCTTCTTGGCTCCGTTCAGAGCTCCGTTCCCGTTCTTCAACACATCTTCTTGGCTCGACGGGCGCGCTGCGTGTGCAAAAGGCAGACGCTGCTTCCTGACAGTGGGGTTGAGGAAGCCGAATGGTCCGTACGACTCGCCTTCGTAGTGGTGAACTCCAGTGAAGTGGCGAGAGCTTGAAGGTTCAGTCATGGCGTGCCTAATTATCGCGAACGAGCGCGGAGCCTGCTTTGGGATTCTCGGCGGTCATTTGATCGTGATTGAACTATTGAAGATTATCGAGTCAGGCGATTGTACAATGATGGACCTGTGAACTTGCAAGGTGCCGTGAGAAAAGTGGCATGATCAAGGTGGCATGGTCAAAGCTCATGATCAAAGTAGCATGATCAAAGTGGCATTGATCAAAGTGGGATGTGTGATATTGCGTCACAACAGCTGAGTTTCCAAAGAAAAAAAACCAAACTTTCTGAACCAACCTCGAACTATCTCGATCTACGTCATGGTGTGGGCTGTTTTCGGTCTCGGATTACGGTAGCTGCGCAGAGGAAGACGGCGGCTGCAAGTGCTCGCGTACAGTACAGTCAGTAGGCGAGAGGTGTCGTGAACCCACTGAGCCAATGAGGTTTGGCCGTCAAATTTCAGAAGCTCTGGGGGACTGACAGCATTCGGCGTCACGGTAGTGAAGTTCTGCGTTGAGAGGCTTCCCACCAGCCAGCTCCCTCCAGAGGAGAGCCCACTGATATAGGTACTTGCCTGGAGGATGCCTCCCAGCTGACCAGGCTTAGTTGAGCCTGATATTCGAGCGACTGGTGGGATTGGTTCTCCGTAACAATTCGACGACGGGTTCATGCTTGCTGGGAAGTCATCGCGCACTTCCAATACACCTTATGTTAACTTGTCGAAGATTCTTCCTCCGAAGCGTGCGATGCCCTCAAAACCGCCACCCGGTCTGCTATGCTGTAGGGGGAGGGGTGCTTGGTTCTTTTCGCATCCTAGGCAGGTGCCCAGAAGCGCCTCTTTGCTGGCAAGTCCTCCATTTCGACCCCCGGCCAGTGGAAAAGTGACAGGACGAGGGGCCGAAAATGTTGCAGCCAGATGCCGCATTTCCGGCATCCCCTCCAGTGCTGCAGGGTGACCCTGGTCGCCCAAGGGCCAAAGGCAACCCCGGTTTCGCTAAAACGGGCAATAGGCGCCAAAGGGCCTAATTTGGCGCCTCATGTAAGTGTAGACGTCAGCTCTTCGATGAGTCTGCGCCTGTGTACAAAATCGGTTCGCGCTTACACGGAGCCAGGCTTACCACCCAGTGGGCCATATTGGACCGAGCGTTGCGCAAACTTTATGCTCCGGGACGGCAATAGAACTAACGACGGACCACGTAGACGGGTTTGAAGACTTTGTAGCCGAAAATGACTTCCATGTTCGCGTCTCCTGATCATGGCATATCACAAGCCGGTCGGTGATGAGCGGCGGATCGAAAACAACGACCATCGGACTTGCGGTCTAATGAGCGGCGAGCTTGGCTGCAGACATCGAGTGCTGGACACTTGGCTGCCGTCCTTGCAACCCAAGTACTCACATCGACAGGATGTATGTCCAGCAGAGGGTAAGAACTCCGGGTCCTTTCGAGGGATTTGACAAACCAGCACCTCTTGATTTGTGTGACGGCCATCAAACTGGGCTTAGCCTACGTGTCTCTGCGTGACTGCCTCCTCAAACCCCTGTTCCACTTCCTTCCTATGCATGGGTGAACCTGTGGCCATGCTTCATCTCGCTCGGCTGATTATTGTGGCCGTGTTCATGCGCATCGAACCAGATTACGTGGATCTACCACTCCAAGATTCAGAGGTCCAATGTATAGAGTCACCCAAACGACAGCTCAGTTGCTCAGAATACTCCGCCCTCCCACACCCTAGCAAATCACCATGGACCCTCTGGCCCTTTGGCAGTCCGCCGTACTTGCCACAGTGCTCGTGTTGGCTATGTTCACCAACTTGATAAGCATTATCAAACTCTTCATCGTCTTCTATCCGCATCAGAATGACCATTGGCATTGCCGGCAAGGATTCCTCGGCGGATATCGTCTTACGGGTTCCGGGGCAATACTGGAACTGCCCTGCTCCTGTCGACTCGAACCTGCCTTTGTCTCTCGTCTAACCCTAGCAGCATCTGTCTGCCTTTTCTACCTTGACTGGGAACTGCGCTAACGATAGACTGCCTCGTCTAGTTTAAGACGTTTGACTCTAATCACCATTAGTGACGGAGCATGAAGAAGGGTGGCTACGGGTTCCCAATTGATGATGCTGATGATGCATTCATAGACTGTCCCAGGCGCCCTAACGGCAGCTATGCAGCGTTCAACTGCAAATACAGGTGTACCCCTTCTCGCTTTCCGGATGATCACTCTTGCAAGAATTGGGCCGCCTCGAAAACAGACCATTCTTGTAAGAGTTGTTTCCTCTGGCTTGAAACTAGTTACCCCTCTACTCACAGTCTTCTTATCTGTTCCGTGTCTCTGCTCTTGTCAAGCCTTTCCTTGCCCTCCTTGACATCTGTCAACTGATTCTTGCGCGCCAACGCTGCTTGTATTGGAGCACTGTGGAGGGGACGGTCCTGACCGCCACCGGCACCTCTTGCATTCGTGATTATATAATATATGTTGTTTAATAATCCTCATCGACTCTTGCATTCGTGATTATATAATATTCAGTCCTCCTTACAGGGGTTATTAGATGTACACAAGTAATAGATTCGGGACACGAACCTCGTCCCTTTTAGCTTATCAAACTGATTTGTAAAATGGGTTTGTACTAATACTCATAAATCGGAGCGTCCAATTTTTAAGTGAAACTAGATGTAGATTACTGATATTGTTACGTGTAACGTTAAGTGAGTTTGCGAGCAGTGGATTTATTTTTGTCTCTGCACCTTGCGGGCGCTAATCTGTCACTTGATGAGCTGACTGGTTCGATAAGGAGGGATGCTTAGTCATCATCAACAGCGGAATGTATGAAGTTTGTTAATGTGGTAATCAAGGCGCTGAACAATGTGAATATTATTGGAGAGTCGCTGACTTTTCGCAGCAGTAGCAAAACGTCACCTGACACGTGCTAATTAGCGTTGCACCGATTTACTTTCACTCAACCGGGGTAAGGGATTAGAGTTTCAGACAGTATGGATTTGCCCCTGAAAGGCAAATCTAACCCTCACAGCTACATTACATATAGGACTATATTAATTTGTCCTCGTGCCTGCGCGGTTTCCACCGTGG
Source organism: Coniochaeta sp. 2T2.1 (assembly GCA_009194965.1). Classification (NCBI taxonomy): domain Eukaryota; kingdom Fungi; phylum Ascomycota; class Sordariomycetes; order Coniochaetales; family Coniochaetaceae; genus Coniochaeta; species Coniochaeta sp. 2T2.1. Next base: position 277,171 of record VSMA01000043.1, read on the forward strand.
GGCAGTCCAGATAGATGCGAGTTGCTTAACAGAGAAGAGCACAGTGACAGAGGAATCTCTCTTTGCCGTGGCCCTAGAGCGGGGAGGCCAGCATTTAAGCACCCGCGACGGAGCCATTTTTGGCGGCTTTGTTGATCGTGTACTGTGGCAGGTTCAAGGAATCGACGCCCACTCTTGGCACCTATTCCAGCAGCTTCCGCCAAGGCGATACCTCTATCAACTCTCGCCGCACAGACTGGCGATAGCTTCATCCAGAACCCTCTGGAATATCGAGCCCCTGAGATTACCCCTGAGATGCCTTAGGCAAGTCCTAGCCACTGTCGTGTATATAGAGCAGCCGCGAGGCCCTCACAGAGAACACTTTGGAGGGCTGAGCCGTTCAATACAAATCTGTTGTTCCACATGTACGAGGTTGGAAAGAATTACGACAAAGGGAACGAGGACTGTGCGGCGTTTTGGTTAGCTAGACTCATTGGAGGGGGCAAGGTACTTATGCCGATACGTCCAGGTACAAGCCAGACTCACTGCGGGGCTCCTAGGCTGACTTGCCAATGGCTCAGCGGCAGATTAGCCACTGAATCGACAGGCAACTCCCGCCAGAATAGGTAACAAATATAAGGTAGCTATGTAGTAGCAAGGTACTATTTCTAGCACGAGTGAGAAGTGATCTCATGCGAGGGGTGGAATACGAGTGTTGTTTCACTAGCAGCTGGGAGCTGGGCAGACGAAGCTCCAGCCTCCAGCAGCATTCTGCATTCCAGACAGCGGTGCTGCGCCAGCGCTGGTGTTGAAAGCAGCATGACGAGGTTCATTTGCATCTCGTCCAATCATTGCATCCGAATGGGACGAGTGCGGCACCCCTGACGTGTGGGGGAGGGTCCAACTCGCCGCTTGCGCCCGGAACAGAGGAATCAGACAGCCTGATATTACTCACGGTGGGTGGTAACCTCATAATACCTCGCCAGCCACTGGTGGCACTAGCATTCCGCTAGCCACTGACCGAACGTTGCTTTGATAATGCTGCCCTCCAATTCAAGTTGGGTGCCCATGTACCATGTCCCGAGTAAGTGCTCATCCCCAGGGCCCGCCGAACATGGCGCTCCGAGTGGCAGCAATCTTCTCCCCCGTCACCTCCTTGTAACCAGTCCCTCCCCAACAACCACTGGGCCATCTCAACGTCCCTCCCTGGCTCCTCGGCACGACGCTGAACTTCTGCGAGCGACACGTCTCCCCCGCCCCGTCGAGCAGCGCCATGACCGTCGTCAGCTGTTCAGCCACCCCGACCTCCACCTCTCGACGCGCGGCTTCTTGGCTCCGGCGATAGGAGGATTGAAGGCACCTCGCCACACGGGCGTAGCTCAGGCAGGCTCCCCACGACCGGCAGGCGTGGCAGGTTGGCAGCCGAAACGGCCTCCCAAGAGCCTTGCACTCCGCTAGGAGGACGGCGGCGGAGCGACTGTCCAACGGGTGGAAAAGCGACGATACGCGTACCATCAAGCCATAATCAACGCCGAGTGGTCTACCAAGAAATGGTCTTCGGCCGCTTCCCCACATCGTCCGAGCTGGGCCTCGGGGATCCGCAGTGATCACACAGAGCGGGAACCGGCGCGTCGATCCGCTTGCCAACATAGAGCATCGCGACCATCAACGATTTCGGGGTCTGGTTTTAACGCAAGTGCTCCTACAACGACTGAAAGTGCAACAGCCGTCGTGGATATGCTTGGTCCAGTCCGGAGGGTTTGTTGAACTTCTTGGCCCGGAAGCAAAGTCGGCACTGGAATTTGGCGTCGAGGGGCCGTGCCCCTATTCTCGTTTACATACTGTTGGTTTCACCAGGGTATATACGTAAGGACGTATATTGCCTCCCGTAGGGAGGGCTTCACACTGTTGGCGCACCAAGTTCAGGAGTCCTGTACTGTATATTCTGATACGCATCGTAGAAGGAAGGAAGGAAGGTGGGTGGGTGGCCAGCCCTGTGGAAAGAAATAGGGGCTGGTGGAGTCCGCAGGTCACGTGACCTGCGGATTAACTCAGCCTCCGGCCTCCGCAGAGCCTCAGGGGGACTCCCTGAGGCTCACCACACCTATCCTCCACTACCTACCCTGGGCTTGCGTACAGGCCTGGCGTATATATTCCAACACTGGCAGTCTCTTCTTTTGAGGCCAGGGATACGCCAGGTCCGCAGGCCAACTGTTGACTAGATACAGGCCCGTTTTCTCGTTCCATTGCAGCCCATCAGTATACCTCCCCTCATAGTACAGCCACTCCGTCGAGTAGACTGGGACGTCTTCGAGGGGCAGATCTGGTGGCGGCGCTTGCAAATCCTCCTCTCCCATCTCTCCTCCGCACCTCAGTCTCCTGCCTTGTAAATGTCCTCCCACTACTGGGGGTAGTGGGCTTGCCCTTGTAGTGAGTGTGCGGCAGCCTGGTGGGCACCCGGGGTCGGGGTGGTAGGCTGGGCTTGTCTGGCTTCCGGGGGGGTGCTCCGGTACGTGGTGGCTCTCGAGGAGGGGTGGTCCTTCTTCGCTGGTGGGCGGCTCCGTAGGCGGCTCGTTCTCGTCGAGGGCGGCTCGCCGGTGGGGGAGCTCCTTCTTCGCCGATGGGCGTCACGTTTCCACGCGGCGCGGTGCCGTGCAGGAGCTCATCCTCTGGCAGTCTTTTCTTCTCGGCCGGCCGAGTGGGTGAGGCCGGGCCGGTCGTCCTTGTGCGCCGGAGCCGGTGGTGGGCGCGGCGGGGGGGTGGTCGCTGCCGGGCGTGGTCGTCGTCGGTAATAGTGGTAGAAAATCCCTCAAAGTCGCAAAAGTTGATGAAAAATCGATAGATCCGGGCGAGAGTAGGCTGGATCTGATCGTAGAGAGCGTCGCAGTCGTCTGGGCTACTCAAAATGATGGAAAAAGGTCGGCGCAAGGCCGTGGGATAGGATGAATCGAAGGTCCGGGGCGGGGGCTTATTCTTCCCGGAGGTAACTTGTGGCGGCTCGCCTCCACGTTGGCGAGCTTCTTCTTACGTTGTAGGACGCGCCGCCAAAAACAGACAGTCCCCCGAGTAGTCAGCTCAGGGCTTGTACAGGCTGGCGGCTATAGAGGGCCGTGACTTGGTGGGCGGCTCGCAAGGTAGCCGGGCGAGTGTCAGGGCGTGATAGACGCGCCGCGAAAAACAGACAGTCCCCCGAGTAGTCGGCTCAGGGCTTGTACAGGCTGCGGCTTGGAGTCCCCTTTGCGTTAGACGACAGTATGAGGAGCTTCCTTAGCACTCCCTCGTCGAGGCGACAGTCTCCTTGCGGAAGAGGTGCCAGGGCGAGGGCGTCTCTTCTGTAGATACCTTGCTGATCCGTGGTTATCCCTCACTTGAAGCCGCGCCCCCATTACGCGGTAGCAGTGGTGATTTTTACCACTGATCAGTGTTGGTTTCACCAGGGTATATACGTAAGGACGTATATTGCCTCCCGTAGGGAGGGCTTCACACTGTTGGCGCACCAAGTTCAGGAGTCCTGTACTGTATATTCTGATACGCATCGTAGAAGGAAGGAAGGAAGGTGGGTGGGTGGCCAGCCCTGTGGAAAGAAATAGGGGCTGGTGGAGTCCGCAGGTCACGTGACCTGCGGATTAACTCAGCCTCCGGCCTCCGCAGAGCCTCAGGGGGACTCCCTGAGGCTCACCACACCTATCCTCCACTACCTACCCTGGGCTTGCGTACAGGCCTGGCGTATATATTCCAACACATACATCCCACCGCATTTCGTTCTCGTCAACCCGACTTCGAGGAACGGAGACACCGCTTGTAATAAGCATGAAATCTCTGTGCATTGTGCTGCACGGGTTTCTTCCTCGTCAACCCACATAGCGAACATGTCAGCTCTCGGTGCTCTTCGAGTTCGTTGCCGCAATCTGGACTTCCTAGATACTCACAGACATTTCGGGGTCCCATCTCAGTGCAACCATTCACTCCTCGCACATGTGTCACTGGAAGCGGATGAGCCCGAGATTACATTCCCAGTCTCATTAACACATGCATGGCACATAGGAGAGATTTTGATGTTACGTTTCGAGATGTGAGCTAATGACTTACCATTTGTAGATCACCCGCTCGCAACGTCAGCCCCCTTGGCTCCCCTTGGCTTGCCGACAGGAGGGGGTCGCTGACATTCAAATGCGAGTAGCCACCCCACTTCCCGTCCGCAGTGGACACCCAGCACAACTTAGCGAGCCCCCACTGAAGATCGACCTCCACTCTTAACTTGACCTCCTTTGTCCAACTTTGGCTTCAAGACTTCCTGTGGTGACCCTAACATTGGCGACGGGTTGGTATCGAATACATCAAGGGCCCTACCGAACACGAAGCCGACAACGTGCATGAATGGCTTGACCAGCGGTCCTTGATATCAGATAGGCGGCTCGATTACCTAGGATGGGGATCAGTGATCATGGGATCGGTGTCTCGTGCTTAAGGTTTAGCACAGGTCCAATGGAAGCAGCAAGGCCAAGCACTTTGTGGCTTGAAGAATAAGGCTCAGGGGTCTAGACGAATCCAGACAACTGTAGGAGGTGTGTCGCTAGAATCAATGAATCCCAACCTTTCGCGAAACTGGGTGCTGGATGCGGCCGGTTGGCTGTCAGGTCAGCTGTTCACGGCTCGGAGAGCAACTCCCCAGGGTGTATGCTGGCACTCTTTCGGAGTTACAGGGCCGGACATCGTTGCACGACATTCCACAAGATAAGTGTTCTCACGTTCTGGATACATGAAGACCACAATCCCAGTAACATCAGTCGAATATGCCTGCCGTCCTCGTCCGTCGACCCAGCCTAGGACTCACAATCGGGCCAGCCCTGTGACAGCCCGACGCAGGATTGCTCGCCTGAAAGTTCATTTGTATTTATCGCATTTGGAGCACCGGTCGTCGGGTTACTTGTTACGGGGGTCATTATGAGTCTTATGTGAGCAGCTTGTCCTAGACTAAGAAGAGACACGCTGCTGAACGAACATAGCTCAAGATATCGGAATCGCAGGTGCGGACAAGGCAATCAAGGGTCTGCAGAAAGTCAGAGAAGAGAAGGTCAGGCGATCAAGGGACGACTATCGGTCCAGTCAGCAGCGCAGATCCAACCCGAGCAACCTGCCTCAAGGCGGACAACCCGGGCACAGCTTCGAGTCCGGCGGCCAGCACAAACTCACCGCGAGCCATACACCCGAGGACACCGATGGCAGCGCCGATGCCAGTCCCAAGAAGCGGAGAGGCATCGACGGTAGTAAGCATGACGCTACGGTCAAGGTAAATCATCCACTCCACCCGGCCACGTATACGTAACACCGGAACAGCCACGAAACTACCAGTCCCCTTACTCGGCCGTACGCTCCTCGATTGGCGCGGTTGACTCTGCAAGAGCATCACCAATGCTTTGGGGGCGTGTATCACCCCAGTCTTCTTGATGTAGAGCTCTGGAGTTCCTGCGTATAGATAGGTAGCCAAAGGAGATGGCTCGAGGCTTTTGTGTCGACTCTCGCGTGCTTGTGCGTGGTGTTATTCTACCTTGTCGTTAAGGGAGCGTGGTCTACAGGTCTCTGGCAAACCTAATGAGTATTCGTTTACGGGCTGGTAAACACGAACATGCAAGCTTCACTGAGATCACGACACCATACACCCGTTGGCAACCTGCAAAGCAGCAGTCAAGGAAATAATAGCATCCCCAACATCGACCCGAACCCTAACCCTAACTATGGTGCTCGTGCCGGTATCCTTCCCACCTGACCAGGTACTCCACCCGCCTTCGTCGTTGTCGTGAGTCCAGGATCTCCTCGACCTGAAAATACTCACCCTCTTGAGCCTCTTCGGCTGTGGAAGCAACTTTCGAAGGGAGGGCACGCCCTGCCGAAGAAGTTCTCTCTGCTGATGACTTAACCAGAGCCTCAGACCAACCACAAAAAAAATAAAATATCAAACCTATGCATTCCCCAACTTATAGTAAAAGCCATATGCATGTATCATTGCTGATGCCCCTCCCTCGAAGCCCTCAGCTCCTGCCCCAGCCGTGCAGTCAACCGTTCCAGAATCCACTCGGCCTCCTCCTGCGAGCCTATCAGCGGACTGTTGCTCCCCACCCAGCTCCATCCGAGCGGTCCGCTGTCCGCCTCCTCCTCCTGCTGCTGTTTCCCACGTCTCTCGCCCTGCTTATTTTCCGGGTATTTCTCCCTACCATCCCCTGTCGCTTTTCCCTTCCCATTTTCATTTCCATCCCCATCCGCTGTCACTGTCCCATCCTGAGCATCCGCCTCCGCCGCAGTATTCCCCCCCCCAGGCCGTAGCTGCAGCCGCCCGAACCGCGCATGTTTTGTCGCCTGCTTAACCTTAACGCATGCCTTGGGATGCCGTTCCGCATCGTCCTCGTCCTCACCGATCAGCCGCAGGTACCATGCCCACTCGCGGAAGGTGTACTTGCGCGGGGGTTGGCACTTGAGGTCCTGTGTGACGCGGCGGATCTCGTCGATCAGGGTGATGTGGTAATCGCTTTGAGAGGCGGGGGTTGTTGATGAGGGGGGGAGGGGTTGGCGGTAGGGGACGGAGGGCCTGCGGGTGTGAGGTTTGGGGGGTGGGGCGCGGGAGTGGGGGTGAGAGGGGGGTGGAGATTTGTTCGAGAAGGTGATTCTGTTCTTGTTTGTAGAGGAGAAGGTGGTGGAATTGGGGCTGGGGGAGGAGGTTTCGCCGGCGGAGGGGCCGGTGTGACCGTCTTCAAAGTCTTGGCGGTCCGCACGCTTTTGCTTGGTTGTCGCTGCGCTGGCGCCTTCGGCTTCGAGGTCGGCTTCGTCGTCCTGGTTGTTGTCCTCGGTTACGGCGCGTTTGAGGCGCTGGGATCGACCGAGGAGGCCGGGCGCCTCTGGCTCGATGTATTCCTCGTATAAAACGCCGAAGGACAGCATGTGTAGCAGCCGCCTGAGATCCTTCTTGAACCCTGCCTCGCTGGGCAGGATGGTGACAGTAGCTATCTGGTCTGTCGTATCGCGGATGCACTTGACGATAGTATCAACCGCGTTAGAGATCAGCACAGTCATGGTTGGTAGAGCTAGCAGCGCCCAAAAGACCCAAAAGGATCTGCCGGCATTGGACACGGGAGTTTCATCCCCATAACCAATAGTGGTAAAGCTGACGAAGGCAAAGTAGAAGGCGTCAAAGTAGGTCCACCCCTGGTATCTCGCCTCACACGCTTCGAATACCCTCGCGCCGGCCAGCCACAGGGCTAGCCAGGTACCTGTCGATACGCCCATATCAACCCAGCGGCAGCGGCGGGAAGCAGCGTCCTGGATCTTTCGCATCAGCCTGAATTCGCGCCTCCTTCGGTCAAACTCGGTCAGAGCTGACGAGTCGGTGCGGACGGATGACAGGGTGGGCAGCCCATCCTTGATAGGTACAAGAATGTCGTCTTTCCCCGTCCGCGACATGCGCTGTATCGTCCTACGGCGCTTCTTCTCGACGATCCGAGCCCCAAGTCGTATTTTTCTGCGGTCGAGGACCAAGCTACGGATGGAGCCAATAACCAGACCCAGGTTGATGATGCCGACCAGGGCGTAGGGCATGAGCAACGACCGGCCAAGCGTCGTGGTGGGGTGTATGTCACCGAAGCCGACAGTGAAGATGGTCACGGCTGCCCAGTATACTGCGTCAAGGTAATTCCAGTCCTCGATTTTGCAGAATACCAGTGCGCCTAAGAGCAGGTCCAGGAGCAATATGATGGTTTGCAGCATCAGGGTCCGCTGGCCGGCGGTGAGTGTAAAGTCCTTAGGATACCGGCCAGTCCGGGCACCGACGCAGGTGACCACCATAAGGGAGGCGACCAGGAAGTAGAGGACGGCCGCGTAGACTCCGTAGAAGAAGGCCTGGGACCAGATGAACTGATCGGCCGGTTCAATCACAAGGGGGCCGGAGGCAGTGGCAGTGAGGGCGACCAGGGCGAGGGACGAGATGTACCAGCCGACGATGGTGATGGGCTGGGCGATGGTGAAGCTGAGGCGCCGCGTCATGTTCAGGAACAGGACCATGTTGGCGAGGAGGGCGATGGCCAGCTGGACGGCATTGATGACAGTCAGCCAGGCCGGGTTGTTGACGTACGGGGCCGACTCCAAGTTGGTCCCTGGTGGAAAGCTCTGGCGCCACGGCTTCACGAGGGCGCAGACGCTGAATGCGGACGCAACCGGACCCAGTGTGCCCGCGATTATGGGGAACGCGGCCGATGCGAACCACCAGCGACTTGGGGTCGGTCAGCGGGCGGTGTTTACCACTACAGATTACAGACGCAGTGAAGCCGAAACTCACCTGGCGTCCAGATTGGCCCAGTCGCCGGTTGCATCCTGGGGATCCCGGGGCACCCGGGGCACATATTGGTTGATCTTGTCGCCGGCATCGTTCATCTTGTCGGCACCAAATCAATCACGATGACAGCCTCCCCGGACCATCACGTGTGTTGTCGCTTCGGCTGCTGTTGTTTGGAGATGCTTGCATCAGTGGGCGTTCGGATCCATAGGATCTGGCTCGTCTCGTCACTGCAGGATTGGAGAAAAGACGTGGCGGGTACGAACCGAATCGCATGTGCATTTTGCATCTCAAGCTCGAACTCGTCAAAATGGAGCTGAACGCGGAAAGATTGTGAGCCACCCAGAAGACCTAGCACGCAAGAAGCCGAGATTGCATGAGCCGGATTTCTCTCCAACCTTTGATCCTGGTCAACGCCGCTGACGGACAGTTTGGTATACAATAATTGGACAATAAACTTGTCGAGATGTCTCCGCTTTACAAGGGCTATGCGAGATTGGTGTCGGGTCAACTGCTACTCGGCACGCACACCTTGCACTCCTCCAAAAGTCCGCGTGCCAAGGGCGCCTTCGAGTGACATCACGGTGAGGTATGTTTCCATCCGAACGTCTGCCCGTCGCGCTGCAGCCAACTGAGCTTTGCAGCCTCCGCAATATCTCCAAGCACGACGCCACCCCGCCCTTAGTCATCTTCATCCCACCATTCTCTCAACCCCTCTCCGACCCTATCACACCACCATTATCACGCTTTGAAGGGCTACCCTGTTGCCCTCATCAACCTCAGATGGCAGGTCGCCGTGGGAGATGAACATGAGCAGGCAGTCTGCTTCCGTTAAAAAAGCATCCATGGAGGTTTCATGGCGCTTTGTTCGCAGAAGCCCTGCAGAAGGAGAGTCGGACCCGTCGCGTCACCAACACCCCAGGGTCCAGGGATGCCGTTGTTGTGGAGGTTGGCCTTTTGATCTTTCTATACCTGTGATCTGATTCCGTGGCTAACCTGATGACCGCCGTGCTAATCACGGTCCGCCCGCCGCCGGCGGAATTACCGGCCCTCTGTGTTGGGAATACGGACGAGGTCAAGTCGAACCTGAACAGCCATTGTACCTGTGGTAAGCTGGTCCAACAGTAGCCAACATTGAAGTCGGGGAGCTGTTTTGATGGTCGGCAATGTGAGTCATCAAGGTTTGTTCTGGGCGGGCTTGGCTGGCCACCGACAGCCCACCTTACCTTTCGCCGAATTTCAGCTTTGTGTCTCATTCAGTTTGTACTGAATAAGCGGTTGAGGGTACATAATAAAGGATGGCAGTGTGGAAAATGTGTCGATGCCGCCTCCCCCTCCATTCCTTTGGACTGTTTAGCTTATTTCAGGGAGGTAGCTGTCATCACCCACTCCGAACATCGAATCTCTCAATCACTGGCGAGCCCAGGAAGGAAGCACAATGAACCCCCCAAGCCAGTCTCCGGAGAAGCAGGATCTCGTCGCCGCCGGCGACTGTGCCGAGGAGAGTCTCAAGCCGAAGCCCACCACATTGAAGCGTTTCATGGATAAGGTTGGGCTAGATGCCTCGGCCCTAATCATCATGTTCAAGTCAGACCGAAACCCTCTTCTTGTGATTCTCCAGCGACTTCCCATGCTAATGTCTTCCTGTTTTCCGCAGAGGCTCTATCCCTCCTACCATCGCCATATCCATGTACCAATCGACAGTAGTATCTACGTACTTCACGACGCAGGGCTATCTAATTGCGATAATCTCCGTCCTTGCCGTTGCGATCCTGCCACGCGATAAGTTCATCCAGAACCTCATCTTCAACCTCCTTGCCATGTGTGTCGGCTCGGCCATGTCCCTTCTTGCTCTCTGGTCCTCCATCCAAGCGCGCATCCACACCTCCTCCCCCTCCACATCTGAGAGTACCGCAGGAACCTCACCACCGTACAACTCGTCCCAGTCAGCCGTTTGCGCAGTATGGCTGTTCGCCAACGTCTGGCTCGCAAACTTCCTGCGGGCCAGGGTGCCGAGTTCCAACATGGCTATGGTCATCTACAGTATCTTGGTCACGAATAGCATGACCTTTGGGCCCATGGTGGCAACGACGGCGGCGGCGGAGGCCTTCGTTAGAGAGCAGCTTCTCGCGATGCTATTTGGCCTGGCACTAGCCACGGGAACGTCCCTCCTCATCTTCCCTGTTAGCAGTCGTATGGTAGCGATGGGAGAGTTCAAGGGCCTCATTGGCCTGCTTCGAAAAATGGTCGGTCAGCAACAGGAATATCTGGCGGGCTTGGCAGGAGAGAGCATCGTTGATGTCGAGGCGGGGAATGCCGTGGAGCGAGATGGCGCACGGGTCAAGAAGAAGTGGGAGGCGAAGCAGGCGGAGAAGAAAGCGAGAGAGAGAGGCGTTACCGGAGAGGCGAGAGTGTCCAGGTGTCTAAAGGAGACGGTCGGTGCGATGCGGGTCTTGGTTGGCAAGCTATATGGTGACATGGTCTTCGCGAAGAGAGACGTGGCCTGGGGAAAGCTCGACGCTACCGATCTTGACGAGACTTTCAAGCTTCTTCGAAACATCACGATTCCAATGTGAGTTCTCTCTGCACCTCATCTAGATAGAAACACGGCTGACTCGCGGCTGGTAGGGTAGCGATAAACACTACAGATGCCTTCCAGCGGCTCGCCAAGCCTCAGGGGTGGTACGTCAACGACGACACTCCAGCCGACATCATGGTGGAAAAGATTCGAGGGAACCAGGTGTGGGAAGATGTCATGAAACAAGTGCACACAAAATTCCAGATACTCGCCGAAGTGATTGATCAAGGGCTTGAGCATGCTGGCATCTGCCTGGAGATTCTCCCGAAACTGAAGGTATCGAAGAAGTCAAGGAGGAGTGGATCGGGCCATGTGGATGCCGATATCGATATAGAGGCCTGCAGCGACGAGACCAAACCTGGTAACGAACGGTTTTCTAGCTTCATGGATAAGAAGCTCCAGCAACTCTATTCGCGAACAGGTAAGATCCTCCAGACCTTGAAGTCGCCACCAGCAGCAGACGAGGCAAGCTCTACCCATCCGAAGCACACGGCAGCCAGTGACTCCATGCAAAGGGACCAGGCTCAGCTCTACGTGGTTCTATATATGGAACGGCTGACGTGTGCGGCTGGAGAAGCCATCCAGGACCTCGTGGCCTTCGCCGACCAGAAAGTCGAGGACGGTACAATGACCCAGAAACGCCTACTCTTCCCTTCCGGACACCTCCTACGGGACTGGTGGACGGGCATCTTCAAAGAGGACTCGAGCGTCGAGGAGAGCTCGGATATCATCGAGACGAATCACGTCCATTACGGAGATAGCTACAAGAAAAAGAAGGATCCGGAGCGTCTTCCAGCCACCACTACCTGGCAACATGTTGGGAACGGGCTTTACAAGATCTCGGACGTTTTGGGATCCAAGGAGTCAGCGTTCGGCCTTCGAGTCGCTTGTGCTACGATGACGATCGGTATCTTGGCCTTCCTGGAGCAAACCCAAGTGTTCTTCCATAACCAGAGGCTCTCATGGGCAATGATTACTATTGCATTAGGAATGACGATTAGTAAGTTCCCTTCCTTGAAGATTAACTTTGATAATAAGTGCTCACTTCCAACAGCTTCTGGCCAGTCTGTTTTTGGCTTCTTGTGTCGAGTGGGGGCCACCTGTCTCGGCATGGTCGTCTCACTCGTGATCTGGTATATCGTCGACCAGCAAACCGCCGGTGTTATTGTCTTCCTGTGGTTGTTTATCTTCATTGAGTACTATTTTTTCAAATTTCCTCAGTTGATTCCAGCAGTCATGATCACCGTTACCACTCAGATCGTTATCATCGGCTACGAACTACAGGTCAGACGGCTTGGCGAGGCTGTGGCTACCAAGACAGGACAGCCGTATTATCCGTAAGCCCTACGTGCCATTTTCCTAGGTACCTGTCAACATGGTCACTGGCTAACACCGTGCCTCCAGGACCTATCTCTTGGCTCCATATCGGCTTGCAGTCGTTGCCGGAGGCACTTTGACTATTTTTTCAAATTTCCTCAGTTGATTCCAGCAGTCATGATCACCGTTACCACTCAGATCGTTATCATCGGCTACGAACTACAGGTCAGACGGCTTGGCGAGGCTGTGGCTACCAAGACAGGACAGCCGTATTATCCGTAAGCCCTACGTGCCATTTTCCTAGGTACCTGTCAACATGGTCACTGGCTAACACCGTGCCTCCAGGACCTATCTCTTGGCTCCATATCGGCTTGCAGTCGTTGCCGGAGGCACTTTGGTTGCGTTTTTCTGGACCGTTTTTCCTTGTCCTTTGACCGACCGTTCATGGCTTCGGTTGGATTTGTCGGCGACGACATACCTTGTTGCGGAATATCTCAACATCATCACTTTGACCATGCACTCCCAGCTTGGAGAGACAGCGAGCGACTTCCACTGGGAAACATCGGCAGCTCATCGCCTCGCAGAAGCTCGGCGTGGGACTTTCAGCAAAGTTATGCGTCGCATCTATTCTGTAGAATCTCATCTCAAGTGGCAGCGGTGGGAGCCCACCATAGGTGGTCGCTTCCCCGTCGAGACGTACCGAGAGATCATGGTGCGGAGCGAGCACATCTTGGGCTATCTAACCCTTCTGAGCTATGCCTTGACGCATCCGCCGCGGACCCACGTAGCAGAGAAGGACCCCGATAATGAGCAAACCGATGACCAAGCAGCAGGTCCATCCGATGCCGACATAGACACGCAAGACAACCGCTGGTGGGGTGCTCTCGCAAATGCTCTTCGGGGAGTAGAACCGACGTACCATGCCGTCCTGTTAACATTAACCTTGTTATCAAACTCGCTGCTTTCCGGCCTAAGCTTGCCACCAATAACGGGGAGACTGGTGGAGGTGCCAAAAGATGGTCACAACTCATCAAGTGGACACGGGAAACCAGGACCGAATGCTGTCGACATCAGCATCCTCGACGCCCGCAATAGGAACCTGCGTGGCTACGCCGAGTTCGTTGTGATTCAGGCGTGCGGCACGCTGGTCTCTCATGAGGTTCAGGGTTTATTGCGGGCCGTGAGCCGACTGGTTGGCGTTGAAGACTTTAGCATTCGCGTCGACGAGGGTAGTGTGCATGATAGTGTTGGCGAGACGGTTGAGAAGCAAGTAGAAGGCGACTACGGGGCAATGACATTATCACCCCCACGCTATCATGGGTGGAAATGAAGTTGTTACCAGTAGCAATGGGCTATCAGTAGTGAGGGGGGATTATCACGAGGTACGGAGCTACTTGTGGAGGAACAAGTGGAAGTAGGAATTTAATTGACTTGGTTGTTAGCCTGCCTGGATTACAGACGGCATGCTCCTACCCTACTCGCGTCTGGACTCGGCCGGAAAATTCACAAGTAAGGGGTTGTAGACAATCCCGTCCTCTGAAGAGGTTATGTCCACTGGCCTTTGCACCACATCTCGCAAGTAGATGCCATTGCAGACCATTCACGGAAAGATGCGCGTACGCTCTTGTAATGTACCTTGGGAGCTCTGTTCAGGGTAATCAGTGCCTGCGGACTGTGATAGGCCCATGCTCTCATTAAGGGCATCAATATGGTTTTCGTTTTTAGGAAAATACCTATACTTAACGTTAGTCTCTGTTGTGTTCCTTCAAATGTAACAATTTGTCGGTGTTGGCGGGGCTACACTGAGCCCATACGAGGATGTCTTGTGCAGTGGCAAACGATGCTTTCCCCAGGATAGTCCGAATAAGTTGAATTGCATTCGTTGAACAGCTTATCGGGTCAAAGCTAGTGGTGCGTTTGGCCACCTGAACAATCTGGACATATAGGATGATTAGAGACAACACCAAACTATCACATCCGTCTCTCAATCGGAATGCCGCAGCTGGACGATAATACAGTACAGCACTGCGAGGACCCCCGGATCGGGGGGCATTCTCGCCCAGACCTCGTCACGGACCATGACAGGAGCGACATCTCAAACAACGCCTCGCTTAGCCGTTCCCTCCATATAGTGCCTTCACGGAAGTAGAGGATCACCTCGTACGTGGCGAGCCGTCAGCCACACCATTGCCCTGAATTGTCCAGAGAAGTGCAAGCAGTGAGCACGTTTATCATCTGAGGACGGCGGGGAAGCGGCGAGCTTTATCCAGCAATGGGGATACAACCGCATTCCTGGGTCCAGCTGCTCTGGATCCCAGGAACCCGGAAGACGGCCTCAGCGCGGCTCTCGCCTGAGACGTCGCCTCCCAGACTGCGACGGAAGCCAATATATAAGTACGCGCCGGAAGTCGATAAGCTGAAAGACACAGCTCAAACAGAAAGACCTCCGATGCTGTTGACCTCACGATTACAAATTCAAGTCTTCAGTTTTCTCCGCTTTTGCAAGGCGCCTACAATGTCGCTTTCAACCTTTCGCGGGCTGCTCGATATACAGCTTGGGCAATTTGGGCAGTAAGCGCTCTTGATTGCCAAACTCAAGCCATCTTTTCTAATCCATGGATGCCAGACTCCTGGGAACAAAGCCACTCAAGTTTATTATCGTAATGCTGTCGCTCCATCTGGACGCCAGCCCACTTCTTGAGCCGATACGCGACTCGTTCGACATACGAGTTCTCGTCAAGTGTGAAGTCGCCGAGCTCATTGCAGGATTTGCAGCGCTGGTTGAATATGGCGGCGTTGTATCCATTCCCAGGATATCCCCGGATCAATATTGCCACCGTTTTGCTGCTCCAGCGACGGGTAGGACACTCATCATTGCTGCATGCGAACTTGCCCATCACTTTGGTCGAATATTCGTTGTCGCTGTTCTGGTGGTTGCCCTCTGGCTCGACCCACGTGGCGTGGATGTGATCGGAGACTGCGTTTGAGACCTCTGGATGAAGGCCTGTCTCATCCGTCTTTCATGCTTGGCCGACTGTCTGGTACATCCTGTGTTACAGGTATTATATTTTCGTGAAGCCAGAAATGGACCTGTATTGGTAGTTGTACGCTGCATAGCCGCCAAGGATGCTCACTCCTAGGAGAAGCAGTGTTGATCGTCAGAGAATGCTTGGAGGTTGGCGATTGCGTCTTGTCTTGTTTTCGGATCGGGGTTGACATAGATGGGTTCATTGGATTCTTCGACGGCCGATTGGATCATCTGAAGGAGTGCGACGTTTTAGCATTCCCTTTGGATCGCGTAGTAGCAAGTCCTCTCAGGGACTTGATTATCCCAGAACTTGACTAGTTAGTAGATCGCAAAGCTGTGGGAAGTAGTACAGAGAAAAGTCTTACTACTTTAAGAGCGAAGGGGCGGCCTTCGGTAAAAACTTTCCATAATTACTGCCCCCGCTGTGCCGTAGCCAAGTACGTCTCATGGATTCAATGCCTCTGCCAGATTATCTCAGCCCAGTTTTTTGCCAGGTGCTGGCCACTGCATACCTGGCGAGATCTGTGTTAGTCTCCACGTAGCACCTCCAACGGTTGATCTTCCTTATCGGGAGGTCCTCCTGGTGTTGTCGTCGGTGGTGGCCTGGACCGCTGTGTGATCGAGGGTGGTATAGACGGGGGTTCTTATTGGATATGGTTGATCCTCGATAGTTTTGTTCTTCTGAGGAGCGTGTGGCCGGTACTTCGGCGAGCAGAGGAACGGACGGCCATGCGCGTAGCCGCGGCCGGTGCAATGCAACGCAACGGAGTTTGAGAATTGAGCTCTTCGTGCCTCCGTGGGCGATAAGGTGTAAAACTTTAACTTATCGACTATGTCACAGCGGTTTATACTCACGACGCCGGTTTGGAGATGAAGTCTTGTGCGAGACAAACACCGAACACCGTCACGAGCCGAATCCCCGACGGTGTTTGTTACTGACCCCATGCTTGGAAAGAATGGTCAACTCGACGCACAGCACACATTGCCATAGCATGCGGGCCGATGTGAGAGACGGGAAGCATTTGCATGGTTGTGATCCTCCAATGTTAAGCGGCACCGATACCACCCTCTCTACATGTTGTGCTACCACAGCCCATTGGCGGAACTCGTCATGCAATGCCAACGCAGGATGCTCTTGAGGGGAAGGAGATGGAACATAAAGAGCACAGATGCAGCACTTGCCATCAAGACCAACCTGCAAATACAATCTGCGTCATTACCCATATTCTTGAGCCATCAATACAAGCATCCAGCACACTCGTGGGCACTTCAACCTAACATCATCATCCTTTCGATGCTCACATCAACAGAATGTGCAAAGTCAACGTGGCAACAACAATCTACTGATGCCGCCAATTCAGGGGGTCGTTGATGCCGCCCGGATCACGATTGTTATCGAATGATGGCACCTGCGCGGCACGTTGGCCAGTGGTTGGGGACTGCTCCATGTTTTCCAGCTCCTCCTGTTGCGACAGCCACCCTGGTTAGATACCCTGCTGCACACCTGCTCGGCCTTCGCAAGATCTGTCCCCTCCAACTGCTCCTCACTGCGCGAGACACTGATGCTCACTTACAGTAACAAACTTCTGGCAGGAAGGGTCCTCCAGGTCACCACCAACTGATTTGCTGGCATGAGAGCCCAGCTGCCAGGGTTTTGTCCACCGCATGAAAAGCTGGAGGATCCACGCAAATCCCTGGATAGCAGCAACAATCCAAGCCAAACGCTCTATGAAGATAGAAGACGAGGGTGAGAAACAGGGATCACAGCGGGAACACACAGATCGGGCTTACCAGATCTGGGAACTGCGCGCGGTTCATAGGCACGACCACCGCTGGGCAGGGGTATGTCCCAGGAAATCAACATATCTAGGTGCGGCAGACGAGCAACCAAAATTGTAGCTTATGCCCCACACCATGCTCATTTCATCTTTCGTCCGAAACCTACGCATTCCGCCAGTGAGGGCTTCTATGGAGGTGATGATGACGATCCTTCCGCAGCCCTCATGCTATTATTATGGTCCATCGCTATGTCGGCGGCGTTGAGATGCATTGAGAACCAAATGGGTGTAAAATCAGGACACGCCCACTGGCGTGACAGGTTGCATCCGGCATCACCCTAAAAGGCATTGGACATGGCAGGTGCCTGTAAAATGGGGTGTGCAAAAGTAGCCCTGTTTCTGTGAGCTCTTTACACACCCCACTTTTACAGGCGCCTGCTTGGTTCGATGGTGCGATGGTGCAGACTGGCAATGACTGGCTGGTTAAAGAAGCGCGATGTCGAACTTTGACAAAACTCTGGGGCAACCATAGGACCTGTGTTAAGCGAGCGGTCAACATGAGAACGTGTCGTCGCGGTCTTTGATCTCGGTTATATGTCGATCAAATGCCCCTTGGTGGGCATGTTCTTCAGTGTGTCTGGCATTCGGCGGTGGATGCAGATCCTACTTGCCCAGATGATGGCATGAACTCAAGTCCGCTAATGCGCATTGTGGACTTGTATGTAATTGGACCAAAGTGCGGTGTGCTGCCTGATGCGACATTCGGGCAGTTTGCAGTTCGCAACCTATATGCCCGTGAGGAACCAACCTACATTGCACAACTCGCCAGGGTGGTGACCCCGCGTATTTGTGTTGATTCACCCAAGGCCCATCAGATGAGGCCCATTTACAAGATTGAACATGGTGGATCGTGAATCGAGGGCGAGTTGTTGAGTACCAAAACGATGGCTGTGGTCTCCGTTCTCCTCTCACTCTGGATGGCGAGCGTGGACCCACCTGCCAGCACTTGCATGCGTGAGAAAGGGAACTGGACCTAGTGGTCAACATGGGCACGATGAGAGCGGACAGTGAACGAAGCAGATGTTGAGTAGTGATAAAACGAAAGGAGGTAAATTTCATCGATATAAGCCACCTGCCCTGCATCCATTATTCACGAACATATTGTCTGTCGCTCCGCCTTCGACGCCTCCCAATTATTCTTCCCGTCATCGAACATGTCCGCTCCTGCGTCTACAGGACTTCTCGCGAGGTTGGAACGCGGGGGAAAGGCTCTGATCGTTCCGATGGGCGAAGTGTACCCTGTCGATTTTGAGATCACACACCGGCCATCGGCACCTCTAGCTTGGGCTCCTGCTCTGTCGCCGCGATCGTATCCGCGTACGGCGCCATCCTCGCCCATATCCCGCCCATGCCATCACCGCTGCCGCCCGTGGCCGATCCATATGCAGGTGACAACAACGTCCGGGCGATGATGCGTCGAGTCACAGAGCTCTACTACCAGCACGAGAACTATTTCCCGTCCACGAGCACATACGTCATCTGCGCAGTCTACGACGGCGAGGTTGCACTGCCGGACCAAATGGGAATTATGCAAGAAGTCTTTCGTGATATGGGACTGGAAAGTGTTACACACACCTACGATGTGCCCGGAGATCGCACCCTACCTGGCCAAGGGACTGTCACCGTGGTCTCGTCTTATTTGGATAACGAAACACCGGGAGTGTATGTCGAGGATAATCTGGTCACGCCAACGTCGGGGGTACCACTAGCGATGTCCGGCGAAGAGGAAACATCGACAATGGATTAGGGAGAAGCGGTGGCTACGTCGGAGTACGAACCCGGACCTTCAATACAAGACTACGTTTCGGCTGCCGACATGCAGATGCCAGATGATGAGCCGGGTAAGACATCCTACGGTGAAGTCGAGGCAACAGCCTCAAGAAAACCCAGACGAGCATGGGTAGAAGTTCATTTCACTATCATACCTCATATAACAAAGCGTAACGAGTATATCTACAAGGACGCCAAAAATCACAGAGTATCAACTGACAGAAGTGACTAGGAGAAGGGCACGCATAACGGAAAGTCGGTATAGGTACACAAAGGAAAGAAAACGTTTTACTACACTCACCAAAAGATCAAGCAATAGTCTAACATCTCGCGCACTTATCTCCTACATTAGTTTGTTAGCAGAGAGGGCACCCCGTCTTTGCTGGGCAACAGTAAGGGTACATGCTTGTAGCATCAGCCAATCAGAATTAGCAGCAGTAGGCGGGCCTATATATTAAATCAGCAGACCCCAAGTCAGTTTTCATCTCAATTATGTTTCTCCAAGTTCACATTCGCATCACTATAACTCGCCTAAGCCGCCGCCCCCCTCGGCCACAATCTTTACGACACATTCCCAAGGAAGTCATCGAGCAACTCAAACTTGCCGCTTCCATAAACGACTTACCTACAATCGACAATCTCCTCGAAATCCATTTCACAACCAATACCAGCTGCCAATCGGATATCAATAACCTTCACCCCGTCCTAAGCGAAGCTCTAAAACGGGACCATACTACGGTTGTTACCAAGCTATTGAGCTATAGTATGAAGATGCATTACCTACCGGTAATAGAAGCTATCCACGCCAAAGCCAAAAAATCGCTAGAGGTCTTTTTCCAGAATGGTTACGACATTAACAAGCCAATCAGCGAAACCAAACCCACCGTATTTACGTAAGTCTCCTCTACTACTTTACCCCTGAAGGAGTCTAACAGCTTCTCTCTTTTTCTTTGTTTATAGATACGTTATTATAGAGGCGGAAATGGCCCTATAGCTACTCGAACATGGGGCCGACCTGAACAAGCCAACATATATCGACCTAACCCCCATATCATTTGCTACCGAGTATGCACCACCTAAGCTTGTTCAGGAACTACTTAATCGCAATGGAGACGTACGACGAGGGGAAGTCCTACAGTACGCCTTAGATAGACCTACGGATATCGTCGAAGTGTTACGAATGCTGATCGACCACGGTGCGCCACTAAACATGACTATATACGAGAACCATCAGGCTTCTAGGAGCCTGTATCCTTTCATGGGTCTGGGGACACCTTTGCATAAGGCTGCGGAAATGGGCAAGGCAGACGTGGTACGTTTCTTACTTGAGCGGAAGGCGGACAGGAACATTCGAGATCAGAAAGGACAGACTGCTCTACAATGCGCGCAAACTCGTGGCCATATGGAGGTGGTGGATATATTGAAGTCGATTTGATTCAATACAGCAGATTAATCGCGGCAGTCATTTCTCCGCCGTCATCATGCCATGCCTGATTAGATACGTACTCTCCTTCAATCAACGCGGCCTTGGCGACTGCGAAGGCTTTACCGACTCTAATCACGCGGGATACATCGACACCCGACGATCGACAATAGGATAGTACTTTCTTCCTAGCCGGAGGGCCAATCTCGTGGTAATCTTAGAGACAGAAAACAGTCGCACTATCCACAGGGGCAGAGTACATACAACACTTTCTAGCAATCATCGCTTTTAACCCAATAGTAAACGGGCGTAACATCTATATACATTAACATCTATTTCCTCCTTAGTCAAGATATCTCGACCGCTAGCTTTAGACCTGGATTACTTGGTCCAAGAGACATACATGTCGCTCTCCCCCACCCAGCCAGGTCAACGGTAATTCTTCAGCATAAGGTACTCCGCTTCTAAGTTATTGACACGGGCAACTTTCCGAACATGATACCGGTCCTGCTCATCCGCTAGCTTCACATGGAAGTATGACTCGTGAACGTAGGTAGTTGTTGTTTTCGAGGTCCAACAGTTTGAGTTGTAAGCGAAACCCAGAAATGCTAAAGCCAACATATACCTGAACGGCATCTTTAGCCCATCCTTTATCTGTAACTATAACTTCTTTCGGTTATAAGTCTCGATTCCAAGAATGTAGAACTCCGTCCACTCGAGGTGAGATCCTCTCGGCACAAGTATATAATACTTGCCAGAACCTCCGAGAGGGAATTTTTCGCAGTGACCGAAACGAAGTGCAGCCGCCGGTTGCAATATCATGCGGTATGTGTCCCTTGATCACATACCGTATGCACGTCTGCGACCGAGTCGAGCATGCGCCTACTGTCGCGCCTTTTCTTTTCAGAGAGTAACGGGCTGCGGCGTTGGAACTATAATAGGGACAAATCCCGTTTGTTATGATCGGTAGGAAACTGCTCAGCGGTGCAGCGCACCTGATCGATTGGCTCGTCATTGCCCACATCGCTGCCAAAGTTCCTAGTCTTGGCTTCATAAGTGACTGAGCTGCTTCGTACGTACACTGAAACAATAATTTTGAGGCCACATTAACCCGCGATATGCTTCTAAGTGTTAAAGATGGGATTATTACAAGGAGAGTCTGGATTTGTGCTCCTCTTCTCATTGTATGCTTACGGGTTTAAGTTCATAAGAGGATGCGGTGTGCGAGAGCACATTCTGAGAACAGTTTACTCATCCATTTGCAGGAGTCTCATCCTCGGAGACAGCAGTGCCGCATCTGCAGGGACGACGTTGACGTTGATGGCTTGAAGCACCATATGCTGGTCTGCCATGAGTGGCAACAGTGCCTCTATTGCGATGACGTGGTTTCGCTGGACGAAGTTGACCAGCACCTTACAAACGGGCACAAGCGACGCTTATTCCCGTTCACGTGATTAGCATTGCCCTCACTGATAGGCCCGGAGACAGCTGTGTTAAGAGTCAATTCCGGCGATGCCAGTTGGACTCATAGAATACGCCAATTTGGTAAATGCCAATTTGTAAAAGTCAATTTTGTAAAAGCCATTTCTGAAGGCGCGATTTCTAGAGGTTGCCATTTCCTGGTACCATGAGCAATTGGTCAAGACTACTGTCTTCTATTGATCCTATTCCAACCCTTGGCCTATTAACTCTAGCTTAGATGTCTGTGTGATATTCACTCCACTTATAACTCTAATACAGCCCGGTACCTAACCTTGTTGCTCTGTATGTCTTTGAAGATCTTATCGATTGTCTCGGGGCCTTCAAGCTTATATTTTTGGGTCAAAGCCTTGATATCGTGGCGCGCCGCGAATTCTAACATATCTCGGTGGTCGGCCTTAGACGCGACGAGGCTAGACTTGAGATGGTATACCTCCCAGAAGAAGGTATGGGCACTTAATCGAGGTATTAGTCACTTGTCTAGTAGCTGCTCTAGCAAAGTCAACCCGACTAACAAAGCATATCAATGCGGTCTAATAAAAAAAGAAAAAGTAGGGGTGTCAAGGTTGGGAAAACTACCGTGAGTGGTGTTGAAAAAACGGGGGTGCAATGGCCAGCCGAAACCGCGCTTGTCTAGTAGTCACTCTAACAAAGCGAACACAAGCTAGTCACTTACGGGAGAGATAGGGGCCCGTGAGGGGGGACGGTAAGAGGAATGATAGTGCCGTCACGGGCGAGCACTTTCTTCGTAGCGTACCTATGTTGTTCTAGTCAGCATGATATTTTAGAGCGCCAAGACAGAGAATATAACCCACTTGTCCCAGTCCGGGTGATACGAGCTCGTGAGTACCAACGTCTCGACCGGGGCCGAGACTTTCTCGGGCTCGTTAATAAGGACGAATTCCTTGGCTCCGAAGCTTCGTGCCTCCCCCTCCTTATCCGCGCTACTACTAAAGACAACCACCTCGGCTCCCATCTTGGCCGCGAACTGGATGGCTAGGTGGCCCAGTCCGCCAATGCCGATGACGCCCACGCGGTCGCGCGGCTTGACCGTGCCGACAAGGGCAGAGTACACGGTGGCGCCGGCACATTGTAGCGGCGCGGCATCTTCAGAGGTTATGGCGTCTGGGATCCTATGTACGTATCCCTCCTTCCCGATATAGTACCTCCCAAATGTACCGTTGTTAAAGTCAGCCTCGCTATAGATAACGCGTGAGTAACTGTTGGAATATATACGCCAGGCCTGTACGCAAGCCCAGGGTAGGTAGTGGAGGATAGGTGTGGTGAGCCTCAGGGAGTCCCCCTGAGGCTCTGCGGAGGCCGGAGGCTGAGTTAATCCGCAGGTCACGTGACCTGCGGACTCCACCAGCCCCTATTTCTTTCCACAGGGCTGGCCACCCACCCACCTTCCTTCCTTCCTTCTACGATGCGTATCAGAATATACAGTACAGGACTCCTGAACTTGGTGCGCCAACAGTGTGAAGCCCTCCCTACGGGAGGCAATATACGTCCTTACGTATATACCCTGGTGAAACCAACACTGATC
This sequence comes from Coniochaeta sp. 2T2.1, assembly GCA_009194965.1. Taxonomy (NCBI): domain Eukaryota; kingdom Fungi; phylum Ascomycota; class Sordariomycetes; order Coniochaetales; family Coniochaetaceae; genus Coniochaeta; species Coniochaeta sp. 2T2.1. The sequence goes on from VSMA01000043.1 coordinate 300,449, forward strand.
AGTGGTAAAAATCACCACTGCTACCGCGTAATGGGGGCGCGGCTTCAAGTGAGGGATAACCACGGATCAGCAAGGTATCTACAGAAGAGACGCCCTCGCCCTGGCACCTCTTCCGCAAGGAGACTGTCGCCTCGACGAGGGAGTGCTAAGGAAGCTCCTCATACTGTCGTCTAACGCAAAGGGGACTCCAAGCCGCAGCCTGTACAAGCCCTGAGCCGACTACTCGGGGGACTGTCTGTTTTTCGCGGCGCGTCTATCACGCCCTGACACTCGCCCGGCTACCTTGCGAGCCGCCCACCAAGTCACGGCCCTCTATAGCCGCCAGCCTGTACAAGCCCTGAGCTGACTACTCGGGGGACTGTCTGTTTTTGGCGGCGCGTCCTACAACGTAAGAAGAAGCTCGCCAACGTGGAGGCGAGCCGCCACAAGTTACCTCCGGGAAGAATAAGCCCCCGCCCCGGACCTTCGATTCATCCTATCCCACGGCCTTGCGCCGACCTTTTTCCATCATTTTGAGTAGCCCAGACGACTGCGACGCTCTCTACGATCAGATCCAGCCTACTCTCGCCCGGATCTATCGATTTTTCATCAACTTTTGCGACTTTGAGGGATTTTCTACCACTATTACCGACGACGACCACGCCCGGCAGCGACCACCCCCCCGCCGCGCCCACCACCGGCTCCGGCGCACAAGGACGACCGGCCCGGCCTCACCCACTCGGCCGGCCGAGAAGAAAAGACTGCCAGAGGATGAGCTCCTGCACGGCACCGCGCCGCGTGGAAACGTGACGCCCATCGGCGAAGAAGGAGCTCCCCCACCGGCGAGCCGCCCTCGACGAGAACGAGCCGCCTACGGAGCCGCCCACCAGCGAAGAAGGACCACCCCTCCTCGAGAGCCACCACGTACCGGAGCACCCCCCCGGAAGCCAGACAAGCCCAGCCTACCACCCCGACCCCGGGTGCCCACCAGGCTGCCGCACACTCACTACAAGGGCAAGCCCACTACCCCCAGTAGTGGGAGGACATTTACAAGGCAGGAGACTGAGGTGCGGAGGAGAGATGGGAGAGGAGGATTTGCAAGCGCCGCCACCAGATCTGCCCCTCGAAGACGTCCCAGTCTACTCGACGGAGTGGCTGTACTATGAGGGGAGGTATACTGATGGGCTGCAATGGAACGAGAAAACGGGCCTGTATCTAGTCAACAGTTGGCCTGCGGACCTGGCGTATCCCTGGCCTCAAAAGAAGAGACTGCCAGTGTTGGAATATATACGCCAGGCCTGTACGCAAGCCCAGGGTAGGTAGTGGAGGATAGGTGTGGTGAGCCTCAGGGAGTCCCCCTGAGGCTCTGCGGAGGCCGGAGGCTGAGTTAATCCGCAGGTCACGTGACCTGCGGACTCCACCAGCCCCTATTTCTTTCCACAGGGCTGGCCACCCACCCACCTTCCTTCCTTCCTTCTACGATGCGTATCAGAATATACAGTACAGGACTCCTGAACTTGGTGCGCCAACAGTGTGAAGCCCTCCCTACGGGAGGCAATATACGTCCTTACGTATATACCCTGGTGAAACCAACAGTAACAAAGGATGCACAATTGATAATCCCAGGTCTCTTTGGAAGCTTTCCGCCTACATCACGAGCCAGCTCTTGCCACTTGGATGGCTGTCTGGACTCGATCCCTCAAGAGCTAAGCGCATCTAAGCTCATGATTGGCTGAAATTTTCTCGGCCATGGTGGCCCACTCTGCAGGGTGCCTAGCCGTGAGACCTAAAACTGTGGGAAGTAACTGAGGAACGATGGGATCTGGCCGGCAGCCTGGGTGGGTCCTGCAATACAGGGCTACGAGCGTGAAAAGGCTCATTCCTCGCCATGTGGCCCCTTCCCAGCCCTTTCTCGCCCGGCATTTCCGGCTGACCTACTAACATAGCTGCTGCTCTTCCCCTCGACTCTTCGTTTAACCTTATAGGTCGTGGGCTAGTGCAGCGGATGTCATATGCGTTATAATGCCTGTGTCGTTTAGCCTTCGTGCTACGATCGTAGTCAGTCACTTGAGTTCTCCTGCCAGAATCATCGAGCCCTCCCTTCTCAGAGCTGAAACTATCGCCAAAGTCACTAGCATTGAGTTCGAGCCGATCTGTAAGTATTCAGATCCCTCTCGCGCCTTATCCACCGCACGTAGAGCAGACATTCCAGGCTTGTCCTTGATCCATCCACAGGAGCAACCACTTCTGAGCTAGAATTCGAGACAGACGCCGCGAGAGAACTCTGCGAAGAATGACAACATCTGGTTTTGTCAATACTAAAGTCACCATACGCTGATGATCAAGTCGGTAGGTCGTTGCACTCCGGACAAGTGAATTAATTGGGCGCCACCCCACATTTGTGGAACAACAGATTTGTATTGAACGGCTCAGCCCTCCAAAGTGTTCTCTGTGAGGGCCTCGCGGCTGCTCTATATACACGACAGTGGCTAGGACTTGCCTAAGGCATCTCAGGGGTAATCTCAGGGGCTCGATATTCCAGAGGGTTCTGGATGAAGCTATCGCCAGTCTGTGCGGCGAGAGTTGATAGAGGTATCGCCTTGGCGGAAGCTGCTGGAATAGGTGCCAAGAGTGGGCGTCGATTCCTTGAACCTGCCACAACATTAGAACTCGCAACTGGCCTTGTTTCACAAGCCGCCACCATAACCAAGATGAACGGTTCTTCTTCGGGGTTCCGCTGCCCAATAGGATACCTTCTGGTGGATATTGTATGGGTATCTGTGCAAGGGTAGTTCGGGACCCGAAATTGTATCGCGGGGGGTACGGAAGTGGATAGGCGACAGACTATCGTGTCATCATGTCGAACTCAATGCCATTGACTTTGGGCGCTGAAGTTTATTTCTGCGGAGTGAGGTCTCGATGACCCCGGCGTCATGCTGTGATGGTACCGTTCTTAGGGAGGCCGGAGCAAAAAGTTCCATCTATTATGGCTCTGCAGGAATTGTGGGTATTGACGGATGATGCGCTGACGCCACAGTAAGCTTTCAGACTCCGCGCGCCAGGCGGTCAATGTGTATGTCATTTTGATTCGACCCATTTCAGTTACGCAGTAGTTTTGGCGCAACACGTCGTGCCTTTGTGTTGCGTCCTTGAGCATCGCCTCAAGGTCCTTTACTCGCTGGTCTCTTGCGCTTGCGGTATGCTCGTTGAGATGCTCGGTTTGAGCCCTCCGACGCTATCTTGAGTCAGCTGTGATTCTTCCTCTGTTCTTGTACCAGTTCTCCCGCTTCCTTTTCGCTACTGGCTTTGATGCATTATGAGCGTGCGACTTCCCTCCCTCGTTGTCTCTCCGGACTGGGCTATACGCAGGGTATTTTGCTGAAATCGGGGATATGTGACATGTCGTACTTTCCAGGTCTGCGTCAGAGGTGTCAGCGGATAGCATGACCCTGCCATCCTAGTGCCGTGGACGAGGTGCTCTAGTACTGATGCGATGGACCGATATTCATGCGCCGGCTTGTCGTTGAGACAGCGCTGATTCCCGGCCTGATATTGGCGTGCTGGCGTGATGGTTGTTCCTCCTGTGTCTGATGGCGTAGCATTAGTGACCATTCTGCTGAAAAGGTGATAGTGCAGAGAAATGGTCACGTTCGGGCAGCGCTAGAACAAAGCGTCATTGTCTAAGCAAAGACAGCCTCGGAGCATGACCGCAAACGAGCTATCGACGCAGGGTAAAGAAGAGAGGTATAAGAGGCGCCACAGTAGAGCCAGAAGTAATAGCCAGCCGACTTACTTAAAGACTCGCTCCCTTCGGCGAGCTGCCGACTTGTAACCATAGCCCAGTGATAAGGATAATGCTAACAGGCAAATATATCATCATCTACCCATTCCGTACCCGCTTATTCTGTTATAATCGCATATATTACAGTCGTTCCCGAGCGCGGCCCGTCGCAGCATGGATGTTCGCGTGGTCGCTTCTTCGTCTCGGGATGGTTTAAATTTGTTGGAATATCTACGCCGGGCGCAGTAGAATATGGGGGGAAGGATAGATGTGGTGACGGTTAGGGAACCCTATCCCTGAGCCGTCTCTACGAGGCTGCGTCACGTGATCTGCGGCGCAGGCACGCCGCAGCCCGTAGCCCCTATTTCGCGAGGGCCTCATCTCCTCCCTCCTTACCACTTACGCCAGTCAAGAATATACAGCCGTTTTGACCACCACTTTGCGATGCCCTCTACAGAGGGCACCTACACGTATACGTGTATCACAACCCTGGTGATACCAACAAAATTCATGCCCAATAGTTCATGGATACGTGAAGAGAGTAACATATATCTTTCTGCAGCCGCCGAAGCGTGTTCCCGCATCCTCAAGAATTTTCGTTCCGCTGCTGTTCTGACGCAACCACCCTCCCTTCCGTTTCGAGCTCGACTTCTGGCTCCGCGTCGTCCCTATCTGCCGTTTTTCTTTTCTTGGCACTCCGCTCGTCCCCGCTGATGCCATGGCCGCCTCGTTTCTGGTTTATACTCTCGGCCTCCTGAACGCCCTCTTCGCTACCTCCTGCGCCGCTCGAGCCGTCATCAATTTCTCGGGAGGACCGAGTGTCCTGGGACCGTGCCACTTCGGCGGCCCTCGATCCTCGATTGCTGCGCGCTAGGTCCCAAAAATCGCATAAAGATAGCCCTATTGGATTTAAAAGTCTCTCGGCTGGGCGCCTTGTAGTGTCGGCGGCATCGCCGTCCTGGTTATCAGTACCGCTCTCCTCTGGTGGTGGATCTTCTTCCCAGGTCTCTGCCCAGGGCCCATAGGCCTTCGGACCGTTCGCGGTGGGGACGATGAAGGGTTTTGCTTTCCAGATGTAAGGGTGGTTCATGAGCTCCCAGAGGTTCGCTCCCCCCTCAGCGTTAGTGACATAGTTCTGAAGAACAGGCTTTGTCTCTTGGGTAGCTGCAGGTGGTCTGGTCGGACTCGCCTCCGCATCTCCGTCTGCAATGCCGAGACTAGCTGCTGCAGAAGATTTGAAGTTCTCCTTCTTTTCTTCCCACTGTTCCATGTCATCGATGAACTTAGCTAGCACATCCAAGTTGACCCGCCCACGGTGCATTTCCCATTTCATCACCATCAGCCCCCAACCTGGCCCGCATTCGAACGTAAATTTCTTAGAAGGGATCAGCTCCTCCACATCCATCATGGCGACGAAGCAAAGAATATGATAAAAGTGTGTCGTGCGCCAATGTGAGAGCTCTCCGAGCACACCGCTGACGCGGATGCGGAAGTCGTCGTGGATCGCAGCGCGCTCGCGATAATTGCCGGGATGGATGTAGACATGGAAGCAGTCTTTGCCGGCACGGCATATGGATCGGGACGACGCTGATACCTCGAGCACGACGGACATGTCGTCATGAGACTCGATCTCTTTCCGGAGTTTCGCGCCATCTTCCGCTAGCCGCTCAGTGGGGTGAAGGCTTCGCCGTCGCGCCACTTCTGCCTCTTGTTCTCTTACCATCTGGTCTATTCGTGCCTGCCATCCTGCCTCAGAGTCCTCGGACAGCAAGTCTTTCGACTGGACCCTGTTGGAGATGATTGGATATCCGGGCATTGTGCTAGCGCATTCCGGGTGCCGCGCGTTTAAATGGCTGCCAGCAGAGATTGACCAAAGGGGGGACGTCACCGATCTAGGAAGCAGGTGGAGTGTATTGAGCCTGAAGCCTTCGACTGGGGCGTGGGTTCTATGTCTGAAAATGTTGGCGGACCGAACCCCGCACGCGTCCCAAGCTCGTGTTTTGAATAAGCCAGCTCCGGATAAATTTCTGGAGTGATGCCATACCACTAATCCGAGCCGAAGGTGGCCGATTGGTCACTGAATCTACCAGGGAGCTAATACGGTTACACACACGTGGCATCACTGTGTTTCGACAACCTTTCAATCCAATCAATGAATCCTTACAACGTCCGAGCTGGGATGTTGTGCACCATCCCAGAGCATCTATTGCCCTGGAATAACTGCCAATGAGCTCACTGACCGAGGATTTACGCTCATCAGCACGAGCGATGGGACCAGCCTTGAGCTAGTATGAGCCTTGTTTTGAGCCACTTCAGGGCCATTTCTAGGCCCTGAACCCACTTCTTGGCCGCTGAGCCCACCTCGAGCCACTGGTCCCAATTTTGGGCTAAATCTACTTTTGGGCTACTGACGCCCATTCCTAGGCTACTAATTCCTTCTTTCAAAGTATACCAACTGTGAAGCGTTCCAAATATGCTGCAAGATTGGGAGAGGTAGATCTGGTAAGAACGTCTGAGCGCAACGAACAGGAAGGGGGCGGACTGTTGGGCAGATTGTAGCACAGCCGCCGCTACGCCTGCAATGCAAACTCAGCCTTCACATAACAGACCCAACAGAGGGACTTCAACAACCAAACTGACACCTTGAGTCCGACACGGTCCGTCCCCGTGATGACTCGTTTCGTAGACATAATAGCCAACGGCGGCGCGGCAGCATCTCACGGGACACTTCTCTGCTGCCTGGTTTCTGTAGAGTGGTCTCGGGCGGGCTTTCCAATGACATTGCTTTGGTCATGACGAAACAAATCAAAAACCTAATATTCATACTTGCGTTCGTGATTATATAATATCCAGTCCTCCTTACAGGGCTTATTAATGTACACAAGTAATAAATTCGGAACATGAATCTCGTCCCTTTTAGCTTATCGAACTGATTTGTAAAAGGCGGGCTTTGTCTCTGATACTCATAAATCGGAGCTTCCAATTTTTAATTAAAATTAGGATGTATGTGTAGATTACTGATATCGTTGCGTGTAAGTGAGTTTGCGAGCAGTGTGGGTTTATTTTTTGTCTCTGCACCTTGCGGACGCCAATCTGTAACTTGATGAGCTGACTGGTTAGCGTAAGGAGGGATGCTTACTCATCATCAACGGTGATTGTATTAAGTTTGTGCATGTGGTAATCAAGGCGCTGAACATGTGAATATCATTGGAGAATCGCTGACTTTCCGCAGCAGTAGCAAAACGTCACCTGACACGTGCTAATTAGCATTGCACTGATTACTTTCCCTCAGCACGGGGTAAGGGATCAGAGTTTCAGACAGTATGGATTTGCCACTGAAAGACAAATCTAACCCTCACAGCTACATTACATATAGGCTATATATTTGTCCTCGTGCTGCATGGTCTCCACCGTCAAATGGCAAGCTCTCTAAAACACAACTTCCTTTCTCCGACAGCTTAAGAAGTTATTCTGTTTACATGGATACAATGGAAACTGTCTTGATCATAGGGGGTACAGGGGCTCAGGGTGTGCCCGTCGTCAAAGGTCAGCTAGCAACTACATTCTGCCTTGTTACAATTACTTACCTGATTCGCTAGCACTGGCTTCGGATTCGAAGTATGCGGTCCGCGTCATCACCAGAAATGCGTCCTCTAATGACGCAATCAAAGTGGCATCAACTCCGGGAGTGACAGTCTTTGAAGGAAATGCTTATGACGAGCCGACACTCCGGGAGGCGTTGAAAGGCGTGCAATACGTCTTTGCCAACACTAATGGATTTGCGATTGGTGAAATGGCAGAAATTTATTGGGGCATTCGTTTATATGAGCTCGCTCGGGAATTTGGAGTGAAGCACTTCGTTTACGCAGCACTCGAGTATGCTTCTAAGCTCGGAAATTTTGACCGCAAATACCGGTGTGGTCATGTCGACGGAAAAGGCAAGGTTGCGGACTACATCTCTGCGCAACCACAAGCTCCAATGGCCTGGACAGTCCTAACTTCCTGCATGTACATGGAAGGACTCTCGGAGTTTCTTCAGCCTTTTCCTGACCGTGAGGATCCAAACACCTTGGTCTTCGCAGCTCCGCTAGGGGAAGGAAAATGCCCTCTCATCCACCTTGAGGATTATGGCCTCTATGCACGATGGATTTTCGACACACCGTCTCGCAGTAACGGGATGCAATTGCACGTCGCTACAGAAGATATTGCTTGGAAGGACCTCGCTGCCGTTTTCACAGCGGTCACTGGTCGAAAGGCGGTCTACAAGGACCTTCCTCTAGAGCAGTATTTCCAACTTCCGATTTTCCCAAATCCCGACATGATTGTTGGCCATTCCACCAATGGCGAGAACCCCACCCTTCTTACTTTCCGGGAGAATTTCTCGGGTTTTTGGAACATGTGGAAAGATAACCTGACGAAAAGGGATTACAAGCTGTTGGATGGGATTCTGCCAACTAGAGTGAAGAGTGTTAAGGAGTGGATGGAGAAGACAGGGTATGACGGGAAACCGTCATCGATTCTTAAAGACTACCGGGACGGAGTGGGTAGCAGAAATGCTGCCAAGCAATGATCGTTACTTCGAACAGCCAATAGTATGTATTTTGCTCAGATTGCGCTTCACCTTTCAGGGGCGGGGCGAGGTGATGGTCCCTCTATAGCACGTCCTTCTGCGTAGAAGGATCGTTCCCTAGGCTTTGGGCTTCGGCCGACTGTCTACCCTCGTGCTCTTCTACGAGCGCAAATCAGAGCTAAGGCGATTTGCTACAATGAGAGAATAGTGGCAGATGATCAGTCAACATAGCAGAGTGTCGACGCTCCTCGAGTATTAGTTGAAATCGATCCTGCTCTACCTGAATCTGAGTTAGGGTTACTTAGGGTTAGCGAGAGACCGACGAGACCTGGGCGAAGTGGGGACACTCAATTCTTCGAAGTCTACGAAATGTCCGTCTGTTAAGATTCAAGAATGTGCTGTGTCGCTCCTTGCAGGTAGGTATAGTCCTTGCTCCATCACATTTTGGGATTGAGCTCCGTTCCCCAGTGCTGCTCTCCTGTAATCAACCCCCAGGTCAATCAAAAACCTTAATCTTGACAACAGGACTAGCGGCGCGGGAGCAAGTGGACGGTTGTTGACGGCGTGTTTCAGCAACTTGAGAGCAGCGCCAGCAAATACCCGCACCTGCATCCGGCGATATGTAATCATTAGGCAACACGTTCAAACTGTGGCAGGTTCAAGGAATCGACGCCCACTCTTGGCACCTATTCCAGCAGCTTCCGCCAAGGCGATACCTCTATCAACTCTCGCCGCACAGACTGGCGATAGCTTCATCCAGAACCCTCTGGAATATCGAGCCCCTGAGATTACCCCTGAGATGCCTTAGGCAAGTCCTAGCCACTGTCGTGTATATAGAGCAGCCGCGAGGCCCTCACAGAGAACACTTTGGAGGGCTGAGCCGTTCAATACAAATCTGTTGTTCCACAATCTCGAGTTCCCAAGTGCGGAATCTCTTCCGCATTCCATTGAAACGCAGGGGGTCTGGAAGGGTCGGTTTCTTCTTTATGGTTTTCGACGTGATTGTTGCTACTGATAGTGCCGAGGGAGATGGAGGCGCTCGCTGAGGCGGGCTAGCTGGCGATGATGCTCGTGGGGTGCCTTTAGCTGGGGTTCCACGGAGGGAGGCGATGCTCTCTTATAACGCTCTAATCTGCGTGTTGTACGCCTCTTTTTCGGCGGCCAAGCGGTTCTCTATCTCTGTAAGGCGACTGGCTTGTTCCTCTTGCATCGCCCCCAACCGTATAGAGAAGAATTGCATGAGCTGGTCTATCTGGGTAGCCGTCTAGCCGCCCTCCGCTCCGTTGTTGATCGTTAACATGGCCGTCGATAGTGTCGTAAATATTCACTCGGTTCGTTGCCCGAGATCGTGGTCGTTGTGGGTTGCTTCCGGTAGTCTGGCTGCTCGGCTCCCCGGACCGAGGTTATAGCCGGGCAGCGTCGTAACTTACTCGGTTAGTGACGCCTAGATCTTGCTTTTCGCTCAACCGGTCTGATGCGCCGGTGTCTTGCGGCCGTATGCACTACCGTTTGCGACCTCTATGTAGTCGGAGGGACGGCCTCGAGTGCCTCGTGCGAAGCGAGGGCTTTTTCCGTTGCTATTCGGTCGTCTTTGTTAACGACGTAAACCAAACTAATGATATCGCTTCGTTACCTCGTTGATAACGCAAGTAAGAACTAATGTCCTCCTTCGCAATTAACTAAGAAAGAGCGAAGCTTAGTGTAATGTAACGGTCTCAGGAGTATATTGCAACTATCTGATAACGACTCTACGAGTACACTAAGCTTGGAGAAGAAAAGGAAAGATACGAGATATTCTAGCGGCTCGCGGGCCTCTTTATCCTCGTGAGTGCGATGGTCTGAGCGCATTGCTAGAATATTCGGTGTGCTGTGTGGAGATGTGGGAATAGCTTCATCCAGGGGCTTTGGTGGACCGTGCTCGCACGTGAGCTGGCCGAGAGTCACCGAGGGCTATATCGGGCGCAGCCCGTTACATGTGCGCCTTCTCCGCGGGGTATGGAGTTAAGATCTGTATACGGCTTCCACACCCGATCCGTATTAACATCCCGGGTCAACTAATGAGCCGGTGGCTTTGGAGCATTCAGGTATATCAACAATCCGCAACTTAACCATACCGCAGGATTGGTACATTACGACGTTTATGCCCCAATGTTGTTGTAAGACTTCCCTTTCTTACAGTTCTAAGTATAAATACTGAATCCCTAAGCCTAGGCATCCCAAACTGACGGCTACACTCTTGGAACTTGGGTAGGGCTCTTACCGTAGATACTGCTGGGACGACAATACTCGCCTCGTGGGAACAACCGTGGATCTAGAATGTGATACTCGTAGCTTAGGACGGCATGTTCACATTAACCCGCAATATGCTTCTAAGTGTTAAAGATGGGATTAATATAACGAGAGTCTGAATTTGTACTCCTCTTCTCATTGTATGCTTAGGGGTTTAAGTTCATAAGAGGATGCGGTGTTCTGATATGACGAAGAGACTCGAATATATCGATAGGTTAGTCGATTCTTCTTTGAAAGCCGGCTTGTATGTCAGCAGTCCCACTCTTTCATCGGCGACTTGGACATTGAGCTCGCACCATATCTACACAGACTCAAGATAGGCACCGACTTAGCGTCACTAGACTACTGTGTGACTATCCCATATTTGACTAAGGTAGTGTTCCCGCCATGTTGTAATTTGGGTGGCGGTCCGCTTTTGGGAGAGGCCGGTAGCCAAAGACAGAGCGTTTTCCACTTCGGGATTATACTAGCTCCGTGGCGGATATGCTGCGAAGAATCGTGATCTGTGGGTACGGTACTTATGAGGCCGAAAGGCTTAGGTCATGCTCCACGTGGCTCACTTCCCCCAAACATGGTTAGTGAAGAGATGGAGGATCTCTAGCATTTGTGTCGCTAGCAGGAGGAAATAGTCCGGTAGGGGTGGGAGCAATGGCCACCAAGTCTCGACGTACAGCTGGAAGGGGCTGCTGTCCGATCTAGGGCAGGGAAAGAGGTAATCAGACAAATAGATATATGTAGATGCTCTGGAAACTTGGAACCTGAACTGGGGAAGATATTCGAGCAGGTACAAGCGTAGGACACCCCCAGGTGCAACAGCGACACTGAGCTCGTCAGAGACAGAACAGGTAAAGAAGGGACAACAAGTGCATGCTTCCACACTCACCTGAGACAGACTACCACCTATCTCTTACCCTGCTCGAATCGCCTCTGTTCATCTCAACCGCAACGGACCCATATGCATCACTCTTGACGTCGCGAGGGCTCTTGAGGTTCATCGGCAATCCGGAAGCAGATGCGTGATCCGCGCGGCTTTCCGATAGTCGGTGTAGGAACTCCTGCCTCACACGGAGCGCGATTGATGGGAAACTGCCACGGTCTCAAACGGTGCGAGGCCTACCAAAAGAGCTTCTGTGACCAGTGTGCCTACGCCTAGGTTGCGATGATGGGTACGGAGTCGGCGGTCTGTTATCAGGTGGCTCTCGGCGTGAGGCCGTTACTCGGTCGCGTCGTGAGTTACGCGAGTGGCGATAGTCGTACCGAGACTGGCGTCAATTACCCGGCAGCTCAGTGTGACGAAGTGGATGATCCGGCACTGTCGGCGAATGGACGGGTCTCCACGAAAAAGCCACCTTTCTGTGAATTACTGTGGAGATACCTGAGACAAGACGCAACACGGAAGGGGGAGAAAGATGACTAGCAAAGAACAGGACTCTGATGGATAGCTGTTACGTAGCGGTCGGCAGGGAGGGAGAAGAGGTCAACAGGTGGGACAGAAAGGACAGAGGTCTATATGTAGAGTGCTTTACACCAGGACATTTCGTAAATTAATGGGAAACATGGGGCAGGATTGGAATGCACTCAAAGTTCATGATAGATTCACGTCATTGAGACATGCAGAATCTACACATTCAACGGCTAGTTACTGAAATGATAGCTTCTTATAGGATGCAGAGACTGAGCGGGTCACCAGTAGCGAATCCGCGTCGTAAAAATTCGGAAGAGGTCCATCTTCTGAATGTGCGTCTTGACTCCGTGCCCCGCCATAGCTGCGCGAGCAAATGCTGAAATGATTGGTCGCCTCATTGGCCGATAGCAGGCCTCTTCAGCAGATTCCTCGCCTGAAAAACTGTCGACCTGCTGTGATGTACGGCCACTTCAACATCGGAGAGTCTCTACCCCGGCCAGCCTACGCTCTTCTATCTGGTCTCAGTGCCGTTTGCCAAGTACATACTCGATCCAAGGAGGCAGCGCCACAGTCTGACATGTGAAAGGGTTCCGCAGAGATGTGAGACGTCATGGACACATCGCGTCATAATGTCATCGTCATCGTTTAGCCTGCACAAGCAAACTTTCAGTCTCCTACATAACGGGAACCACATTACCGTCTACTATACCCTTCATTACTCGTATTTCATTGCTAATGCCGAGGCCTCCTGCCTATATACATCGCCTATAAACAAATAACGTTAATATATATTGTAGCGTCTTCAAATAACATGCTGTCTGTCTTGCGCCCGACGGTAATTTGGCTCGGAGTCGACAACAGGAGAAGTGGTTTTTTTTTTTTTTTACCTATCTCACTCGGGGTCTTCCGTATGTGCCCTGCGACATCCCAGCAGCGGACGCCGCAGCTCTCACATTTCTTGTGTATTTCTCGCTCGTGTTGATTGAGATCCTCCTCCGTACGAAAGCGCTCGCTGCAGGTCTCGCATTTGTAAAGCGCCCGGGAATCGACTGTTTGGCCATTGTAGTCGTTGTGTTTTTTTAAACTTGTGTCGTTTGAGACAACCCTTCGTACGAAAGCGCTTGCCAAAGTAAGCTTGGGGGATGTCTGGTCCGTAAATCAACACAATAAATGACTGACATGCACATAAAGCGCGTAAGGCATGCATGGACAATCCACCGGAATTCGGCCAGCCGAGATTGCACCTTGATTGACCAGACTTGATCCTATCGATAAGAATGGATGCCAGGCGGATAATTTTACTCCCAGTACCCCATGCCAGTTGCCGCGGGATGTGGGCATGTCTCAAACTCTCACCGCCGTCAGATTTTACCCTTTACGCCCTCGCCCTATGTCTTACCGACCCATGTCTCTCGATCCCTATACCGCTAAAACTGGTGTTACTTCGTACTTCATCTCTCCACCTGCACGTCCCAGTGACGGTTGCGGCTCGCGTGCCTGAGATTTCTGTCTATGTTGTGCCAATACAATGAATCATGGGCAGACAGTGACTACCGAGACAGCCCCAGTTGCAACCACGACGACCTGTCAAAAGAGGGCAAGGGACAGGACCGAGAGTCCGGGACCAGAGCTTTCTAAGCAGCGCATCGCGTCCGCCGCTCCTGTGGGATGTTGTCGCTTGCACCCACGAGGCTGCGGCGTATATTCTTGCGCGTATGTTGTTTCTCCGTGCAGCTAGACCACTTGAGCAGTCTCTCGGTGATATTTGCCGCGCGACGGGGCGGACGAGGGGCTGGTGGTCTCGGGACTGCAACAGCAGCAGCAGCAGCGGCAACGGCGGCGGCGACGGCGGCGGCAAGAGGTCGTTGGAGGACTCTACAGTTCAGAGAAAGACCACCAAGTACCCAAAGTAGCTGACATGTTGCAGTTTTATCCGGGCGCAGCCGGACATCAAGCCGTTGAAGTACGACCTCACTATTCGATGCCTACAATACTTGACGGTTCGCTCTTTTCGTAAGGGGTTAGGCAGAGACATTCCTGCGACGATACGCAAGGAGACTCGCGCCTCCGCTAACAAACCCCCGCGTTGAAAGGCTTCAAGCGCTCGCCAATTCGGACACACATCCATTGCCAGCAACTGGATGCTAACGTTGGGCGCACGGACGACAACGACGAGAATGATCCTCCTTCACCTAGTCCGGACCCATCCGGCAGTGGCAGAAAAGTGGCGTCCCCAAGGGACCTACGTCCACTGTTGGAAGCCAGCGAGGACAGCTGCTCGGCGGCTGTATGCCTCAACAGCCGTAGAACGCGCCGTGAACGAGACAAGAGCCGTAAACTCAAATTGAGACGATGAACTTGTTCCACGTAGGTAGGCGACATGGATGTTTTCGATGTCGCCAATAGAATGGTAAGTGCCAGGTGGGCCAGTTCCGATACGGCGCCGTTTGTCTGCGAATGTGAGTGTTGTCCGCGTGCTTAAGGCAAAGTCTCTGAAGCACGTACCAGCAGTGAGGTCAGCCTTTCTCTTCTTAGTGAAGATCGACCCATGGTGTTCATCCTTGTTGTCGGATAGTTGTCCAGCGCCCAATGCATGCTCCGGTAGCGCGAATATCTTTGCGACGGTTGAACTCATTGTAGGAGGCGTGACATCGCTTGCACAGCCGAGGGGACGATTTTGAAGATGGAGAGCAAACAAGTCTACAGCTTCTGTGATGGTGTATGTGAAGGAGTCTCGGATTGTGAGGTGGAGAGCGAAGCACTTGAGAACTTCGTGAGGGTAGAGAGTGATGAAGCAAGGTCTGCAAGCTTACCTTGGCTCTGAATAGCAATTCGGCTTTGGCTAGAGGCCTCATCAGTGAGCTTCTGCCTTGCCGATTCCCTGGCCGGATCGTCAGAAGGCGTTCTTGAATTGGTTGGTGACATCTAACAGCTCAAACAAAGCAGGGTTGCAGCGACAATTTCCCTGTGTCTATCAGCTCGTCTCAGTGAAAGAAGCGGATGCTTGGTCAAGTTACATGATCATCCTGCCACTGGCTGAAGGTGCTCCTGCAGACTCTCCATCCCTCAGCTACTCAGCTTCGTTCGGCTGCCTCTCGCTCAGGTGTCCCTGGCCTTGATCTTAATGCTGGCCACCCTTCCAGGTTGTCCATCTGTGCGACGCATGAATCAGGCATGCATCGTCACAAATACATGCGCGGTAAGTCGAATCAGCAGTCGGATCAGCGAACGGTGGAAGCTCCGCATTACGTCGGGTGCGGTCTATGTCTGGAATGCAATTGTCCTTGCTGGAATGTGATAAGTCGTTGCCGCGATGCGGTCCAAACTCAGCGGCCTTGTCATACATCGCTCCAGGTAAGCGATAAATAACAACCACATCTCCGCACGGCGCTCGAAAACTTTCCATTACAACCACCTTGCCCTATTTCTTATGTTGCAAAATGGATATCACTGCTCATTACACCGCTAGGGTTACTCAATGCGAAGCGTTGATTGCATACATTTTCAACGAGAAGTCTCTTTGCGCTGAGGCACTTCACGCCGGGGCTGATGGCATTGTGAGCTTCGTGGATAATGGTTTCACTCGCAGGCTCCGGAAGAACAACTACCTCGCTATCTATGGTGACATAGCCGCCTCTGAAATATTATGTCGCCTGTGGCATCAGCGCAGTTTGAGCAAGGGTGAGTCTATTCCAACTCATGCTCAGCATGGAGAGTAATTGTTCCTGATACGCTGTGAAGGTCAGTGGACTGAAATTCGCAACGCGGTGGTTGGCAACGCCAATCTTGCCGAAGTTGGCTTCGTATGGTCTCAACGCTTGCATTGTGACTGACGGTGGGACGAACGCCGTTTCGTCCGCCATGATGGCAACCGCGCTTGAAGCAATCCTCGGTGCGGTAGGCCTTGATGGTGGCCCCGCTGCCCTACGTGGCGTGATGCACCATTTAGGCCTCTCTCATCCCCTCACAACGGTAAAGTTCATACCTTCACGATCATTGTTGCAGGACATCTTCTAATCCAGAATCCTCAGGAGTAAACACGACACCGTTTCGGATACCCTGCACCAGAGGGTGCAGATGGCGAGCAGGGACCGTGGGGGAGAGACGGGCTTGGAGGACCGCCAGGACGACCTGCGATTCAGGGGCCGCAGCGACGTTAGCAAAAGGATCACCTCTAGCAGCCATACGATGCGCTCATCGGCGTCCCACTCCTTGGCTAGGGCCGTCAACTTTCGAAGTGTCTGGACCTCGCAATCCACGCTGTCTTTAGTACTAGAATTCCACTCCACGATCTTCACGGCAGCCACCTGGTTCTTCGAGTTGGAGGCAAGGAACACCCTCCCCATGCCGCCCCGGCCGAGCGGCGCCGACAAGGTCCATTCCCCGATCGTCCGCACGCTACGGGACGGAGTCGGCATCTCGAAGTCGATGGCCTGCGGTCCGTTCCGAGTGTCGGTCATATAGTTGTCCCGTTCTCTCCTGAACGCTGGCGTCGCAGCCCAGTCCGTGTATTGGAAGACGTACTTGAGCTTGTCGAACTCGATCTTCATCGAATACTGGTTCAAGGTGAACATCTGGCGGCCGACGATGGTGCCGTTGACTGTGAGCTCGGCGTGCTGAGAACTGGATTTGCCAGCGATGAAGAAGGCCCGGTTCTGTAGATCGAAGTTGAAGCGCGCGTGCAACGTCCGGAGGTTGATGCCGTGCTTTTTGGCAAAGGCTACGGTGCAGAGGAGCAGGTCGGCACCGCTCGCTCCCGGCAGCCGGCCCTTCCCCGCCGTCCACCCCAAATCCGGAACCAGCGGCAGAGGTTGGAAGCCTACGAGATATCGCCCCGTCCAGATTTGGCCCAGCTCTCGGATGCTAGCGGCGACCTCGCCATCGGAGAAGGGCTCGGTCAGGCTGTCGCTGGTAAATCCATCGCCGTGCTGGAGTCTTCGCAACAACTCGCGTTGGAGCTGATGCACGTCGCCGTCGTACACTTGCGTGGGCTTGACCTGCATGCGACAGACAGGACCGTGGTCGTGGGGCATTCTGGCGGCCCGGCGTGAGGGCGTTGTAGGTGTCGCTTAGGGCCCCACTTGGCGAGAGTGTTCGCGGGCGTCAGAGTAGCGTAGACATGCTCGGGCGTTCCGAGATCGCCGGCGGGGTCCATTGTCGTAGCCTGAGAGCCGTGATGGTGCTACCTGCTGCGCTGCAAGCCGTGGCGGCGACACAGTATACTTTTCTCGAGCCCAGAAGGCGATGTAATATGCTCGACCGTCGGCGGCCTGTTGTGCCGCCGCTTGTTCAACAGTCCCCTCGACGGAATATCTGCGGGACGGTAGTCGACGCTTCCCGGGAGGTTCGTCGTGAGTGGACTCGAGTGGATCTGTACCGGTGCGCAATGGGTTCCGGGGTCTGGATACAGACGAAGTCGGGTAATCCTTTAGCAGGTTAGACAACCGGATGGTCGTGAAAAGTACGGCTGTCCTGCCTTTTGATGGAGCACTCCGCTGGGGGGAGGTGCGAAAATCTGTGGACTAAACTACCGTATCGCCCTGACGCCCGTCATCTGCGTGCTCGCCTGCGCCGCCATGACGAGAGTCGTGCGCCGCAGGTTGGGCCAGCCCCGAAAGATGTCAAAGTGGAACGATTCGGCGTGCTCTACGGTGTGCCATGCCATCGAGGCGCGCGCTTCGCCGGCTGACCCGGGCGGGGGAAGGCGCTTGCCTGTTATCTGCTGCGGTTGTGTACCGGGAGCATACCATACCCCTTGGGCGCTAAAGCTTGCCCCTTCTTCTGGGCGGCTCGTTGTCCCGGAGTTTGGGCCATATTCGGAAGGAAGAGGGTACGAAGTTGGGTTGCGATCGTATGGGCGCGAATTGCGGTGAAGGCCGTAGCTAGGAAGCCCACCCGCCAACCAATGAGTCAGGAGTGCTGTAGGCTGGTGCGCGTTCACGGCGCGTCAGGGGCCAGGATGGTTCGCATTCGAAACGCCCGCTGATGACTCAACGCGGAGGTTTGGTGTGGGAGGATCGCAGTAGTGGGGAGAGTCCCAAAATAGTGCGCGCGATCCGCCTGTGCGGAGTTGCCTCGGGAGTCGGAAAAACTCTGGGATATCGGAGGTCCAGCGTGTCGACGTCAGTGCAGAAGAATCGCAACCATAAGGTAATACTAGTTGGCTCAGCGGGTTGAGGACATGGATCTCGATAGTCCCAACGCCTAAGGGCTCATTTTCATGCGCCCCTCCTTGTTGGCACTTAGAACCGAGGCGCCATTTACAGCCTCCTGGTGTACTTCTCCGTTTAAGGCCCTGCGCAAGAACCTGGTTCGGGATGTTGCAAGGTCCGCTGTCGGTTTCTTCAGAAATGGGATTAGCCAGAAAGGACAAACTCCGGAAATGGCAACTCTACCCTCCAGAAATGGCGTATTTCCTGAGTCAAACTGACATCACCAAAATCGGCTCTCAACACACCCGTCTCCGGATCTATCAGTGAGGTCCCTGTTAATTGTGTAGGCTCTAGTGTCCTCCAAAAAGACGCCGTCATATGGTTGTGGCTTTCAGGAGCTTATTGGGTGCGGCTGTGGTTCGCGTACGACGATATCCGAAGAGAAATCACTCAGATGGTGAAGTGTGGTACAGTCGCATTCGAAATCGGCTTCCGGTTTGTCGGGTTGCCCCAATTCTCGGCGCACAGACATTTAGGCTTGGCGCTGACGGGGTACAAAGTGACATGTGCAAAGTACTTGTTAGACGTAGGGATGGGTACCTGCGGGGCCGAACCGCTAGCTTAAGAGCCAATATTGACTTTCCATCTACACGTCGAAAATGGTCGTCTTCCGCCAGCGTCTTCTTCTGCACCGCCACCACATGCTCGAGCATCTCGATGGCCTCCGTGATCCGTCTGTCACCGAGATAGGCTCTTGCTAGCTCGTGCTCTGAATCCAGTCGAGAATGGTCGTCTGCCGCAAGGCGCTCTTTTCTCCATTCGCACGCCCCTTCAAAGCATCTAATAGCCTCCTTGAATCGTCTGTCCTGGTCCAGGCATTGCCCAACTCGGAAGGAGAGATCACACATCTCCTCAGTCCTGCACTCCTTCCTCCCCTGGAGCACCCCAAGTGCATGCGGGAGATACGCTCTCCATAATGTACCGTTCGCACGATCCGCGGACGGAAATGTCGCTACAAGGTGTTGGAAGGCCGCAGTCTCCGTCTCTCCGGTACGCCCCTGTCGTTCGATCCAGACTCGCGTCGCCACATGCACAAGGCTGTGCATGTCAAACAAGTCGCTCTCCTCCCGTCGCCCCAAGAAAGCGTACCCACAGAGCGTGCCGATCGCGTGCACCATCTTCTCCTCCGACTCGGGTCTCGGCAGGATGGACCGCGGTATCGCCTTCGGCTCGATCTGCGATATGAACGAGAGCAGCTCGGCCGCAGGCCCGTCGGTTCTCCGGATCTGGTCGAACGACACAAGCCACGTCGTCGCCACTGCATTGTGCGACCCCGGATACCGTGTGCTGTCGTGGAACTCGCGGCTCATCGCGCCGACCATGTCTTCCTCAGCGCCTCGGAGGAGCGTCAGGTAGTCAGCAACCGACAGCCGGTTCCGGTCCAGGTACGCCGTCGCCTGTGCAATGGCAAGCGGGAGATACATCAGCTCGCCGAGCAGCTCCTCCACCACAGCCTCGTCCCCCACCAGGCCCTTCCGTTTCAGCGACTTATCGAACATGATCGTTGCCTCTTGCTCGCTCATCATATGCAGCTCCACCTCGTCAGTCGCGCGTGACGCCACGTCCGGCGATCACGTCGTGTACAAGACCAACCCACTCTCGCTGTCGGGGAGATACTGGCTGACGCCACCAGGAACATCCGAGCTTCCTAAAACAACGTCAACGTCATCCGCGTTATCCACGACAAGCAGCCACGGCCCGGCTGCCGCCGAGCTCAGGTGCCGTCGGACCGACTCCTTGACATCTTCGTCGCCTACGGCTTTGCGGATCGCAAGCTTCGTCGCTATCTCAACATATGCCTGCTCAAATGTCGCCACGCTCAGAGCCGGCACCCAGAAGACGGAATACTCCGGGTGGCTCTCCCTAACCCAGATTACCAGACGCGTTTCTTTTGTTCACCCGTGGAAGTTCAGTTCTGGTACACCGAACCCAGGGAATTTGTCCACCAATGCCTCCATTTTTGACTTCAGGATGTTCCTCTGCACCTGATCGATCCTCTCAAGCGACAACAGCATCTCCACCAAGAACACCAAGTCTCTCACCCGCTGGCTGCTGGCCGCATTAGGTCCAGGATTCGACACGACCGTCATGACATCGGCGATCGTGTGGTAATCTCAAACAGCTTCTGCAGAATTCCGGAAGCGTGCATGGTGATACTTGTCCGGTCTTTCACCGTGTCCACCAGACTCCGTAGCTGCGTCGACAGCCGCTGTGCCGGGAACGCCAGCGACAGACCCTCGTGGGCAGAGGAGGGCGGAGCGCGCAGAGAAGACATCTGGACATGGCGAGCTGCCAGACGAGTGTTCGCAGCCAGACACGCGTGACGAGCTGCCAGACGAGTGTTCGCAGCCAGACACGCGTGACGAGCTGCCAGACGAGTGTTCGCAGCCAGACACGCGTGACGAAAAGGTCTGCTACTTGGAGCTCGGTCAGGTCCGAGCTCCGCGTGTCGTACGCGGCGGCGTGTTCCTCGTCATCGAGCCGTTGTTGTTTGTGCTCGATCCAGGAGATGGTCATCTCGGGCTTGGCAGCCTCTTCTTCGTAATTCTGTGCGATCCAGTGGCGGAGGAAGTCGTCGTCCAAGATGAGGAAGAGTCGGATGAGTCTCGTGAAGCCAACATTGACATGACTCGGGATCGTAGGATCCGCGAGCGGCAGGGGAGAGCGCAGAGGCGGAGACTGCGACTGGGACAATATCAGTCGTGACAGCGATAATCGCTTCGTCCTCGGTACGGAGCTCTGTGGTGTCGCTGATTGTTTCTGCCTGGAGTCAATGATCCTTGACACCTGCACCTATCTGAGGGAATCTTACATGCCAGTAGCAACATCCATCCAGCGCGCCTTCGCAGAGAGTTGGGATGACGGCCCGCCATCGATTGACGAAATATGGAGGGATTTTCTAGAAGAGCATATCGAAGGAGCGACGGCGGCATTCGGCAATGAAACCCAAGGCTTGAACCCTATTCGAAGAACATTTCTTCAATTTCTATTGGACACGGCCTACTGTGTGTTAAGAGATCGGAGGTTCACCACAGCCTTACGGGAACCTGAGACACTATCTGCCGCTGTCTTCCACCATCTCTTCACCGAAGGCTCAACTTTTCTGGATTGATTACCTATCTATTCTTCCTCGGCACAATGCAAAATCTGGTACAAGTACCCATACACTGTTACTTGGCTCGTCAAAGAAGCAGGAGGAATTAAGCTTGTTTTCCTCAGGTTTCCTGGTTCAAGTTCGTACCTAACCCATCGGATTTCTCCTTGTGCGATTGGCCCAACGAGGCAATGGCCCTGGTGCAAGCCCGATCGATCGATGGTATGGATGCACTGTTCATTCACCATTCTCTCCACATGAAACAGTCGAACATCAAGACGATCCGCCCCTGCGGAACTTACTCCACGACACAGGCTATGTACGACCTACCGTTTATCGCGCCATCGCCGCCAATCAAGTAGTCGACTCCACTGCAGATGTTGAGATATCTCGCCAGACGCAGTGCCCGGGGTGGAAGCCAAGGCGGTCACGTGACTGAGGGATGGCAGGGGTGTAGATACCCTCACTCTCAGACCCCTGCGCCTCCCCGGCTTCCACCCAGACATAACAACAATACAGCCACCACTTGAACCACAACTTGCAGCGCAGCCTACAGAGGCCTGCGCCCCGTGGACTAAGTACCGGTACCTGTGAATCCAACAGCAGATGTCGATGGACCAGATTGACTACTATGTTGCCGGCTTGCCGATAGCCAAAGGAAGACAGTTTGTCCTACAGGATATCGTTTAGCATTGGACCCTCGGATACCCAATTCGGACCTCTACAGCTACGTACGTTAGGTCTTGGTGCCTACAGTTCTATTCCAGCGGACGCACGATATGTCGGGGAGCACCAGGAATCGTGCCAGTTAAGCTGCTGGCTGCTATTCATCAACAACAGTATTTCTTTGCCGTTTTTGTGATAGATACCAGATACTTGAAATAGCCGCTGTGAAAAGAGAGTTTACCCTCATTCATGCTCAACACGCTTAATTCAATGGAATGTACCAGTCTTTCTGTTTAAACGGTTTAGAATGTAAGTTTTACAAGAGAGCTTCACGCATGAAACCGGCGAGTTGCTTGGCCTAAGAATGTTAGTGATAGGTTTTAGAGGCGACGAAGAGGTTGGAGGGAGGACGTACCATGTCGCCATGCATCATGGAGAAGTGATTGCCAGGCATATGCCTTACGGTTATTTTATTAACGTCGAGATACTCATCCCACCTGGTTGGCCCGAAGTCGGTTCTATTGTCCAATAGGAACAGGGCATGACCCCTGGGATATGGCTCGGGTCGGGGATCGGTTGGGAGGTGGCACACGCCATCCTCGCACCAGATGGCAGTGACCTTGGGACAGCACTCCTTGGGGATGGGCTCAGCCGTGTAGTTGCTGAGTGCGGAGACAGAAGCGGCAAAGTGAGGAAGAAGCCATGGCGGGATCTTGGACGGATCGCCGTCACCGAGGAGTCCGATGGAAGCGAACCAGGCATGGAGACCCTTAGGGAGTGCCTCGATTGTGATGGGACAGGGAGCGTCAATGATGACTAGGTGCTCAACCTCCTCTCTGGCTTTGACGAGTTGATTGACGATCTCGAAGGCGATTACACCGCCTGCCGACCAGCCGGAGAGACTGCAGGGCCCGACAGGTTGGCGCCTCTTCATCTCGTCGATAAACTTGGCTGCCATCCCGTAGACACCGCAATAATACTCTTCCGGGGTCTTCATGAAAGGGGAGAAGAGACCCCAGACCACCCAGTTGCCGCCGACAACTGCAATCTCGGTGTATAAGTGTATGCTTGGTGAGAGACGCTTGAGCTCCGGTATGATCAAGTCACTGCTCGTATGGACGAGTCTGTTCAAGTGCATCGCTCTTGTCATCATCTCGATACTGCCCCGCTGGGCATCTAAGCCTCCCGTCGAGGGCTCACTGTAGCCCCGGTCCCTCCACGTGTGGGTTGAGTGGTTGCCATCGTTGCTTTGATAGCAGCGCCAATACAAGCGTCCAGAAGCGGGGCGAGAAGGGGTATGATAAGTAGGTGTAGAACAGTACCGCAGAAGATTTTTATTGGTGACGGAGGCGAATTGGTTTGTGTGGAACAACAGATTTGTATTGAACGGCTCAGCCCTCCAAAGTGTTCTCTGTGAGGGCCTCGCGGCTGCTCTATATACACGACAGTGGCTAGGACTTGCCTAAGGCATCTCAGGGGTAATCTCACGGGCTCGATATTCCAGAGGGTTCTGGATGAAGCTATCGCCAGTCTGTGCGGCGAGGGTTGACAGGGGTATCGCCTTGGCGGAAGCTGCTGGAATAGGTGCCAAGAGTGGGCGTCGATTCCTTGAACCTGCCACAGAGATGAGGAGCAAGTTGCGGGTCGATGGTCCAGCAATCGGCTCTTCGTCTGATCAGTTCGCCTATATATACGCACGGTTAGAGGAAATACTATAGGCCATGGCCGCTGTATTCTTTACAAGGGGCGGGCCATACGGCAACTTCGATCCAGACCAGTTTCTCGCCTACCTGGTAGCGTGTTACGGCGACCCGAACACTGAACAGAGGGCCCTTAGCAAGCTAGAGTCAATGACCTAGGGCGAGAGGGAGAGTTTCGCTTCCTTCCTCCCGAAGTTTGAAAAGGAACTAGCTGATAGCGGTAGCGCTGATTGGAGCGATATGGTAAAGATTAACCACCTAAAGCGAGCCATTAACCATGAGATGCGGACCTACTTTACTAGATAGCTAAGTCTGCTAAAGGACTATCCTAGTTTCGTCAATGTATTATAGAACCTAGGCGCTAACCTCGATGACTTACGCTTTTATACCCGAAAGAGGAGACCTAGAATCGGATCACGATCTCCTTCCCCTATTTAGAAGACTAAGTCCGATACCATACCTGCCAAGGGGGATGAGATGGATTGGGAGCCGACGAAGATTAGTCGGGTAATCCGCCAAGCAAATAAGGAGCTAGAGGGGAAACGCGTAAAGTGGGTGGATCGGGTAGAGATGGATCGTCGTCGGAAAGAAGGCCGATATTTAAGATGTGGAAGAACGGGCTGTAGCGTAGCCGAGTGCCCGTTGCTCCTACCCAGAAGGCCGTCATAGGTAACGAAGGTCCAGGCTAGGAGGACGAAGCCGGTTCTCGACGCGGTCATCGATGAGGATGAGGAAGTAACGGACAATTCCTTATACGAAGTAGATGAGGAGTCGGGAAAAGAGTAGCCCCTGACGGAAGTCGTCGTTAGGGGTACGAAGAGGCCCTGGTAGTTTGGAAGAAGGCTGAGAAGAAGATGGATAGCGAAGTAATCTATGTCAATTTCGGTATTAACGGAACATTCTACACTAAAGCGTTGATTGATACTGGTTGCTCGAGCTACGGTACTATTAGCGAAGCCCTCGTCAGACGCCTACGCCTCCTAC
This sequence comes from Coniochaeta sp. 2T2.1, assembly GCA_009194965.1. Taxonomy (NCBI): domain Eukaryota; kingdom Fungi; phylum Ascomycota; class Sordariomycetes; order Coniochaetales; family Coniochaetaceae; genus Coniochaeta; species Coniochaeta sp. 2T2.1. The sequence continues at coordinate 325,129 of VSMA01000043.1, forward strand.
GTATTGCTATCACCCCCCGAAATCTTGAGTAGGTCAATATCCTTGTGGAGGAAGCGATTACCTATGTAACCTACGTCGATATAGATATCGACGGCTATAAGTAGAAGAGAGTATTCCTCTATGTCATCCCCGACTAGAAGGACGATGTGATCCTAGGGCTGCTATAGATGGACGCTGAGGAAGTGTTGATTAATCCGGCCCGGGGAGAACTCTATATCGGTACCTCCGGGTTAGTAGTTAAGGAGCGAAGCCGAAATCAAGGGACCGACTACCTAGTTAAAGAGCAGATCGCAAGCATTTTTGGAGCGTTAGTCAGGAGGATCAGAAGGCCTCGCTCTAACCAGAAGGGGCCCGCTCGGATATTCGCGGCGAGTCTGGCAGATATAGAGAAGGCACTCGCCCCAAAGAAGCACAGTGACCCGCGTCAGAAGCTACCAGAGCATTATCACGACTTCCTCCCCTTATTCAACAGGGCACAAGCCGATCAGCTACCTCCCCATCGGCCAGGCATAGACCATGAGATTCCCCTAGAAAAGGATACGAACGGCCAGGATAAGGCCCCTCCCTGGGGGCCGCTATACGGCATGTCGAGAGAGGAACTGATCGTCTTACGGAAAACTTTGACGGAGCTCCTCGATAAGAACTTCATCAGAGCAAGCAGTTCCCCAGCATCTGCGCCAGTGTTGTTTGTCAAGAAGCCAGGCGGTGGTCTTCGTTTCTGTGTCGACTACCGCGGTCTAAACGCTATCACCCGCAAGGATAGATACCCGTTACCTTTGATCGGCGAGACATTGCAATCCCTATCGAAAGCGAAGTGGTTCACGAAGTTAGACGTGATCGCTGCCTTCCACAAAATCCGCATCAAAGAAGGGGAGGAGTGGAAGACAGCCTTCCGTACTAGGTACGGGCTCTACGAATGGATGGTCACTCCCTTCGGCCTAACCGGCGCGCCAGCTACCTTCCAACGGTATATTAATAATACGCTACGAGAGTTCCTTGATGAATTCTGCTCAGCCTATATCGACGATGTTCTCATCTACTCTGATGGCTCCCTAGCCGACCATAGGAAGAAGGTCCGGAAGGTTTTGAAGAGGCTCCAAGACGCCGGACTTCAGATCGATATCGATAAGTGCGAGTTCGAGGCGAAGAGCGTCAAGTATCTAGGGTTTATCGTCGACGCTGGTAAGGGAATCCGCGTCGACCCGGAGAAGATCAAAGCTGTGGAATCATGGGAGCGCCCGAAGACCGTTAAGGGAGTTCGTGGGTTCATCGGGTTCGCCAACTACTATCGGGAGTTTGTGCCAAACTTCTCGACCGTAGCGATGCCCCTTATAGCGTTGACCAAGAAAGGAGTCCCGTTCGTCTGGTCAGACCAGTGCGAAGAAGCCTTCAAGCAGCTGAAAACCCTCCTCATCAGCGCACCAGTCCTTGCCCAGTGGGACCCAGATCGGAAAACAGTCGTTGAGACAGACTCATCCGGCTACGCAATTGGCGGAGCCCTCTTACAGTACGACGACGACGGAATTCTCCGCCCAGTAGCCTTCTTCTCGAAGAAGAACAACGCGGCAGAGTCGAACTACCCGATCCATGACAAGGAGCTGCTAGCTATCGTACGATGCTTGGAACAGTGGGATGCCGAACTACGGAGCGTGCCGTCATTCGAGATCTGGACTGACCACAAGAACCTCGAGTACTTCCAGAAGAAACGACAGCTCAGTGAACGACAAGTCCGTTGGGCAGAGATACTTGCCCGGCACAACTTTACGCTGAAGTACCGGCCGGGGAAACAGGCCGTGGTCCCTGACGCCCTGTCCAGAAGGGAGCAAGACATGCCCCAGAGTACCGAAGACGAGCGATTGACAGGCCGCTGTTTCCAGTTGCTAAAGGCTGCGAGAGGCAGGGCACTCCGTGTCAATCGCGGTACGGCTCTAGTAGTTCGAACTAGCTTTGTCAAAAATGGCGACCAGGACGGAGAGACGGACGACGTGGCGGAGAAGTCAGACTTACCAGAGAACCCATTCGCAGATGCCCCGTTGAGGGACCTCTGGAATCAAGGGCTGGAAACGAATAACCGTTACTGGCTCATCCGTAAGATGGTTCTTGATGGTGAACGTCAGTTTCCAAGCCAGTGGGGATTGCCAATTTCGATCTCGGAGTGTTCTATCGACGAAGGAAAGCGGCTTTGTTGGAGAGACCGCATCTGGATTCCCTGCTTGGAGCCCCTACGCACCCGGATCATCCAAGAGACCCACGACTCGACTCTCGCCGGCCACCCAGGAAGAGATCTTACTAAGTCTCTGATCGCTCGGAAGTACACGTGGCCGGGACTCAGCCAGGATGTTCGAAGGTTTATCCGAAACTGTAACGTTTGTGGAAGGGCTGCTATATGGCGCGAGAAGAAACGGGGGCTCTTGAAGCCCTTGCCTATCCCCGACAGGATATGGTCCGAACTATCGTTGGACTTCATCACCGACTTGCCCCCCTCTGGATCCGACCAAGCGACGAACATCATGGTGATCACCGATAGGCTATCCAAGAGCGTAGTTTTCGAGCCGATGGCTTCGATCACTACAGAGTCGGTAGCAGAACGCCTAGTTGTCTCTCTGATACGTCACCATGGTCTACCACGTGCGATTGTCTCGGATAGAGGACCGCAGTTCGTAGGCCTGATGTGGAAACGGATCTGCGAGCTGCTAGGGATCACTAGAAGACTATCAACGGCGTATCACCCAGAGACAGACGGAGCAACGGAGCGTATGAACCAGGTGATCGAACATTATCTCCGTTGCTATACTACATACTGGCAGGACGACTGGGCTAAACTACTTCCAATGGCGATGCTAGCAATCAATAACCGTGACGCAACGTCGACAGGAATCAGCCCCTTCTTTGCAACGCATGGCTATCACGTCGACCTCCTAAGCACTCCTGCTGGCGTTGAAGAAGGGGGACCTCTCCGCACAGAGGGCCGGTCACCAGTAGCGAGAGGAGAGGAGTTCGTGGCACGGTTGAGGGAGGCCACGGAGTTTGCTCAAGCAGCGATGGCTTCCGCGCAAGAGCGGCAAGAAGAGTACGCCAACCAGGCACGGCAGGCTGCAGAGCGATTCTACGTGGGAGACAGAGTCTGGCTAAGGCTGCAAAACGTCAAGACCGACAGGCCGTCGAAGAAACTAGACTGGCGTAACGCCAAGTACGAAGTCACGGAGGTGGTCAGCTCGCATTCTTACCGACTAAATACGCCCCCTGGGATTCACCCTGTTTTTCACGTCTCTATGTTGAAGAGGGCTGCTGACGACCCGTTACCCTCGCAAGTTCAGGATGACACGCAGCCTCCAGCCATCATTGCCGAAGACACTGGGGAACAAGAATGGTTTGTAGAGGAGATCCTCAACGTGAGGAAAAAGGGGAGGGGCCACCAAGTGCTGGTCAAGTGGGCAGGTTACGTCCAGCCAACATGGGAACCACTGAGCGTTTTTCTGGACACAGAGGCTCTAGATAAATACGAGGCTGCCCACGGGAAGGTTAGTGACTGATAACACCCTAGGAAGGGGAGGAGGGGGGTATTGTAACGGGCTGCGCCCGATATGGCCCTCGGTGACTCTCGGCCAGCTCACGTGCGAGCACGGTCCACCAAAGCCCCTGGATGAAGCTATTCCCACATCTCCACACAGCACACCGAATATTCTAGCAATGCGCTCAGACCATCGCACTCACGAGGATAAAGAGGCCCGCGAGCCGCTGGAATATCTCGTATCTTTCCTTTTCTTCTCCAAGCTTAGTGTACTCGTAGAGTCGTTATCAGATAGTTGCAATATACTCCTGAGACCGTTACACGTCATATTAGATCCCCGGCGTAGTGCTCCCTTCTTCGGCTGAGAAGTGATAGTCATCGGAGGCTACTACTCGTGCGAAGTATACAATCAGTTATTTCGCTTGCTTGAAGTAGACTTTTAGCGTCTCTGGTTCCTTGTACGGCTGGAAAGCTCTCGTCTTCCCAATTGCCTCGACTTGTGCAGACTGAAACTTGCTGAGGACCACACGGCATAGCCAAATGAGCATACAGGTTCAACCATCGAAACACCAGCTATGCGCTTCGTGCAGCATTTCATCCAACTGATGTAATATTGTTTGCAACGTTTGTTCTTTGGGGGCCCGGCGCGGCGGGAGTGGGATTCGGAGGCTGTGCAGCAGACGGCACGATCTGCGCGGCAGGCGGATGCGCGATAATCGTCGGGACTGGGGGGTTTTCGGACGCGAAAGCTGGCGCGGAAGCGGAGGGCAAGACTGGTGCTGTCGGCGGGGTCGCAGGCGGGGACGAGACTCCGCTGCCCGCCTTGGATCCGCCGTCGGGTTTAGGCTTCCCCAGCAGCCGGTCCTTGACCCGCGAAAGTCGTCCCATACTGTTCAGAACGCCGGCCACGAGCGGGATCTTGATGGCTGTCTGCGGAATCGTTATTGGGCGAGGTTAATTATCGCCATTTTGCGGCGGCAACCGTGCGGCTGAACATTTCTGCCTAACAGTCAGGTGACCAATGGTAGCAGTCGCCGACGGCCGCATATTAGCTGGCTCGGACCGTAGCTGCAGGCGCTGTGCAGAGCGAGAAATCGAATATGCAATATCTGGAAGATTCGTGTAGTTCGGTGGCACGAATGGTGAACGTCAGTGTACACGGCCGTTATGACGTCTCATCGGTGTGCTGTCGACCACATGCCTTGTAACACTGTGCAACACGAGACGGAGAGACAATCGTGAGAGAGAACTAAAATGTGATTTACGACTGATGTAGGCCTGCGGTTACCGCAGCTGACACCGTTTGCCCCATAACGCGATGTTTACGGGGTGGAATGACGAACGGCCTGGTCGGCTATTGGAAAGTGAAGACCCATGAAGTCAGAGGAACCGGTCTTGGCGCTTCCAAGTGGATGTGTTCACGGCGTTCCGAACCGGCAGGGGCCCGGCTTGGAAAACGCGTCAGCACGACTGCGTCTGCGCAACTCGCGTGAGCGTCGCGTTGCCGGCTAGGGCCTCTGCGCTGCGAGCTCTGACCTAAAACAACACCCTTACGGAGCTCTTGGCACTCGGGCCAGGCCTATCAGCCCGCATACAACTGTCAATCCACATACACCTATCAGCCCATATAAACACGCCTTCCTAAGATACGAGCTATATCTCAGCTTACAGCCCCTGACTACCAGGTTACACGTTCGTTTGTTGCGTGGCGCAGATGATGATGGGCAACGAGCCTGCTACTGATTGCTCCCCATTATTCCCGAGGCGCAACAGGTGGTGGAATGTAGCCAGGCCTCTGAGGGACCGATTTTCAATCGAGATAATGGAGAATGCACAAAAGCGGAACGAGCTTCGGGATAGGTACAACGTGATCGGCCTTGAGATGTGTTGGTATCACCAGGGTTGTGATACACGTATACGTGTAGGTGCCCTCTGTAGAGGGCATCGCAAAGTGGTGGTCAAAACGGCTGTATATTCTTGACTGGCGTAAGTGGTAAGGAGGGAGGAGATGAGGCCCTCGCGAAATAGGGGCTACGGGCTGCGGCGTGCCTGCGCCGCAGATCACGTGACGCAGCCTCGTAGAGACGGCTCAGGGATAGGGTTCCCTAACCGTCACCACATCTATCCTTCCCCCCATATTCTACTGCGCCCGGCGTAGATATTCCAACAAAATGGAAGCAGCCGGGACGATGAATCGCATTCCGGTTGGGGTCATTCGAGGCGTGTGTGACTACGGAGACGAGCATAAGAACAAGGATTGGCAACCGTACGCGGCAGCGGTGGCAGCAGCGTATGCCAAGGCTGTGTTCCACGAGATCCGTCTAAGGAAGATTTCGGGAACTGCCCAGCATAGCGGTAGATCAACAGAGAGCCGTACTGTCAGCGGAAACACGTTCGGAGATCATGCGCGAATCCATCAGGGTGGTGTAATTGTTCGTAAGCGTTCATCGGTGCTACCCGTTCGACAAATCAACCAATAGTCTCCGGAGCATATCCCAGAGGATTCCCGGATCGATCGCTGAAAAAGGTCTTGCGAGGGGCAACAGCCGCCGCGGGCGACGGCTCCAGCGGCGGCTGCCCCGCGCCTGCCTCGCCTGTCACGGTCTTCGGTCGTCGGCGGAAGAACTGCCGCTTTCCGGGCCGATGCTGGGGACTTTTTAGCATTTGGCAGGGTTTAGTTCAGGTTGCTCGTCGGGACAAGGTGGCCTTAATTGCTCGCAGTGCCGCGCTTCGCACCGCTGCTGGGGCCTGCGGACGTTCAGATTAAAGGCAGTCGGGTTGCGCCCGGTCCAAGTCTGTGAAGCCACGTGATCGAATGGCAGGGCTCTTAAATTGCTTTCGAAATCCGAGACTACAGGACTGCTAAATGTGGACTCACGAAACTCAGGTTGATGCCGCCAGCAGGTTGGTCCAGTAGACTTTGAGCAGCTGCACTTCAAACGCATCGAGAAAGCAGCAAACTGGCTAATGTTATTGTTGAGATCTGGTGGAAGCAGCCAGCAGCGCCATCTCCCATATGCAGCAACATCTACTCGCTCTTATTCGTATAGTGAAGGAAACATTTTACACTCGCCTTTGTGATGCCCTTATACCAAATATCGGCCATTTTCCTATAGCCCAGGTCATTGGGATGGACACCGTCGATAAGGTCATCCAAATCAGGCCCTCCAGGACCATACATATCCGCAAGCGTGATTCTTCTACCTTGACCCGCCAGTACTTCCACCGACTTTCGGATTTGCTTGTTCGCTATGCGGACCCTCGAGTCGACCTCTTTGTCGAAAGCGACGAGGAGTGTGGACAGAACAATGGTCGAGTAAGAAGATACTGACCATTGATGCTCGAGCATGCTTTCTAGGCGCACTCCGAAGCTATCAATTTTGAGGTCTTGAATACAATCATTGGAACCGGCATTGACGGTGAGGAGGTTTGGGCGATAAGCTTCGAGGGACGCCCTTGCCTTGTTTTCGATCTGGTCGATTCTGAAACCACGCCATCCTTCGTGCTCGTTATTACTCATGGTGCCACTTCTGCGCGAGCCAACCATGGTCACGGTGTAGTTGTGCGAGTGTAAGAGATCGCGCAGGGCTTTCCGGTAGCCGTCACCGTCGCTCGATCCGACTCCATAGGTGATCGAACCCCCTAAGGGCATGATACGTAGCGGCACCCTAGGTTTCGCGTGCAGTACGCCACACGTCCTCACGACTCCCCAAGGGCCACAGATATTCGTAGGCCGGAGCCAGGGAATATAACACCACACCATGATCCCGGACCACCAGCCACCTAAAGCCAAATGATGGAAACCAAGAAAAAAGAAACAAAAAAGAAAAGAAACAAAAAGACCGACTACCAACCCCCGCCTATGCGGCGTGGTGGCGATAAGGGGTCGGTTCTACCACCTGATCCCGGGTGTTCAATAAGCGGTCAATAAGCGGTTGCTTCCAGCAATCTCTCTTACAGGCTGCACTTTCGGTCAACTTTCTTATCAAAGCCTTCGCCTTTAACTTGCGAACTTCTTAGAGGGTTTTAGCATTGCTGGTTTCACAGTGATGCAGTCGAAACACGACCATTGGACACCTTCCTACTCTACTCCGTCGTTTGCCCCATAGCTGCCTGGGATTAGTGTGCCGTGATCAAGATGCAGTAGGCCGAAGCCAAGGAAAATTAGAATGCACCACGGTGGGATTGGTTGAAGTGATGAGGAGAACGAGAGTAGACGCGCGACGGGACGACAAACCGGGATAGCGCGCAGGGGCTTTAGTGGTAGCAGCTACTACTAAAGCCCCTGCGCGCTATCCGCCACATTTGATCTGTGCCCCGCCATACCTGAAGACATGCATCGCCACCATCTCCGCTTTTCCTTTGAACTCCAGATTGGCGCATTCTTCGGCGTTTCGACGACGAACCTTTGCAACTGTAGCCAACCAGAGATAGTGGATTCCTTATTGAATGCCTAAGATGGAAGGACATACTGGCTCAGGTACGTACTATGATCAGGCAACGAGCAACAGCGCTAGGGCAAGGGTCTTGCTAAACCTGTCTTTTACTCTTCTCCTCCTTCACCTTCCAATGCCCTTACGAACTCGCTCAACCCGTCCCATACCGTGCACGAGCTTCCTCCTCACTACATCACTCGATGTCATACTGTACTGTACACACCTTAAAGCCCGATTGATAATGGCAACCGGGCATCCGGGAACGGCGACCCAGGAAACCGGGGACCCGGAAACACTTCAGGGAGCCAACAACGGCGACTATGACGCTGAAAAAGAGTACAGTTAACTAGAACCCCGGACACTTAACCGGAACTAGGGACACCAAGAAGGGACCAAGCTGTATTTATATGGCGCCGAGCCCCGAGGTTCTCTTGTCACGCTGCCCCGTCTAATCCTCCGACCTGCCAGGGTCCTATTAAGTAACCCTTGTCCCTTCTCTACCTTCAACTCTATTTGCAATTCTTCCATCAACACCGTAGCAGTTGTCGTCTATCGAAGCATTTCTTGCTAGACTTCTTTCACAATCCTAGTTTCAAACCACCCACTTGCTTTCAAACATCCGTGACCAAGGCAGAGACCTAAAGCGCAGTTGTTGCTAGAAGAATATCTTAACAGAACGAGAATATTGACGTGCGAATGTGCGTTACTGTATTAGAACTTTCTGAAGCCTCTATGTCGCCGGGCTACTGCCGCTTTCTAGCCGGGAAATGATTTGGTAAAGTAGGTATGCTTCCTGCCCTGGAGCTCGTACCCGTTGCTCATCCTCCTCCAGTCGGACCTGTCGGTGTCGACCTCCCGCCCCCTGGCATCGATGTAGTACAAGCCCCTCGTGATCAGACGCTTCTTAACCGTGACCGTCACCCTCTTCGGTGCGGGTGCGATGGTCTCGATATCGCCAGCTTCGTCGGCACCGTCGTCCTCGTCGTTGTCGTACCGTTGTCTGAAAGTGCCTGAGGCTTCTTCATCGTCATCGCCAAGAGCTATTCCAGCTTGGCTGAAGTAGGCGGGGTCGTCCCCGCCGTCCTCGCCGTCGCTGTCGTCCTGGATGGCGATACCACCGCTGCCGGACGCCTTGGCGCCGTCCTCCTCATCATAGTAGTCCCCAGCGCCCACACTCAGGCCTGCAGCCCCCAGAGTGGCGCCGGCGGGGTCTAGGCCCTCAACTCTGTCATGTCTGCCCACGCGCTTCTTGGTAGCCCCCGATGTGTTGTGCACATATTTCGAGCGCTCCTTGCGCCATGAGTCAAGTGCGGGATAGGAGTAGTCGATTTCGCAGCCACCGTTGGCCGCCATCATGGCTAGACACCAGAGGGCCAGCTTGACGGTGAGCCTCCCAGGCCGGTGTTCGCCCCACGGGATAACCGCGTACTCTGGGGGCTCCATCTCCCAGTTCACGGCGTTGTCGTCCACGTATGAAGCCGTGGTGTTGGCAAACGACGAGTCGGCGTCGACTGTGTAGTTGGCGACGTAGTAGATATCGGAACGATGGGGCCGCCCGGTGCCGAAGACATCGCCGGTACGAAGGCGTGAAATGCGGAGCACGACGAGGTTGCGCGTCCGTGATGATGAAGCCGTACCTGGAGCTGAAAGTCGCCATATAGTGCGTGACCTGGGCCAAGACCTTGCCCCATTGCTTAACATCATTTTCGACTGCTGACTTGATCATATCCGGGGAAAATTTGGCGCTAAGCTTGGTGTCGCCTGGGACGTAGTTGATGTATTGACCATGGGCAATGCACGACCAGTCAGGTTCTATTTCATCCGGGTACCGGCTGCCTGGGCCATAGTGGCAGCCGCCATCCAGACCATTTAGGCAGCAGTTCACGGTAGGCATGAGAAACCGGAGGAAGGCGGCATGCAGGGTCTCCTCGTTGCAAATCCTCAGGTCCAGGGGGAGCGCGTCGGCGTCATCTCGGCTCGGGCCTCGGTATCGGCCACGCAGCTGACCTGCAAAGATGTTGCTCAGGTTGTTGTAATTGAACTCGACCCACGGAACTCATCCCTCCGGGGCCACAGCGCCTTCGACGGCTGTTGTATTGGTCCCTGGACGGACCTCGTGGGTGTCGAGCACAGGACTGGGCCGTGTCAGGGCCTCGAGGATCGTGACCATTGGGACGGAGCAAAAGGCAGAATAGGCGCTTCAGGTGCCCAAGGGAATTGAGGCCCTAATTTTCCGGCAAGGGCATGCTTGTGAGTCCTGACTGTGTTCAGCGTCGACCTTGCCCGGGCAATGCTTGAGGGAGGATTTGAGGATAGATAGTTATACCTTGTGGGACACGTGTCCGAGCTCTCCATCAGCATCCTCTCCGTCTGCCTACGGTCTGACCGTGCCGCGTCGCCAATGCACCAATGCTAGCTCCGGCTTCGTGTCATATCTTGGCATCGACACCTTGGCACACCGTAGCCGGCTACGTCGGCGCGCATATTGCAGCATGGGCTCTGCACATCAAACCTTGACTCCTCCTCTGCAGCCAATAGAGCCCTTACGACATCAGCTGTGTCGAACACTACCTATGACTCATTGGGACCTACCGTAGAGTGCACCGCATGTCGTGCTACGCATCTTTGAGAAGCGTCCTAGATCGTTTTCTCACAAGGCTGTAGAGCTGAGGAGGTGTGGTTGCGTGTCTTGCTGGAAACAGCGTGAAATAGTCTCGTAAGTCCTAGCAATATGGGAGCCATAGGCTGTTCTCCGCGAATTGCAACTCACAGGAGAGTAGCAAGACCGAGCATCGCCAGAAAACAAGAAAATCTCAACAGCGGCGTGTCTGAGTTGGGCGCTATGGCCATAGAAGCACACAAGTATTATGCCTGACGTTTCAACGCTAGCGCATCGTCCAAAACACGAAAACGCGAAAGCACGTGCCCGACCTTGGCATCCCCGCAACTGCCAAGCTACCGTCACGTCCAACCGTTGCTCACCAAACTGCGATCATGAAAACATCTTATGTTTCGGCGATAACTTCAGTGACTCTCCATGCTGAAGTGCGCCTAATCCTGCGCCTTACCCGAAGTTTCTTGACCATCCCTTCTATCACCTGGCAGTCATTACTCAATTGGTACCCCAGGTTCTGTCGGAACAATACTTTAGGCAAATCGCCATGCCTCATAAGTCTAAGGATTCACCCTATTTCCAGGCGTTCCAGAAGCGCCGCCTGTGCTAGCAGACGGTACCCTTCCAGGACGACACCATTATGGACGAGAATCCTCCAAGGAGCTGGAAAGTTGCCGACTTCAGGGAACCGCGGCTACGCAGGTGTAACCTCGACCTCGACTCGGTCGACTGGGAGCACGCGAACGTCGTCGGTGCCGGAATGGACGGCTTCGTCTGGCGCGTCTACTTTGGCGACAAGGGTCCTTACGCCCTCAAATTGGTGGGCTTCTACTGCGTTCCCCTGTGTTGGTTGTCCTCCAGTCTAATTTTGTCTATTTCTCCAGTTCTGGGACCCCGACCCACACGACGTCAAGCAGGCGGGCTCCTTCGCCGCCCAGCGCGAGTGCCAGAACGCGGCGCTCCTCAAGATGATACGGGCGTCCGTAGACCAGGCGACGGCCGAGGGCAGCAAGACACCCGTGCTAGTCCTAGCCGACCCGTCCACCCTCGAGGATGCCAAGGCCAACTTCTTCGGGTTTGCCGAGGAGGTCCGGCGCACGCGCATGAGGGAACACTTTGGAACGCACCGCCCCAACCTCGTAGAAGTGGCCGAGATGCCCCGTTTTGCCAAGTGCTACGGCTGGCTCCACTTCAACCGCCGGGAGGTCTTCCCGCGGATGCCAAGAAGGGTGCTCCCACACAGCATCCGCGTCGGCAAGCACCTCCGCTCGCTGCCACCGGAGCGGGATACGTTCATCGCAATCGTGTACGAGTACATCGAGGAAGGAGAGAACAACGTGGAGGCAGTCGAGAAGGTGGCCAAATTCCTGTGGCTCGCCGGCTTCTCCTTCTCCCAGCAGCCGTTGGCCAAAAATTGGAAGAGCGGTGTCCTGATAGATCACTCCGACATCGTGGGGCCTGGCTTCTATGGCTGGCAGAAGCACTTCTACAGCCGTCTTTCCGCTAAGAGCATCCTAGCTGAATGAGAAGCACTTTGTTTTCACGTAAAGTATTCTACAGCAGCTCTGCCGCGAAAGACGGGATGGGGATGCGGTCGATCCGGCCGAGATGCTGGGAGTGGAAGAGTTCGCATCAGGTGTTCGTTGGTTCCCGAGCGCCGCCTGAGGTGAGACGGGCGGCCACCAAGTACTTGAGGAAAGTGATACCTCTTTTAGATACAGCAATCGAATGCTGAAGGGCTTGTTTCGAGAGAGTAACCGAACAGAAGTCCCGATTGTCGAAAGTGGGTCAGTGGCCATCGATAGATAGAGCGAGGGATGAGGAGGACGGAGAAGATGACATTGTCGAATTTGATTTGACCGACATGCAAGTCTTGGATGGGATTGGGAGAAGCAAATTATGGACGATGAGGCTCTGTTCCTGCGTTCATACGAGGAATCTTGACGGTCTACAAGTGCCGAGTCCGGGGACTTCTCGCAGGGGAGGGGCCAGGTTGTCGTGGGCAGCGGGGGGAAGACGACTACGTATGTTGGGGCTACGCATTTTATAGCTATGCTTGATGATGTGAGTATACCATCCATCCTGTCAAACCAAGTTCTGGGTTATGATGATGTCAATGTTCGAGGAATCTTGACGGTCTACATGTTTTCACCCAGGCCGGGATGAATGTGTCTCCAAGACCAATGTCAAAAGATGTGATCTTTTTCAGGTACATTGCACTTTCTACTTCATACTCCGCGTACGGTTGGACGCGAGGTGGCAGATGTTAGCATGTTTTTGTTTCTGCCACCAAGTGGAAACGTTAGTTTCCCCGCAAGGACCGGGCCACGGTGATCCGCGCCGCACCGATCAACCCCGCTATCGAGACGCAGCCTATACTACAGTAAGACCCGACATGATGTGGCGACACCTGACTGGCGCGCAACACCCCGCAATCGAACATGGGTCTGCATGCAGACGAGACGTCCGCCTTCCCCAATCCTGCCCTCTACCTTTCATAACGGCCCGGCTGCCGCCGAGCTCAGGTGCCGTCGGACCGACTCCCTTGACATCCGCGTCGTCTGCGGCTTTGCGGATGGAAAGCTTCTTCGCTATCTCGGCATATGCTTGCTCGAACGTCGCCCCACTCAGAGCCTGCACCCAGAAGATGGAATGCTCCGGGTGGTTCTCCTTCACCCAGTAGGCCAGTTCCAGGGCGACCTGGGGTTTTCCCACGCCGCCAAGGCCGACGAGCGCCACGCTCGGGCTCTTCCGGCCAAACAGCAAGTCTTTGAGTGCATCGAGTTCGGCTCCCCGTCCGACGAATCGCGTGTTCCTGCGGAAGGGGAGGTGGTAGCACGGCAAGAGTGCACCGCCGCTGGCGACAGCGGGCGCTAACATGGTCAAACATGGTGCCTGGCATAGATTGGGTAACTGACAATTGTGGTCGCCGTCGAGCTCAGCCCCCGTCGCATTAGTCTGTTCAACCGGTGGCTCTGTTTGGCGCTAACATGGTCAAACATGGTGCCTGGCATAGATTGGGTAACTGACAATTGTGGTCGCCGTCGAGCTCAGCCCCCGTCGCATTAGTCTGTTCAACCGGTGGCTCTGTTTCATGTCCTGCGTCGGCGGAAGGCAGATCAGCCAGCCAGCGGGGTTTCGACTGATCAGCCACACGGTGCGGTATTGTTCCACCAACAGCTTGTTGGTAACTCGGAGTTGGGCCAGCCAGTCCTTGCCACCTGATCAACTCTGCAAACAACCTTTTGAGGCCGTTGTCATCAGCCGAGCCGAACCTGACCATGTTTCGATGATCCGCGTGAACGCTAACCGCGGTGTAACATTCGAGCGCTGCGGATTCCTTCGGCACGACACGTCCAACAACCAGTAAGGCCAGCTCTTCGAAGAAGCAGGTGACTTCGAGTTGTCAGCCGTCTTCGCGGACGTCCCGGACCATAGACCAGAACCTCGCCTGGCCCGATTCCAGCAGCTGACTGTCTGTTTCTAGGACCGCCAACAACGACTTGTTGGTCGACTTGAGAAGCCCCAGAGACGAAGCAGGGATCTTTGCCCAGTCCGCCATCCAAGACCCTCGGTGCGGTGTGCCCATGAACGCGATGCCGACGATGTAGTCGAATAGGCCGCGTAGGTGGGTGTCAGGATTGTTCCGCGAAAGCAGGATCGCCTCTTTGCAGACAAGGCCGCCTAGACTGTGGGCGACGAAGACAAGCCGGCGCGAGGACGCATTATGGGAGGCTCGTTCGTTCGTCAGGTCGGTGAGGAGGTTCGCGGCACGGTCGACCAGCCGATTGGCCGACGCAGCCGACTTTCGTACGACGTACGCGTCGTAGCCGTACGTGAGCAGACGAGCTCTCGGCAGCCTCAGCGGGAGGAGAGTCTTGGGCCACGGCTTCTGCTGTCCGTGGGCGGTCCACGTGCTATCTCGGTTCCCCGTCAGGCCGTGGACAAAGCAGATGTCGACCGTCGCTTCGGGGCAGTCCTGCCACACTGCGACTCCGTCTGGGAAAGGAGCGCGCTCGGAGGTTGGGGCAGGGGAGTTGGATAGGTCGGTGTTTGCGAAGGGTCGCGGTTCGGACGAGGCGGCGTTCCGGGGGTTCCTTGCTCTTGGTGGGTCGACGGTACGCCAGACTTCGGCCCGGCCCGAGTCCCATCTCTTTTAAATACGGCTTTAACCTTCCTCATCTGGAGGTATCCCTTGCGCGGGGGGTGGACGCGGTCATGGATGATTATTGCGCGGATCAAAGTCTGAGATGCGTGCGGGGCTGTACGAAGGGCTCGCTAGTATATTGATATTACTCAACAATTCAATAAAGCTTACTTTATAAGCCGTAGAATACGTAAGCCTCTTTCGGAATCCAATCGCTTAAAATGCTTCTTAGGTGATTTAAACGGACCGGTTTTGTAAGAAAGAGATCTATCCCGCTAGAGAAGGCGTCATGTTGAGTGTTAGTGGAACCGAGCCCGGTCAAAGCGATGATCATGCAAGGCTTCTGTCCTCGACTGCGTTCGTGTTTCCTGATCTCTCGGGTGGCAGCCAGGCCGTCCATGACCGGCATAGAGATATCTGGTTTTAGGTTAGGACCATGCTACAGAAAAAGTGTATACTGTGCGATTACCCATGAAAACTACATCATACGGCGTCTGCGCATCCTGAACCGCCTGCAAAGCCAAAAGACCATTTTCCGCCGTATGATAGTCGTAGTTGCTCTTTCTCAAACTTGGCGGGCTTGGGGCCAAGGCCAAGCGAGCCGGCACTCTAATTGGACTTACAGATCGGCCAATGACTCTACGAGCCGCCTGTGGCACCCTATTCGGCAGGTGCGTGTTCTCGTTGATGAAGATTGACTACCTACCTATTCTGTACACTCTATACGCAAGGCACTGGTTGAAGGCCTCGCCAACTTCGCTTACACGGCTTTACCGTAAAATGTAGTGTAATTTTTACCCCTTGGAATTGTAATGCTAATGGAAGCGAGACCGGGAGCCTGGTAACGGCACCGCAACGGGTGCTCACAGAACGTACAAAGCCGCAACCAGCAGCGCGGTTACCGAACCAGCTAGTAGTGTAGTTGAGGTCTTTCCACAGCCACCAGTAGTGACAGGGGCAGTGGCGCCAGGGACCGGCGGAGCAGTAGTATCAGATGCGCAAGTTCGATCCTTGAATAGGGTAGCGGAGTCGAGGACGCTGCCGTTGCCGCTCGCAACGAAGTCGTGAGTCAGGTGGGAGCAGTTGTGGAAAGTGAGGCGGCTCCAGCCATAGGTGGCGTTGGCCGTGTCGAGCGAGAAGCGGCTGTAAGGCTGTCGGGGGCTGTCCAGGGGGTCGAGTCCGTCGTAATGGCCAGCTGCGCCGTTGGTGATGTACCAGGGGGAGGCGGGATTGTCCAGGCCGTTGGGATCCGCCAGGCCATTGGCCAGTGGTGCCTGGCGCTCGTAGACGTGCGCATGGCCCGACAGCACAAGGTCGACCTTGTACTTTATCAGTAACGGCTCGAAGACATCTTTGCACGTCCAGCAGATGGTGCCGCTGACGTTGGCGTGACTGAGGTACCAGGGACGGTGGCCGGCCACAATGACCCACGGCGTCTTGACGCGGTCGACGGCCGCCAGGTCGGCTTCCAACCAGGTCGCCTGCGCGTTCATTGTCGCATTGACCGGGTCCGCGTTGATGCCCTCGGATCCGCCGACCTCGTCGGGCCCAACGAAGCCATGGCCCAGATCGGTCTCGGTATCGAGCTGGATAAAATGCACCATGCCATTGTCAAAGCTGTACCAGAAGTTGCCCGTGCCGCCCGAGACAGTGCTCGGCATGCGGAAGTGGTTCTTGTACCCGGTGAAGTTGGTCTGGCCCGGCATGCAGATGCTACTGTCATACGTAATGTTATGCACCCTGTCCGTCGTGCCGCCATTATCACAGTTCGCCTCATGATTGCCGGGGCCAACCATGTAGGCCTTGCTGGCGGAGATGACCATCATCTCATCGTAGAACTCATTGAGGATCGACTCATACACGGCAATTCCCCCCTGGATCGTCGTGTTGGGCAGGAAATTCTGGACCTCTTCCTTCAGCCAGTAGTCGGCGTACGCAATGTCGCCCGGATGCCAGAGGAAGTCGAAGTTCGCAAGGTTGCTTGCTAGCGAGTCGATTGTGGTCTGCTAACCTTAATACCATGAAGCCTTGTAGTAGAAGGCATTTAAAATCCCCGCCAAAGTCGAGACCCACCGCTGCAGACATGGGGTAGAAGGCATTTAATTTTAGTGAGTAGAAGGCATTTAGATTCCGAACCGCAAAACCGACAAATATGACATGAGTGTATTCGTCTCAATTGTCCGATTCCAGATTTGACATTCGCAGCGACGTGGCACAACTGGTTCGGGAGATAAATGGGTTGAGAGTTTGTCGTTTTCCAGTTTGATGGGGTGAGAATGGCAGGGGTGGCTAGTTCGGACAGCCAATAAAGTGTCATACTAGAAGCCGGGGTCGGCACTCTCAGTTCAGGAGGTGGAAATTAAAGCTATGTCAGCAGAGAGTCGTGATAATCGTCAAAGAATATCGAAGTTCGCCCACCAAACGAAGAGAGCGGTGAGTTACAAACATGGAGCCGTTCGTACATATGGTACAATACCCGTTTGTTATATGCACACAGTGCAAGTTTGGGTGTGTCGCGGACGAGGTCACTACCCATTTACGGGTACGGCACGGCGAGATCAAGTCGGACGTGCGTAAGAGAATCCAGAAGGAAGTCCAATGTATTCCCGGGATTGTACAGAGACGGGCACAGCTAGCCGGGTTCATATTGCCGGAACCGACGACACCGCAGATCCCGTATCTCCAAGAAGCAAAGACGGACGGGTTACGTTGTCAACAATGCCAGTATGTGAACCGGCGGGTTAAGCACATGAAGGATCATTGTCAACGCGTACACACATGGCAGAACCCGAGGAAGAAGGGTCGGCCAACCAGGGCTACATCGGTAACGGTACCATGGGTCGAAGGCGTGCGTTGCCAACGGTTCTTCCCGTCGCGGCAAGCCAGCGGGTGGTTCGAGGTCGGGCGAGGGGAGACGCCACAGGAGAGCTTGGAAGGCGGGGAGACGGCAGAGCAGCGCATCGTGCGGGTCCACCAGGAACAGGCGGCCCGGTTCGAAGCGAGGAAACGACAGATCCAGGGGCCCGACGAGAAGAAGGAGCCGAACCCGTGGCTACGGCGCGTCGGTTGGGCCGGGCATCTGGCAGGATTCGACCGGGAGCGCTTGCGGGCGTCCATCGGGCCGATAGAGGACGACGAGGTCGTATTGCAGCAGGTATGGGAGAGTTGCGAGCGGGTTCTGGAACAAGCCAAGGCGGCGTCAGTACCGCAGCGGGTAGGACACGCCGCGCTATTCGAGATCAACCGGAAAGAGGCCCAGGTGAAAGCGAAGAAGCCGTTCGACAGCCGAATAGAGGACGACACGTGGGTGCGGTACAAAGAGGTCATGCGCAAGTTGGTGTGCTACACGCTCCGCGCAGAGGAGTGGGACGAGCATCCGCCGTTCGAGCTGACGGATCGGCAGGAGAGCTTGGTCGATCGCGTCTTCATACAGATCGAGGACGCCGGCCGGGCAAGTGCGCATACTGAGGGCGCACACCACGCAGCCGTCGATCGCATGTGCTTGGACATGATGGTCGAGTGGTTCGATCACGCGCTAAAGGACAGCCACTACGAGAGCGTAGTCATCAGCGGGCTGGCGGTCATGGGAATCCGCGACGACGGCGGCTGGGTACCGGCGCAAGATTACACGCAGGTGTATTCGGCGGTCATCAAAGTCGTACGAATGTTGGTCTTGTACCAGGCCGTAACCGAGAGGGACGAGCAGATCGCGTCGAAACTCCGGATTATGAGTCGGGAAGAGGCCCGCCGCGCAGTATCCGGAGTATTTCGGCTAGTACGGACCAAAGTGCAACGGTTCATGATCTTGGTGTCTTCGAAGTCCGAGCCCAGCCCGATGGTTTGGATATTCGATACGCGTACGTACGGGCTAAAGATCCGGTACACGACGGCGGCAGGCGGGTCGATCGACTGGCAAGGCGACCAGGTAACGTACCAGCGGATCAAAATGACGACGAACCAGCTAGCGGACATGTTACACGGACTAGTCTACGAGGCTAGGGAACAGTTAAGCCAGCTGCTGATGGCCGACGGGTGGCCGGCGATTCCGTGGGCATCGATCGAGGACGACCATAGCGAGGACCGGATCGGGTATTCGTTTCTGCAGGACGACCGGAATGCGTGGGTCCGCAAAGGCGCGGGTTGGGTAGTGCAGCAGATCGCGCGGCAGCCGGCGAAACAGGCCGAATGGATATCGGGCGACGGTGCGAGGGCGTGCCCGTATAAGCTTCTAGCAATCCGCCGGTACCAGAAACAGTTCGAGGAGTTTCGGGAGCGGCTGTTGGTGCTGATGCACATGGTTGGCGGGCAGCCGGCGCGGGCGCCCGAAGTGATCGGGATCCGGCACAGTAACACAGCCAACGGTGGGGTCCGGAACGTGTTCGCTCATAACGGCATGATTTGTTTCGTGACAGTGTACCACAAGAATTACCAGAGCAGCGAGCAGGTTAAGATTATCCACCGGTATCTCCCACGCGAGGTAGGTGAGTTGTTATTGTGGTACTTATGGTTAGTATTGCCGTTTTGGCAGGAGGTTGAGGGTATGGTTAAGGAGGGCGACGACGTTAGCGCGTTCATGTGGGACGACGAGATCGTAAGGAAAGACCAGAGCCAGGGGACACAAGATCGTACGGATAAAGATGTAGAAGACGACGACGAGAAAGGGGAAGCGGAATACGCAGAGGAGTTACGGCAAGTAGGTCGGGCGCGGAAGTGGACATCGGACCGCATGCGGCGGATCATGCAACAGCACAGCGCTAGGTACATCGGCCACAGGGTCGGAATCAGCGCGTGGCGGCAGATCGCAGTCGCGATATCCAACCGGTATATGAACAAGGCGTTCGGGCAGGGCACGGGCGGCGAGGGTGACGAGGATGAAGACGACGACGGGGTAGAAGACAGTCCGTTCGATCTACAGGCCGGGCACGGCACGCACGTAGCGGGCATGGTGTACGCGCGCGATCTGCAGCAGGGCGCGTCAGGGACGGCGTCGCGGCGGGACCAGTTCCGGCTAGTCAGCCGGCAATGGCACCGATTTTTCGGCTTCGGGGCGGACGACGAGGGCAGAGGCTGGAAGGCGCAGGCGAAGCGGACGAGGAACGTGTTCGAGGGTATGCGGGAAGAGGCACGGTTCCGGCGGTTCACCCGGCTGCGGCAGGCCGACCTCGAGGGGCAGCTGCGGCAGATGGTGGGCGGCGAGGCGCGATTCCGCGGTATACAGAAGCAGGTGATCCAGGCGGTCGTCCGCGGGGAGAGCCCGATCGTGCAGATCACAGGGACGGGCGGCGGCAAGAGCATGACGTTCATGCTGCCGGCGTATTGTTCGCCGGACGGCGTCACGGTAGTGGTAGTGCCGTTAGTGGCGCTGCGGGAGGATCTAGGCACTATTCACGGGCGTTTTGGTCCAAAACGACCACCAAAATGAAAAAGTTGGCCCGTGCATTCGGTCCAAAACGTTTGGCACCAAGACGGCACGCTTATTGGTTCAGAATATCTAGGGTGGGTCCAGCTTAACCCCAACAATCCAGAGTGCGCAACGACAGCGACAGCAATTGCAACAGCAAAACGGTTAGTATGTTGAAGAAAATGGCTTACATACGCCGTAAAGGATTGCAGTGTTTAAGGCAATTGATATTGACTTGCATAGTCAGTACCAGAAGTGTAAAAGGCTCATAACGATAGTTCTCAGGTTAGAGCCGCGGCGAGAGTTTAATTTGACAGCTAAAGATGGCGGCAAGGGTTCACGTCCAGGATGCGCGTGGTGACCAAAGAAGAAAAGCTCAATTGCAGCGACGCGCTTTAATAATAATATTCGAGTGTGAGGATTTGGTTGAAAAGCTAGTCGGCAACAATATCATAAAGTTAACTACGTATAGAGATCATCATGGACAAGATTGTCATGATTAATGAAGAGCATAATATGCTAATATGCCGACTGTGCGACAATGCTGTTCGACCCGACAACAACGGCATAGAGGGCCACTTCCGCACTCATCAAGTCAAAGGCCAGATGCTGAAGGATATTGTAAACTACCACGGCACAATGCAATTTAACGATCCATTGACGGTCGCATTACCACCAGATGGTACGAGGCCAGTAGAAAAGCTACGACTGCTGCATGGCTTTAGCTGCGCGAAATGCCGCTTTTTGACGACTTCGAGAGACCACGCTACACGACATTGGAGGACGGCGAGCCACGTGGCAGGGGAAGGCGAGCCGCGCTGGACAAAGGTGGAGCTGCAGTCATGGATGTGGTCGCAAAGACGGTACGCACGATATTGGATTGTCAAGGACGGTATTGGCGAGGTCGATGAAGGTGCCGAGTCCGGCGTGAGCAAAAGCACGGCGGAGAAGATGATTGCAGAGTTTGCGGCAGAATTGGAAGCTGAGGACAAGGCACGGCTTCGACAAGGCGACGTTGAGCAGGGCTTAGACCGCGATTCGGCTTGGGTGAAGAGGGTGGGCTGGGTACGGCATTTCGGCAGCAGAGACAAGCTCGAAGTATACAGAGCCGCCGAGTGGATTAAGGCAAAGGAGGCGAAAAGCCGGTGGCAGCAGGCCGAGGATGAAGATGTGCTTCGAGAGCGGACGCGTTTGGCACAGCTGGCAGGAAGCTTCGACCGAGAGGTGGAACGATGCTGCTGGAGGTTAGACAGCGTGCCGATCGAGACGCTGCAGTGGCTCGCCGGGATATCGTCAACAACCACCGCCGGTGTGCCGTTTGGTCGTAAAGGCAAGGAGGCGTCGATGAACAAGTACAAGTCAGTCGGCCAGCGCTACTTGGGCTTCTGCTTGCGTCACATCGGGCGGGGCGCGAGCAGGCGTTTGAGCAATGGGCCGTCAGCTTTACAGACGAACAGTGGAGCTTGCTGGGAGACGTGATGTATGAACTGGACCAGGCGGAAAGCTGCGGTCAGGACAGCGGATATTTCAGCGACAGAGAAGACGGAGAAGAAGACGATGGAGATGAGGACGAAGGGATGGACGATGACGAGGCGGCCGAGAGGGACGAGCCGACGGCAGAGAGCAAGGCGACCGAGGAGCTTGATCGAGCGGTGTTTTTGTTCATGGTTGCTTCCATCAAGCAGAAGGTCGGCGGCAGAGTGTACGCAAATCCGCTATTGTGTTTTTGCGCAGCGCTGGGCATTACAACTCGGCCGCTGGGCTATACAGAGCCGCATTTGTATACGGGGCTGCTTGCAGGTGTGCTGTGGTGGTCGCGGCTGTTTTTTTTGGAGGCCGGATTCGAGGGTCAGTCGAGAGAGCTGGACGAGGTAGACGTAGAGGCTGTGCTTGCGTTTCAGGGGGAGCTCGCAAAGTGGATGGTCATCGGCACGCACACGGTCACGAGCACAGTCATTGGCTGGATGGCGTACGGCAAGGGCTGGAGGCAGCTGATGGGCGGACAGCCGACGGTACGTTGGTCAGACGACGAGCGTACATTGTTCCATAATGGAGAAGGCATTGCGATCGAGGACTTTAAACGTACGGCGCGCAAGCTCGTAATGAGCGGCGAGACGTTGCTCGATGGAATGATGGCGGGTTCGTGGCCCGGAGTCAGCAAAGGGCTGGACATGAAGCGTATCACCGACAACATGGTCAGAGTTGGCGCCGGCCAGTCGTTCGCGACCAACCCGCAGAACAAGTGGCTTGACGCAGGACCGGGCAAGGTGATGCGGCTGATGGGTCCGTCGGTATGGGACGCAGCAAGGAACCGATGGAAGCTCCACGGCGCCAAACGGTGGCTCCGTCGGCTTCGCATATTCAAGGAAACGCTGATGGTACTCACGCACATATGGGGGGGCCAGCCGGGACGTGGGCCAGAGCTGATGACGCTGCGGCACTGCGACTCGTGGCAGCTCATTCGCAACTTGTTCGTGCTGGACGGGCAAGTCATGATTGTCACCGACCGCGACAAGATGAAGGCACTGCGAGACAACGGACGCAAGGTTGCGAGGTTTTTGCCGGACCACATCGGGCGCATGATGGTCGCGTACATCGCATGGCTGCTGCCGTTCGAGAGGATGCTACGGCGTCACTGCAAGCTGCCCGAGCCACACGGAGAGCAGCTAGAGCACTTGTGGAGAGACGGCGACTCCCGCGTGTGGGAGACGGCGCAGCTCAGCGCGGCGATGGCACGAATGCTGCAGTCGGGCACCGGAGTGCGGATCGGCGTGGCACGATATCGGCCGATCGCAATCGAGATTGGCCGACGGATCCGAGGGCTTGCGATGCGGCAGGCGGAGGCGAGCGCGGGGGATGATGACGGAGACGACGATGTGGACATCGACCCGCTCACGGGGGAGCCCGTGGACGTTGGCGGCAGCTGGAACATCATTTGGGACTTGCAGGCGACGCACGGGACCAGAGTCGCGCGTCAGCATTACGCAGTGCACATCGGCTTTCCGGGCAGGCTACAGCCAGAGATGATAGCGACGTTCCGGGAGATCAGCGGTCTGTGGCATCAGTTTTTAAACAGCGAAGAGCCGACGAATGATTTGAAGCGAAAGAGGGCGACACAGGACTCGGTCGCGGTGACCGAGAAGCGGGCCAGAGCGGTCGGCATCAGCGCGGACACGGTCGATGAAGCGGAACTGACAGCCGGGCTTCGGGCAGTGCTAGGACCAGAGGCGACATGGAGGTCGGAGAAGCAGGCCGAAAGCATGAGAGCCATCATGCAGCTGGGCCCGAAGGAGTCGATGATCAGCGTGCTCCCGACCGGCGCAGGCAAGAGCATACTGTTTATGGTCCCCGCGGTGATGGCCAGCACTGGCATGAGCATAGTCGTAGTGCCGTTCGTGTCGCTAATGGAGGACTTGGTCGAGCGGGCAACAAGCATGGGGGTCGACTGCATCCGCTACAGGCCATCGCTCAGCGCGGGGCGTGACGGGGTGCAGCGGGCGGCAAGGATGGTCGTGGCCAGTGCCGACTTGATAGCGACACCGGAATTCACGGCTTACGCGGACGGCTTTATGAGCGCAGGGCTGCTCAGGCGTATTTTCGTGGACGAGTGCCACACCGTGATGACCGACGCCGGATACCGGCCGAAGCTGGAAGAGCTGAAGAGCTTGCACCGGTTCGGATGCTCGCTGGTGATGCTGACGGCCACGATGCCGGTAGTGCTGGAAGAATGGTTTCGCGAGCTCATGTTGGCATCGTCCGCGGTGATGGTGCGCGATCGAACGGCAAAGCTCAACTGTCGGTACCGCGTCGAGCAGATCAAGCCCGGCAAGGGAGCGGTGGCGGCGCGGACGGCCGACGTTGCGCGTCAGATGGGCGGGCGCATGGTGGGCGGGCAGAAGGGCGTCATATACTGCCGTTCGACAACGGCGAGCGAGAGCTTGGCCGAGGAGCTTGGGTGCGACTTCCACCATAGCGGCATGCCGGAGCAGCGCAACCGCGAGGTCAGAGAGGCGTGGGCCAGCGGAGAAGGCCACCGCTGGATTACGGCAACAACCGGCTTGGGCACGGGCATCGACATAGAAGGCATCGTGGCGGTCATACATATGGAGCAGCCGTACGGGCTGGTCGACTTTACACAGCAGACGGGCCGCGGCGCACGACGACAAGGTGAGGTCGTCGAGTCGGTGGTGATACACGACGGACGGCCGCCGAGAGAAGACCCGCATTGCGACTTTGTCAGCTTGGTCAACCAGACGCAGATGGCAGCGTTCATGACAACACCGGGCTGCCGACGCGCAGTGATATCCGCATTTATGGACGGGTTGTCGGGTGAGACATGCGTAAGCTTGGCCGGGGCCGAGATGTGTGACCATTGTGCCAGTCACGAGGCCGTGGAGGATGGCGGGAGCGAGAGGCCGGGACGTCGCGAAGAAATGTGGAAGGCGTTCGGACAGGAAGGAGGACGGCGAGTAAGGACGTTGCTGCGCTGGCTGGACGAGGTGGCGGACGAGTGTGCGGTTTGTCACGTCCGGCGGCACCAGAAGGGGCTCCAGTTAGAGAGCGTGCCAGACAAGCCGTGGCACCGAGAGGAAGGCAAGTGGTGTAAGGTGGTAGAGAGGGATAGGTATGCACAAGTGTGTAGGGCGTTGACATTTGGAGAGCTGGCATGCTGCTACAAGTGTAAGCTGCCGCTGGATTGGTGTGGGCAGACGCGTGAGAGCAGCGGCGAAGCTGATTGCGTATATACAGACAAGGTGCTGCCAGTCGTTTTGATGGTGATGAAGAGCGGGAGTTTGAGGGCGTTCATACGGGAGTTGTTTGACATTGAGCCAAACGAGGAGGGAGAGTTTTTGAAGTGGCTCGGGAGAAACAGGCGTTTTCACGGGACGAACGGGACAAATGCGCTGGCCGTATGGGAAGAGGTTATTTGGAAAGTATATAAGCAAGGAGGGTATTGGCTTTAGAGACGGAGTTGGTTAGACAAGGTATATAAGGGTTAAGGGCAGACGACAGAAGTTAACATACATTAGGAGTATCGAAACGAAGGTTATTTAAAATAGAACGGATTAAAGTTAATTAGTATGTATGCATGGTTAAGCTTACGATTCAAAAGGTATGGTTCAGGCTAGTATCGAGATGAAAGGCAAGGCAACGAGGAGGCGGAAGAGTAGTTTAAACTTAGGGTTGAGCAAAAAGGAATAGAGATTAGCAGATTACCGTAAGCGGGTAATAGCGTAGATGGACCATAACGTGTAATTCATAGACGTTGGATAACGTAGAAAGACAAGATAGGTAAGGCAATAGCCGGATAGTACAAGTTGTATAGAGGAAAGTTAACGGAGTATAGGGTAGGTTAGCGCAAGTAGTATAAACAGCAAGGTAAAGAGTATTCGGGTAGGTTGTAGATTTAGATCGTAGATAGATTAACGAAGTGGGGTTAAACAGGAGTTATAATACATTAATTAGAGGATGTAGATATGAAAACTAAAGGGCAAGATGAGGATTTTCGAAAATAGGTTTCGGAATTTTCGTTATATAGTGTTAGATTTAAGGGATAGATTATAACGGGTATAGAACTAAGGGATTGGAGTGTAATACAAATAGAGAGGACTTAGTATATACGAGAAGAGTGGGATAAGGACAGTAGATTACGACAGTAATACAAATACAAGTTTAAGTACGGTAAGAGTTGAAGTACATAAAGTGGGTAGCGAGAAGCTGACAATAAGTTAAGGTGGTTTAAAGAACGAAGATTAGAAGAGCGGTAATGTGTAGGGTTAAACAGTATATATAGGAGATAGAGACCGGAGCTAGGGAGGTAATTATATTAAACATAGATACAGGACCGAATACGATTATAGAGATATAAAGGGTTTTAAGTAATAGAGTATATAAGAGCGTTACAATATAACGGACAAAACCAAAGACGGAGGTATATAAGGGTAAGGGTTTCAAGTGATAGGGTTAAGTAGAGGTTTATAGTGGGTTAGAAGATTTAAGTTACATGTAATAGGGTTAAGGATAAACTATAGGTAAGGGGAAGATACGATTTAACCCGAAGATATAAGGTGAGGGTAAGTGTAAAGACTAAGGAGCGGAGAGCGAGCGAAGCGAGCGATAGCAGGAAAAGAGCAGAGCGCAGCGGTTAGGGTAAGGTGCGGGTGAGGGTGAGGGTAATGGTGAGGGTGAGGGTGAGGGTTAGGGTGAGGGCAAAGATTAGGCAGCGGAGAGCGAGGGAAGCGAGCGATAGCAGGAAAAGAGCAGAGCGCAGCGGTTAGGGTCAGGTGCGGGTAATAGTAAGGGTCCGGGTGAGGGTGAGGGTCAGGGTGAGGGTCAGGGTGAGGGTCAGGGTGAGGGTCAGGGTGGTTAATCAGGGTGAGGGTGAGGGGCCGCAAGGTGTACGGGTCGGAAGACGCTTTGGCAAACCCGTGCGAGGCTTAGCTTAGGGTTAGGGTTAGGGTTAGGGTTAGGGTTAGGGTTAGGGTTAGGGTTAGGGTTAGGGTTAGGGTTAGGGTTAGGGTTAGGGTTAGGGTTAGGGTTAGGGTTAGGTTAGGGTTAGGGTTAGGGTTAGGTTAG